>CM035847.1:4208633-4718633 GCA_020510985.1 Pholidichthys leucotaenia
CCAGCCTCCCCAGCCACCTGCTCCAGCTCTTCAGAGGGGATACCAAGGCGTTCCCAGACTAGCTGGGAGACATAGTCTCTCCACCGAGTCCTGGGTCTGCCCCGGGGTCTCCTCCCAGTGGGACGTGCCTGAAACACCTCAAGTGGGAGGCGTCCAGGAGGCATCCTAATCAGATGCCCATACCACCTCAACTGACTCCTTTCAATGTGGAGGAGCAGCGGTTCTACTCTGAGCCTCTCCCGGATGACTGAGCTCCTCACCCTATCTCTGAGGGTGAGTCCAGCAATCCTACGGAGAAAGCTCATTTCAGCCGCTTGTATCCGCGATCTCGTTCTTTCGGTCATTACCCAAAGCTCGTGACCATAGGTGAGAGTAGGAACGTAGATTGACTGGTAAATCGACAGCTTTGCCTTAGAACTAAGCTCCCTCTTCACCACAACAGACCGGTACAACGTCCGCATCACTGCAGATGCTGCTCCAATCCGTCTGTCGATCTCTCGCTCCATTTTCCCCTCACTCGTGAACAAGACCCCAAGATACTTAAACTCCTCCACTTGGGGCAGGAGCCTGTCCCCAACCCGGAGAGGACAATCCACCTTTTTCCGGCTGAGGACCATGGACTCGGACTTGGAGGTGCTGATTCTCATCCCAGCCGCTTCACACTCAGCGGCAAACCGTCCCAGCAAGAGCTGTAGGTCATTGCTGGATGAAGCCAACAGGACAACATCATCTGCAAACAACAGAGATGAGATCCTGTGGTCACCAAGCATGACACCCTCCATTCCCTGGCTGCGCCTAGAAATCCTGTCCATAAAAATTATGAACAGGACCGGTGACAAAGGGCAGCCCTGGCGGAGTCCAACTCTCACTGGGAATGACTCCGACCGAGTGTTGGCAATGCGAACTAAACTCTCACAACGGTCGTACAGAGACCGAATAGCTCGTAACAACAAGCCCGATACCCCATACTCCCGAAGCACCCCCCACAAAAATCCACGAGGGACGCGGTCAAATGCCTTCTCCAAGTCCACAAAACACATGTAAACTGGTTGGGCAAACTCCCACGAACCCTCAAGAATTCTCGAGAGGGTAAAGAGCTGGTCCGATGTGCCACGGCCAGGACGAAAACCACATTGCTCCTCCTGAATCCGAGGTTCGACCAACGGCCGGACTCTCCTCTCCAATACCTTGGCATAGACCTTCCCAGGGAGGCTGAGGAGTGTGATCCCTCTAAAGTTGGAGCACACCCTCCGGTCCCCTTTTTTGAAGAGAGGAACCACCACCCCGGTTTGCCATGCCAAAGGCACTGCCCCCGACCTCCACGCAATGTTGCAGAGGCGTGTCAACCATGACAACCCAACAACATCCAGGGCCTTGAGGTACTCGGGGCGAATCTCGTCCACCCCCGGGGCCCGGCCACCAAGGAGATTTTTAACCACCTTGGCGACCTCAGCCCCTGTGATAGGCGAGTCATCCCCCTCGTCCCCAAACCCTGCTTCCTCTGTGGAAGGCGTATCAGTGGGATTGAGGAGATCCTCGAAGTATTCCTTCCACCGCCCGACGATATCCCCAGTTGAAGTCAACAGTGTCCCATCCGCACCATACACAGTGTGGACGGGGAGCTGCTTTCCCCTCCTGAGCCGCCGAACAGTTTGCCAGAATCTCTTTGAAGCCGACCGAAAGTCTTGTTCCATGGCCTCACCGAACTCCTCCCATACCCGGGTTTTTGCTTCAGCAACCACCCGAGCTGCACTCCGCTTGGCCTGCCGGTACACCTCAGCTGCTTCGGGAGTCCCACAAGCCAACCAAGCTTGATAGGACTCCTTCTTCAGCTTAATGGCCCCCCTCACCACTGGTGTCCACCACTTGGTTCGGGGGTTGCCACCACGAGATGCACCGACCACCTTGCGGCCGCAGCTCTGGGCTGCCGCTTCAACAACAGAGGTGGAGAACATGGCCCATTCAGACTCCATGTCTCCAGACTCCCTCGGAATGTGGTTGAAGTTCTTCCGGAGGTGGGAGTTGAAGACCTCCCGGACAGGGGCCTCAGCCAGACGCTCCCAGCACACCCTCACTATACGTTTGGGTCTACCAGGTCTGAATGGCTTCCTCCCCTGCCATCGGATCCAACTCACCACCAGGTGGTGATCAGTTGACAGCTCTGCACCTCTCTTTACTCGGGTGTCCAAGACATACGGTCGCAGGTCTGATGATACGATAACAAAATCGATCATCGACCTGCGGCCTAGGGTGTCCTGGTGCCAGGTGCACATATGGACACCCTTATGCTTGAACATGGTGTTCGTTATAGACAGACTGTGGTTAGCACAGAAGTCCAATAACTGAACACCACTCGGGTGGTGTTCCTCATGGATCGTCCCCCTTATCGTGGTGGGGGGGTTTGCGTGCCCCAGTGATCCCAGGAGCTATGTTGTCCGGGGCAATTTGCCTCTGATAGGGTCTCCCAAGACAAAACTGGTCTCTGGGTGAAGGGCCAGACGAAGAACGATCCAACAGACTCGTCATGATAAATTGTATATCAAGGATTCAGTGTACCCCGCCCGGTATGGGGTTACCGGGGCCCCACCCTGGAGCCAGGCCTGGGGGAGGGGCTCGAAGGCTAGCGTCTGGTGGCCGGGTTTCCACCCATGGGACCCGGCGGGCCTCAGCCCGAAGGAGTTACATGGGTCCGCCCCTCCAGTAGGTTCACCACCTGAAGGAGGGATCATGGAAGTCCGGGTGCTATGTGGATTAGGTGGCCGTCAAAAAGAGGCGGAGACCTTGGCGGACTGATCCCAAGCTTTCTAAACTGGCTTTTGGTACGTGGAATGTCACCTCTCTGGTGGGGAAGGAGCCTGAGCTGGTGTACGAGATTGAGCGATACCGGCTAGATATAGTTGGCCTCACCTCAACACACAGCTCCGGTTCCGGAACCAGTCTCCTGGAGAGGGGCTGGAGCTTGGCCTTTTCTGGAGTTGCCCCGGGCGAGAGGCGACGAGCAGGGGTAGGTATTCTTGTATCGCCCCACCTTGCTGCCTCTATATTGGAGTTTTCCCCGGTGGACGAAAGGGTTGCTTCCCTGCGCCTTCGGGTTGGGAAACGGGTCCTGACCATCATTTGTGCCTATGCACCAAATGATGTTTCAGAGTACCCACCCTTTTTGGAGTCTGTGACTGGGGTGCTGGAGGGTGCTCCTCCTGGAGACTCCATTGTCCTACTGGGGGACTTCAATGCGCACGTGGGCAACGACAGTGAAACCTGGAGGGGGGTGATTGGGAGGAACGGCCTGCCCGATCTGAACTTGTGACTGCATTATTTTAATTGCTTTTAATCCTAGATCAAGTTTTGTTTTGGCCTAAAATGCATGATAACTGTCAAATATATCTTATTATACCTAACTCAGTAATGTTTACATTTTGAATATAATTTTGTGGCTAATATAGTTATTAACATGGCGATCAAGTTGTGTCAGCTGATCCATTTTTTCTATGACACTATCTCAGACTCTGCTGCAGAAGCAGGTATGTGCATGATGTCTCAATAGTCTCTCCATGATTTTTCAAGCAATCAGAGCAATTTGTTGTACAGGAAATAAACGGTTTCTACAGACATTCTTAAGCTCTATAACCACTGATCGTTTGTGAAGCTGTGCTGACATCAGTGATAGGCTGATGACATCCATGACAGGGCTGTGCTGAACGCCCAGACCGAATGAAGCGGCAATTTCCCCCACAACAGAGCCATCTGAAACCACACACAGCGTACATATTTTTTAGTACTTAACAGCGATAACTTGCAGACATAAAGTGTAGTACGACGTAACTTATAGCAAAATGGCATTAGCAACATTGGCTTACCGTCATATATGACCTAGTTTGTATCCTCACGTCTTTGCTCTCCCAGAAGCTGGCAGAACTATTCCAGAGTGTTTCATCTCGCCTGCCTGTACCCTTGTCTGGCGGTCCTTTTTGGCATTTACGGTGAAAAAAAGCCACAGACCGAGGAGTGGCGTTGTACAGCTATGTGTTATGTTTTTGCTTGGGTCGCCGTGTTCTACGTCACGGGAGTGTGGTGCCGCCTTGCTGTTATAGAAATCACACCCACCCCAGCTCAACACGGTTGGTAATGGAGACAAAAGCGTTGCCGAACCGTGTTGAAGTGAATCAAGACATGCCGAGGTGTGCTGGGCTAATGGAAAAAGTGCCTTACATGTCTGTTCTTTTCATCTTTCTATCCCCTCACCCCCAGCCCAGTGCCAGCAGAGTCTGCCCCTCCCTGAACATGGTTCTGCTGGAGGTTTCTTCCTGTTAAAGGGGAGTTTTTCCTCTCCACCATCACCAAGTGCTGCTCACAGGGGATCGCCTGATTGCTGGGGTTTTTTCTACAATTGTGGGAGTTTCCCCCTACAGTTGAAAGTGCTATGAGATGACTGTTGTTGTGAAATGGAGCTATATAAATAAAGTTGAATTGAATTAAAATATAAACTGGGGGTCCATATTCAACAGTGGAATACGGACCCCCACCACCACACGTGTGTTACTTTTATATGTGGGGCTAAGAATTGTATTCTGAGCCCCCAAACAATAATGTAGGCATTTTTTGCCTTGAATATTAGGCTTTCATGTTAATATTATTTACACTACCGTCAAAAGTTGGGGTCACCCAGACAATTATTTTGTGTTTTCATGAAAAAGTCACACCTTATTTACCACCATGAGTTGTAAAAATGAATAGAAAATATAGTCAAGACATTGACAAGGTTAGAAATAATGATTTGTATTTCAAATAATAATTTTTTTTCCCTTCAAACTTTGCTTTCGTCAAAGAATCCTCCATTTGCAGCAATCACCAGCATTGCAAGACCTAACATGATTGCACAAGGGTTTTCTAATCATCCATTAGCCTTCTGACGCAACGAGCAAACACATTGTACCATTAGAACACTGGAGTGATAGTTGCTGGAAATGGGCCTCTATACACCTATGTAGATATTGCACCAAAAACCAGACATTTGCAGCTAGAATAGTCATTTACCACATTAGCAATGTATAGAGTGTATTTCTGATTAGTTTAAAGTTATCTTCATTGAAAAAAAAGTGCTTTTCTTTCAAAAATAAGGAAATTTCTAAGTGACCCTGTGGAAATGTGGAAATGACGAAGCAGGGTTTATCCCATGAGTCAGGTTTAATTCACATTTTCCAACATCAACAAATACAGAAAGAGGAGGAAACCGGACATTCGTCTCTTTATATACCCCAGGAGCTTCAAAGCTCCAGTCACGTTGCATTTCACCCCAAGTAACAATGCATCCCTTTCAGATCTTAATCACCCCCACCCAAAGTCACTGGCAGCCAGGAAATCCCTCACGGCCATCTCTTTGCATACCAAAGCCCACATTTCACATCCTCCTGTTATCTCCCAGGAGGCTCAGTCTATGGCACACATATTTGAGATGCTTAGGCTGCATATGTATATTACTGTTACCTCATGTCTTAGAAGGAACAATAAGACTGGGCCTCCTGGGGATGACAGAAGGGTGTGAAATGTGTCTTTAGAAATGGCTCTGAGAAGACTTCCTGACCACCAGGGTTTAGGTGGAGAAGAGAAGACCTCGGGGGGTGATGTATTGTCTCTGGGGATTGAATGACAATGTGATTCTGTACTTTGATTGTCCCGGGTATAAAAAGGGGAGATGTGGGAAGTTGGTTCTTTTTTCTGTTTGAGAGGATGTTGGAGACACGTGATGATTAATAAACCTGAATTGAGAAATAAATTCAGCCTCTTCATTTCACGCTCTCCACACTGGTGACCTTAAGACGTATAATGGGCAGAGACTCCCGAACCAGATTCCCCCGAACCAGACTCGCCAGGGACCAGCGGGCAAATGCAGTCTCAGTCAAGCTACCAGAATTACTGGCAGGACACCCCGGACTCATGGTTCCTCCTGGCCGAAGCCCCAGTCGCTCTCGGGGGAATAACAGCAGATGACACAAAGTTCTACCACGTCCATCGCAAACTCGACAGCCGCACAGCTCAACATGTGCGGAGCCTGGTGCAGCGCCCACCCGCTGGCGACAATAGGGTGGGCTGAATGCTGCCCTCATCCAGCGTTTCACTCCCTCAGCCCAGAGAGAGCTGAGAGACTCCTGGCCCTGCACGACTTGGGAGAAAGCACGCCTGGTTGACCCTGATGGAAGACATGCTGAAGCTGAGAGCAACGACGATTTCCTCTTCCTCACATCTTCCTGAGAACTCTACCGTCGCAGACAAGGGGCGACCCTGGTCGGGCTCTCAGTTTGTGACCCAGGCGGGACTTCGTCTGCAGCGCTGGCCCAGGAGGCGCAGCGGATCCTCAACGCCAGCGGATGGCACACGGCCACTGCAGCAGCGGAAGACCTCGGCGCGACGACCGGGAATGGCAAAGGGCCAGAGGCGATGGAGGCAGACACACCAACAACGGCGGCGGCGAAAGCCCCGACATCGCGGAGGAGACGACCTCTGTTTTTACCATCATCGTTTCGCAGAGAGGGGCACGCAAGTGTATACCGCCGTGTCAGTTCAAGAGCTCGGGAAAACTCCAGGACCGGGAGTCGGTAGCAGCTGCGGCCTCGGTGAACAGAACAAGCTGCTCTACCTGATGGATGCGCGTTCTGGGAGGCAATTCCTCGTGGACACAGGCTCCCAAGGTGAGTTTCATCATGCCGGCCTACGCTGACCGGCTGGCAGGCCCCAGGAGTCACGGAGCATCAGCGGCAAACGGCTCGAGCATTAAGACCTTCGGTGAAAGGACTCTACTTCTGTCCCTGCACGGCCGCACATATGAGTGGACTTTTATTATAGCGGCGGTGAGTTTCAAACATGTTAGGTGCTGATTTTCTGTGCTCGTCCGTCTGTCCGTCTGCGCCAGTTAATCTTGACGGACGCCCATTAGCTGCAGCGGAGCTAGCTAGCTTAGGCCCCCCCTGTCAGCGGTCCCTTGGCTCTCCTCAGCAGCGAGGAGACTGGGTGGGTGACGGTGAGAAGGAAGCCTAGTTGCAAAGCCCCGGTTCACCACCAACCTGTTCATGTCTCTAATCGTTTTTTCCCCGCTCAGCGACACACCCGCTGAGGAAAAAAACTCTGATCATTGGCGACTCTGTAGTCAGAAACGTGAACCTAGAGACTCCAGCGGCCATAGTCCAATGCATTCCTGGGGCCAGAGCAGGCGACATCGAGTCAAATTTGAAAATGCTGGCTAAAAGTAACTGTAAATATTCCACAATTGTTATTCACGCCGGCATTAATGACATCCGTCTCCCAGCAGTCGGAAGTCACGAAACTTAATGTAGAATCGGTGTGTGACTTTGCAAAAAACGATGTCTGCCACTGTAGTATTCTCTGGGCCCCTCCCCAATCTGACCAGTGATGACATGTTTAGCCGCTCGTCATCCTTGAACCGCTGGCTGTCTGTGTGGTGTCCTGCAAATGACGTGGGCTACATTGACAATTGGAGCTCTTTTTGGGGAAAACCTGGTCTTATGAGACGAGACAGCATTCATCCCACTTTGGATGGTGCTTCTCATTTATCTAACAATCTGGCATCTTTTTTATCCAAATTTCCAAAACCCTGACTACTCAGAGTTGGGACCAGGAAGCAGAGTCGCAGTCTTACACACCTCTCTGCAGCTCCTCTTCATCCGCCACCCCCTCAGCTTAGCCCCTGTCTTCCCCATCAGAGAATCATTGTCTGCTCCCTCCAAAGTGAATAAAAATATAATATATAATCATCCCAAAGTGATAAAGCAAAATATTGGTAAAACTCAAATTAAACATTAAAGCCTCTAAATTGAATGATTTGGCCTCTGTTCCTCCTCATAATTTAAAAATTAAATGTGGTTTATTAAATATTAGGTCTCTAACTCCCAAGTCTCTGTTAGTCCATGATCTGTTAATTGATCATCAGATTGATTTAATTTCCCTTACAGAGACTTGGTTAGGGCAAGAGGATTATGTTGGTTTAAATGAATCAACTCCCTCTGGTTATTTAAACTGTCAAAATCCCAGAAGTTCTGGTCGTGGGGGAGGAGTAGCAACAATTTTACCATTCCAAATTACTAGTTAATGTAAAGCAAAAAACATGTTATAATTCCTTTGAGGGCCTGGTCCTCAGTATTGGGCACTTTAGCAATTTTAGGTTAAACCCAATTTTATTTGCCATAGTTTATCGTCCCCCATCAACCTATTCAGAATTTTTATCCGAATTTGCTGATTTCTTAGCTGATTTAGTGCTGAAATCTGATAGAATAATTATAGTAGGGGACTTTAATATACATGTGGATGTAGATAGTGACTGCCTTAATGTGGCTTTTAATTCAATATTAGACTCGATTGGGTTTTCTCAGAAAGTAGGAAATTCTACTCATTACCTTCACCATACATTGGACCTTGTTCTGACATATGGCATAGAAATAGAAAATCTTGTAGTGTCTCCTCATAACCCTGTACTGTCAGACCATTGTCTGTTAACCTTTGATTTTACTATTTCTGACTATTTGGCTCCTAAAGAAAAATATTATTAAAGTAGATGCCTCTCAGATGATGCTGTTTCCAAATTTATGCAGATTGTTTCCTCTATGCCATGTGTCAACACAACGGAAATAAGCTATAGACAGCTTGCTCCTTCTGTAATTGATAACATGGTGGATAGTGTTTCAGCTTCTCTGCATCAGGCTCTAGACTTGGTGGCCCCCTTAAAAAAGAAAAAGTCTAATCAGAGATTTCTAACTCCTTGGTTCAACACAGAAACTCGTAGCTTAAAACAGAAGACTCGTCAATTAGAAAGAAAATGGTGCTCTACTAATTTAGTTGAAATCTATTTAGCTTGGAGAAATCATCTTTTAATTTATAAAAATCTCTTAGAAAAGCTAGAACAAGTTATTACTCTGCATTAATAGAAGAGAACAAGAATAATCCCAGGTTTCTTTTCAGTACTGTAGCCAGGTTGACAAAGAGTCAGGAATCTGTCAATCCTAGAATTCCCTTAGAGCTTACTAGTCAGGACTTTATGAACTTTTTCAATAATAAAATTTCATCCATCAGAGATAAAATCAATCAGATTCTTCCCACAGTTAACTTAAATACTGTAACTACTACAACTCCTTCTATTGATGTCTGTCTTGATGAGTTTACTCCAATCGACCTTTGTGAGTTAGACAAAATAGTTTCCTCATCCAAACCTTCAACTTGTCTTTTAGACCCTATTCCTACCAGGTTATTTAAAGAAGTCTTCCCACTTATTGGTAGCTTTATTCTTCATATAATCAATTCTTCATTAACTTTAGGCCATGTACCGCAGGCTTTTAAAACGGCTGTAATTAAACCCTTACTCAAAAAGCCAACGCTAGATCCAGGAGCTTTAGCTAACTATAGACCAATCTCTAATCTCCCTTTTCATTTCAAAAATCTTAGAAAGAGTTGTTGCTACGCAATTATTTGACCACCTGCAGGGAAATGGTTTACTTGAAGAGTTTCAATCTGGGTTTAGAATCCATCATAATACTGAAACAGCCTTAGCGAAGGTCACTAACGACCTCCTCATTGCATCTGATAATGGACTGGTTTCTGTACTTGTCCTTTTAGACCTTAGTGCATCTTCACTTCCGCCCTCCCAAGAGAGTAGACACTTTTTTTTTCTCTCCTGCTCTGACTTTTCCTCCCCTCCTAACTACTGGATCCCAGCTTGCTGTTGTCTGTCTGCGTCTATCTGCGACCGCCGAAAAGAAATTATGGAGTTAATAAGCTGGGCTTTGAACACAATTGACACTATTTTTTCAACAAGGAAAAGTGCTCCGGGAGAAGCTGTCTGCCCCGCTGGAACGGCTCCAGCGGGCTATTTACGTGACACAGGTAATTGGAGAATGCTGTGTCTCTCTAATCTCTCTATCGAAGATATTGAAGATTTGTTTATCTTCGTAATATTGGTGATCGGGATCTTTCTGATTGGGACTGGAATTGTCCTGGTTTACTGCAAATTGCTGAAGATGGATTCAACCTATCAAAATGCTGGCCAGGCGAGGTGCATCTATCAAATTGAAAAACTGGAGAAGACCCTGATAGCGACTACTGGAGAACTGTCTCGTAAGGTGGATTACATCATGGTTTCGCTCAGGTCTTTCCACGACGGATTTAAAGCCCCGCAATGACTGAAGGGATGTACTGAATCTACAGAAGAAATATAAGCCTTCTCTGTGATCAGTCCTATTTGGCTCATTCCCCATGAAAATTCCTCCTGGCTGTCTGCAGACTGTGTTTTTTTCAAAATCATGAGCACAAGGCCTTGGACAGCCAGCTGCACAGCGCCAGATAAGGACTGGGCGCCAGCCAGACAAAACATCTTCTGCCAAGGGTCCTTGGGTCTCTCTTATTATCATCAACACTGCTCAACACCGCACACACATTGATCCATGAACTGAATAAAGATATACACTGCTCTCTTGTGTCTCGTGAAATCCTGTGTAGCGAATGTATGTGCATTGAGAGCTTTTTTTTCCCTTGAACTCTTAATATTGATTAATTATGTAACCAGTATTTTGAATCAATGATTTTTTTGCTCCTTCCCATTGTATTATCCTTATGCTACCTGTACCCTCCTGCTGACAGGCGCGTTTCAGATGCGCCGCGGCACGGAAATGCAGGTCATTACTGTGTCAAGTCAAATTCTCTCGTATGTTATCAGTGTTCTGTTAATGTACTTGGCAATGAATCTTTTTCTGATTCTGATTCTGATTCTGATTTTGATACTATCGATCATAATATTCTACTTGATAGATTAGAACACGATGTTGGACTTAATGGAACTTCGTTGCAGTGGTTTAGATCTTATTTATCTGATAGGTTCCAGTTTGTTCATGTAAATAATGAGTTTTCTTTCAACTCAAAGCTTAGTCATGGAGTTCCACAGGGATCTGTGCTAGGCCCTACTCTTTTTAATTTATATATGCTTCCGTTAGGCAACATTATTAGAAAGCACTGTATACATTTTCATTGTTATGCAGATGACACACAATTATACCTGTCAATGAAGCCAGATGATAGTAATCAATTAGCCAAGTTAGAAGCCTGTCTTAAGGAAATCAAAGCTTGGATGACTTGTAATTTCCTGCTATTAAATTCAGATAAGACTGAAGTCATTCTTGTTGGTCCAAAAAAACCTTAGAAATTCCTTTCCAAATCAAACTTTCAGTTTGGATGCAGTTACTCTTTCTCTTAATAGCTCTGTGAGGAACCTTGGAGTTATTTTTGATCAGGATTTGTCCTTCAATTCACATATTAAATTTGTTTCTAAGACTGCCTTCTATCATTTGCGTAATATTGCCAAGATTAGGAGCATCTTGTCTCAGAGTGATGCTGAGAAGCTGATCCACGCTTTTGTTAGCTCGAGATTAGATTATTGTAATTCTTTATTATCAGGCTGTCCTAAAACATATTTAAAAAGTCTTCAGCTGATCCAAAATGCTGCAGCAAGAGTTTTAACAGGTACTAGAAAGAGAGATCATATCTCTCCGGTTCTGGCCTCCCTTCATTGGCTTCCCATAGAGTTTAGAATTAAGTTTAAAATCCTTCTTCTTACTTACAAAGCTCTAAACAATCAAACTCCTTTTTATTTAAAAGATCTGATACTACCGTATTATCCTAACAGAGCACTACGCTCCCAAAATGCAGGATTACTTGTAATACCTAGAATCTCCAAAAGTACAATGGGAGGCAGAGCCTTCAGTTTTCAAGCTCCTTTCCTGTGGAATCAGCTGCCAATCTGGATTCGGGAGTCAGACTTGATCTCTGTTTTTAAGAATAGGGCTAAAACCTTCCTTTTTGATATAGCCTACAATTAGGGAGGGATCATGTGTTTCTGAACCCTCCCTTAGTTATGCTGCTAATAGGTTTAGTCAGCCGGGGGACCTCCAGTAATGCACTGGGCCTCACTCCTTTCCTCACTCTCTATGAAATATTTTTTTTTGCTGGTCATTAACATTTGTTTGTTCTCTCCCATAGATTGAGTCCCCATCGTGCTGTTTGCTCTCTACATGTCTGTTCTTTTCTTCTTCTCTATCCCCTCACCCCCCAGCCAGTCGCAGCAGATGACTGCCCCTCCCTGAGCCTGGTTCTGCTGGAGGTTTCTTCCTGTTAAAAGGGAGTTTTTCCTCTCCACCGTCGCGAAGTGCTTGCTCACAGGGGATCACCTGATAGCTGGGGTCTTTCTGCAACTGTGGGGGTTCCCCCTACAGTTGATAGTGCTATGAGATGACTGTTGTTGTGAAATGGCACTATATAAATAAAGTTGAATTGAATTGAATTGAATTGCTCACATGGGTTGTTGGTTGATCTTCCCAATAGATGCTTGGTTAATGCACTCTCTTTTTACTCTATCCCTTGTGCAGCTCGAGTGTCCCCGCCCACAGCACAAGCCAACGTCGCCACAGCAGGCGGTAAGTTTCACACACTCCTCACTCAGTTCCCAGCATTCACGGTTCCCACGTTTTCAGCAGCCGTTGCTAAACACGGGGTGGAGCACTTTATCACTACCGCTGGTCCCCCCGTTTTTGCAAAAGCTCGGCGCTTGGATGCAGCTAAACTGACCATAGCGCGTGAGGTGTTCGCCAACATGGAAAGGTTGGGCATCGTCCGGCGTTCGAATAGCCCATGGGCTTCCCCGCTTCACATGGTCCCTAAGGCTGACGGCTCGTGGCGACCTTGCGGTGATTTCCGCAGGTTGAACAACGCCACAGCGTACGACCGCTACCCAATTCCCCATAGTCAGGATTTTTCGGTTCATCTGGCAGGGGCGTGCATTTTTTCTAAAATAGACTTGGTCCGCGGTTATCATCAAGTCCCAGTACGCGCTGAGGACATTCCCAAAACAGCGGTAATAACTCCGTTTGGACTTTTTGAGTTTTTGCGCATGCCATTTGGGCTTAAAGGTGCCGCGCAAACTTTCCAGCGCATGATGGACGCGGTGTTACGCGATCTCCCTTTTGTGTTCGTGTACCTGGATGACATTTTGGTAGCCAGCGCATCTGAAGAAGAACACGAAAAGCACCTCACGGCAGTTTTCCGGAGGTTGGGGGAGCACGGGTTAATAATCAACCCAGCAAAGTGCCAGTTTGGGGTGGCGCAGATTGATTTTTTGGGGCACCGCGTCTCCCCAGAGGGAGCAGTTCCGCTGCCAGACAAAATGCGCGCAGTGGCAGATTTTCCCCAGCCACAAACGGTCAAAGCACTACAGGAGTTTTTGGGAATGGTGAATTTTTATAACCGTTTCCTCCCCTGCGCAGCACAGCTCATGCAACCATTGTATGCCGCGCTTAAAAAACAAAAACCCTCAAATGCAATCGAATGGTCCCCGAAGCGGGAGCGCGCATTCTTGGAGGTAAAAAAAGCCCTGGCAGACGCTGCGTTGTTGGCTCATCCAGACCCAACGGCCCACATAGCGCTCACCACTGATGCGTCAGACGTGGCCATGGGGCGGTAGTGGAGCAGCATGTTACCGGGGCTTGGCAGCCGCTGGCCTTTTTCAGCAGGACCTTACGCGAGGCCGAGCGAAAATACAGCGCGTTCGACAGGGAGTTGTTAGCGCTCCACTTAGCCATTCGTCACTTCCAGTTCTGGCTAGAAGGTCGGCGTTTCACCGCGTTTGTCGACCACAAACCGCTCACTTTTGCGATGGCCAAAGTTTCGGAACCATGGTCGGGCCGGCAGCAGAGGCAGCTGGCTGCAATTTCAGAATTTACTACTGATATTCAACACGTAGCGTGTAAACTTAATGTGGTGGCAGACTGCCTCTCTCGCGCCGTAACTGCTCCAGTCCGCGCAGAGGTAGATTATACTACCGTGGCCTCAGAGCAAAATAGCAGCGCGGAAGCGTACGCGGCCCCAGTCCATGTGGGGATAGATTATGCAGCCATGGCTGCGGATCAGGGTAGCGACGCGGACGTGTGCGCGCTCCAGTCTGGACCAACAGGGTTTAGGCTGGAGAGCAGGAGGCTGCAAAATGGTATGCCCCCCTTAATCTGCGATGTCTCTACCGGACGACCGCGTCCGGTAGTGCCGGCCGTTTGACGCCGCCGTGTTTTTGACTCGATTCACTCTCTGGCGCACCCGGGGGTGCGTGCGTCGGTAGAAATGGTAGGAGAGAAGTTTGTTTGGCCGAGCCTGCGCAAGCACATTAAGGAGTGGGCAAGAGCCTGCATGGCTTGCCAGCGGGCCAAAATACACAGACACACTAAAGCCCCCTTAGAGCCATTTCACATCCCGGCCAAGAGGTTCGATCATGTGCATGTCGACCTTGTAGGCCCCCTACCGTCGTCGCAGGGGTGCACACATCTTTTGACAATGGTGGACCGCACCACACGTTGGCCTGAAGTGGTCCCACTGGCATCAACCACAGCCGCAGAGGTGGCCCGCGCGTTTTTAACGGGTTGGGTAGCGCATTTTGGGGTCCCGTCGGATATTACGTCCGACAGGAGGCCTCAATTTGTTTCTGAGCTTTGGTCAGTGATGGCCCGCAGCCTGGGGATAACAATCCACCGCACTACCGCGTACCACCCCCAGGCTAATGGTTTATGCGAGTGTTTTAATAGGTCATTGAAAGCAGCCCTCAGAGCGTCGCTTATGGATGCAAATTGGGTAAACAGACTACCATGGGTGTTATTGGGGTTGCGTTCTGCACCTAAAGATGACTTAAAAGCCTCCCCAGCTGAGCTGGTGCTTGTGCAACCACTCCGGCTGCCAGGGGAGTTTCTTCCTGATAATCCGGCGCCAGAGCGTCCCCCTGCTCAGCGGTCACTGAACGACACGGGAGCGGACATGCTTCCGGGCCCCGTTCATCACACTTTTCCGCGTGTTTTTGTACCTAAATCTTTAAAAAACGCCGAGTTTGTTTTTGTCAGGCATGAGGCTCAGCGCCCAACCCTGCGACCACCTTACGACGGCCCATATAGAGTGCTGGAAACAGGTGATAAGCATTTTTTGCTAGATTTAGGGGACAGGAGGGAAACAATTGGTATAGACAGACTTAAACCTGCTTTTGTGATGGCTGATGACACTGTGCAAGTGGGGAAGGCTCCTCGACACGGCAGACCCCCCAGGGAGCATGCCCCAGAGCCCCCTCAGGGATTGACTAACAGTTCTCATCCTCAGATAGCGGATCCACTGCAGGATGGCACCACGGGAACGGCGAAGCCCGCTTACAGCAAGTTTGGAAGATGGTTGAAGCCCAGACAGCATATGGACTGATGTTTGTAATTTTATCATGTTGTCTAGACTATGTTGTATTGTTTCATCTTCGACGTTTGGGGGGGGGGGGTCATGTGGCACACATATTTGAGATGCTTAGGCTGCATATGTATATTACTGTTACCTCACGTCTTAGAAGGAACAATAAGTCTGGACCTCCTGGGGATGACAGGAGGGTGTGAAATGTGCCTTTAGAAATGGCTCTGAGAAGACTTCCTGACCACCAGGGTTTTAGGTGGAGAAGAGAAGACCTGGGGGGTGATGTATTGTCTCTGGGGATTGAATGACAATGTGATTCTGTACTTTGATGTCCCGAGTATAAAAAGGGGAGATGTGGGAAGTTGGTTCTCTTTTCTGTTTGAGAGGATGTTGGGGACACGTGATGGTTAATAAACCTGAATTGAGAAATAAATTCAGCCTCTTCATTTCACGCTCTCCACACAGTCCTTTGTTCATCTGAGACGTGAAGCATACAGTAAGCATACAGTGATATACACATGAAGCATAAGGTGATATACATTTGTGCATATGAAACCCACATATGTGTCCCCACATGACCGCCCCCAAACGTCTAAGATGTAACAACGGAATAACAGTCAGCCTGTCATAATAAAATCATTACACATCAGCCCACGTGCTGCTTGGGCCTCAGTCTCCTCCCGTATCTGCTGTAAACAGACTACAACAACCGTGGCGCCATCCTGCTGCGGGGCTGCTGTCTGAGGGTGAGAACTGTTAGTCAATCCCTGTGGGTGTTCTGGGGAATGTCCCCTAGGGGCTCTGCCACACCGAGGAGCCCTGGCCGACAGCACATTTTCGTCCGCCACCACAAAGGCGAGTTTGAGCCTGTTAATGCCAATCTTCTCCTTCCTGCCCCCCAAATCTAGCAAAAAATGCTTATCCCCTGTTTCCAGCACTCTAAATGGTCCATCATAAGGTGGTCGTAACGGCGGGCGATGGGCATCGTGTCTGACAAAAACAAACTCTGCGTTTTTTAAAGCCTTAGGTATAAAAACGGATGTTAAAACTGTGGTGAACGGGGCCAGGCAGTGTGCCCGATTCAGTGCCACGCTGCAACTGCTGAGCCGGGGAACATTCTGGCGCAGGATTATCTGGGAGAAACTCCCCGGGCAGCCGAAGTGGCTGTGCAAAAACTAGCTCAGCCGGGGAGGCTTCTAAATCCTCTTTAGGTGCAGAATGCAACCCCAATAAAACCCACGGTAGCCTGTCCACCCAATTTGCATCCGTGAGCGACGCTCTGAGAGCCGCTTTTAATGACCTGTGAAAACGTTTGCATAACCCGTTAGCCTGCGGGTTGTAAGTGGTTGTGCGGTGGATCGTAACCCCTAGGCTGCGGGCCATTGCTGACCAAAGTTCGGAAACAAATTGAGGGCCTCTGTCGGATGTAACGTCTGACGGGACTCCAAAACGCGCTACCCATGCTGTTAAAAACGCACGCGCCACCTCCTCGGCTGTGGTTGACGCCAGTGGGACCACTTCCGGCCAGCGCGTGGTGCGGTCTACTATTGTCAGAAGGTGTGTGCACCCCTGTGATGGCGGAAGCGGGCCTACGAGGTCCACATGAACATGATCAAACCTCTTAGCCGGGATGTGAAACAGCTCCAAGGGAGCTCTCGTGTGCCTGTGTACCTTGGCTCGTTGACATGCCATGCAGGCTGCTGCTCACTCTCTAACTTGTTTGCACAGGCTCGGCCATACGAATTTCTCTCCCACCATTTTGACCGACGCGCGCACTCCCGGGTGCGCCAGAGAATGAATCGAGTCAAAAACGCGGCGGCACCACGCGGCGGGTACCACCGGACGTGGTTGCCCAGTGGAGACGTCGCAGATTAGGGGGGGCATACCGTCTTGCAGCACCCTGTTCTCCAGCCTTAACCCTGTTGGTCCAGACTGGAGCGCGCGCACGTCCGCGTCGCTAACCTGATCCGCGGCCAGGGCTGCATAATCTACCCCCACGCGGACTGGAGCTGCCATGGCACGTGAGAGGCAGTCTGCCACTACATTCAGTTTACTCGCCACATGCTGGATATCAGTAGTAAACTCTGAGATCGCGGCCAGCTGTCTCTGCTGCCGGCCTGACCACGGTTCTGAAACCTTGGCCATCGCGAAAGTCAGCGGCTTGTGGTCAACGAACGCGGTGAAACGGCGTCCCTCCAGCCAGACCTGGAAGTGGCGAATGGCCAAGTGGACAGCTAACAACTCCCTGTCGAATGCACTGTATTTTTGTTCACTATCCCGCAAGGTCCTGCTGAAAAAGGCGAGCAGTTGCCAAGCCCCGGCTACATGCTGCTCCACGACCGCCCCTATGGCCACATCTGACGTGTCAGTAGTGAGCGCTATGCGGGCCATTGGGTCTGGATGTGCTAACAACGCAGCGTTTGCCAGGGCTGTTTTGACTTCCGAGAATGCTCGCTCCCGCTCCGGAGACCATTCGATTTTATTTGTGGGTTTTTGTTTTTTTAGTGCAGCATACAATAGTTGCATGAGCTGCGCTGCGCGGGGGAGGAAACGGTTATAAAAATTCACCATTCTTAAAAACTCCTGTAACGCTTTGACCGTTTGTGGCTGGGGAAAATTTGTTACTACGTGCATTTTGTCAGGCAGAGGAACCGCTCCTTCTGGAGAGACGCGATGCCCCAAAAAATTAATCTGCGTCACCCCAAACTGACACTTCGCTGGGTTGATTATTAACCCGTGCTCTCCCAACCTCCGGAAAACTGCCGTGAGGTGGTTTTCATGTTCGTCTTCGGACGCGCTGGCTACCAATATGTCTTCCAGGTAGATGAACACAAAGGGGAGATCGCGCAACACCGCGTCCATCATGCGTTGGAACGTCTGCGCGGCACCTTTAAGCCCAAACGGCATGCGCAAAAACTCGAATAGACCGAACGGAGTTATTACCGCTGTTTTGGGTATGTCCTGTGCCCACAGTAGATGGCCACAGTAGATGGCGCCCACAGTGGCCGCCATGGTGTTTCGCTGCGCTTTAATTTGTATGCTTTTGTTCGTCAATTGTGTGTCTGCCTGCTCTTACACCCGTGAAGAGCTACTAAATATCAGGACTTTCACTCCCACGGACCTACTCCCTGTTTTTTTGGCTCCTGCCGCCGATCTGGTTCACTTTTTAGCCCAAAAAGTGAGACGGCGGAAGAGAGGAAGGCGAGCGGGCGCTCTTGTGCGGCTTCGTAGGAGAGGCACGCGCACGGCCTTGCCTGGCATATTTCTCTCCAATGCCAATTCTCTCTTTAACAAGGTAGATGAACTGAGACTGCTGATGCGATTTAAGGACCTCTCTACCTCGTCTGCCCTCTGTTTTACTGAGACCTGGCTTAAGGAATCGACTCCGGACAGCACGGTCCTCCTTGAGGGATTTCAGCTGTTTTGTGCTGATCGAGACACAGAGCTCTCCAGCAAGTCCTCAGGAGGAGGAGTCTGCTTTTACATCAACAGCAGCTGGTGCTCTGATGTAACGGTGCACTCCCAACACTGTTCTCCCACTCTGGAATATTTATTCATTAACTGCAAGCCTTTTTATTCCCTGCGGGAGTTCGCTTTATTCATCCTGGCCGCTGTTTACGTCCGGCCCGATGCGGACGCGCGCGAAGCTCAGTGCGCGCTCGCAGATCATATTAAACATACAGACTCTCTGGATATTGTTGTTGGCGACTTTAACCAGAGCAATCTGAGCCACGATCTCCCCCGATACAAACAGTTTATTAAATGCCCCACCAGAGGAAAGAACACGCTGGATCACTGTTACACTACAGTGAAGGACGCGTATCGCGCTGTTCCCCGCGCTGCGCTCGGACTATCTGATCACGTGATGGTCCACCTCATTCCCCCATACAGACAGAGACTGAAGCTCACTAAACCTGTTGTGAGCACTACGAAGAAATTGACCAGTGAAGCTGGGGAGAAGCTGAGCACGTGCATGGAAATAACTGACTGGGGCATGTTTAAAGGAGCCACGCATGATCTGGATGAGTACACGGACACTGTGAACTCATATATCCACTTTTGTGAGGAGAGCATTCTTCCATCGCCCACCAGGGTGAGGTACTCTAATGATAAGTCCTGGTTCACTGCTAAGCTCAGACAGATCAGGAAGGAGAAGGAAGCAGCGCTGAAAAGTGGAGACAGGGACTGCTACAGGGAGGTCAAATACCGGTTTAGCAGAGAGCTGAGGAGAGCTGAGTCTGTGTATTCTGAGAGACTCCAGCAGCAGTTCACTGCTAACGACTCTGCTTCTGTGTGGAGAGGACTGAGGCAAATCACCAACTATCGGCCTCAGGCTTCTAAAGGTCAGGATGACAAAGCCCTTTGTCAAAGACTGTCCCAAAACTATGCCCGTTTTGACACCTCGTCAGCTGTGTCCATCTTCCCCCCTCCCCCCAGCGCCACTGCCTCCACGGTCCCTACTTCATCAAAGGCAGCCCCCCCTCCTCCCCCCCTGCCCTTGTCATCAGTGAGCAGGACTTGCACAGACAGTTCTCCAGACTGAACCCGCGCAAGGCCCCCGGTCCGGACGGCGTGTCTCCCTCCACCCTGAGACACTGTGCGAAAGAGCTGGCTCCTGTCTTCACAGACATTTTTAACACCTCCCTTAAGTTATGCCACGTGCCGACCTGCCTCAAAACCTCCACCATCATCCCTGGCCCCAAGAAGCCACGGATCACTGGACTTAACGACTACAAACCTGTAGCGCTCACCTCTGTAGTCATGAAGTCCTTTGAGCGCCTGATCCTGCCTCACCTCAAGTCCATCACCACTCCCCTCCTGGACCCGCTGCAGTTTGCCTACCGAGCCAACAGGTCTGTGAACGATGCAGTCAACCTGGCCCTCCACTCCATCCTGCAGCACCTGGACTCCCCGGGAACCTACGCCAGGATCCTGTTTGTGGACTTCAGCTCTGCATTCAACACCATCCGCCCCGCTCTGCTCCGGGACAAGCTGTCCCTGCTCAACGTGCCTGACTCCCTCTGCAGGTGGATCACCGACTTCCTGACAGACCGGAGGCAGCATGTGCGGCTGGGAAAGACTGTCTCAGACTCTGTTAGCATCAGCACCGGATCACCCCAGGGCTGTGTACTTCCCCCCCCTACTCTTTTCCCTTTATACCAACTCCTGCACCTCCAGCCACCAGTCTGTCAAGCTGATCAAGTTTGCGGACGACACCACCTTCATCGGGCTCATCTCCAACGGCGACAAGTCCGTCTACAGGAGAGAGGTGGCCCAGCTGGCGTCCTGGTGCAGCCACAATAACCTGCAGCTGAACGCTCTGAAGACGGTGGAGATGATTGTGGACTTAAGGAAAGTCACAACCCCTCTGCCCCCCCTCACCCTCATAGGCTCTCCCATCACCACTGCAGATTACTTCCGCTTCCTGGGCACCACCATCACCCGGGACCTCAAGTGGGAGCCGACCATCAGCTCCCTCATCAAAAAGGCCCAGCAGAGGATATTCTTCCTGCGGCAGCTGAGGAAGCTCAAGCTACCCACCAAGATGTTGGTGCAGTTCTACACGGCCATCATCGAGTCCATCCTCACCACCTCCATAACCGTGTGGTACGCAGGAGCCACTGCCAGGGACAGACTAAGGCTGCAGTGCGTCGTGCGCGCTGCTGAGAAGGTGATCGGCTGCAAGCTCCCATCTCTCCAGGACCTGTACATCTCCAGGACCCGGAGGTGTGCTGGCCGGATCATAGCCGATCCTTCACACCCTGATCACGTACTGTTTGCCCCCCTCCCCTCAGGTAGAAGACTTTGGTCCATTCAGACTAAAACCTCCCGTCACATGAACAGCTTCTTCCCCTCTGCCATCAGACTGCTGAACACTAAGTGACTAATCGACTCTCGTGCACTATGTACAGCAGCTCAACCAGACTCTTGTCAATCATCACTGTTTTCTCTTTACATTACCGACTGCACTATATGATACTCCACAATATCTGCTGCTCGCTAATATATTTAAAAATTGCTTAGACTAGTATTACTCATTCTTATTCTACATTTTATTGCATGTATAGTTTTTTATTTCTATCTTTTATTTTTATTATGTTTAATGTTGCAGCATGGCACCGAGACAAATTCCTAGTTTGTGTACTACATGAACAATGGCAATAAATCTGATTCTGATTCTGATTCTGATTCTGATTCTGATTCTGTCCTCAGCGCGCACTGGGACTTGGTGGTAACCGCGGACCAAGTCTATCTCAGAAAAAATGCGCGCCCCCGCCAAATGAACTGAAAAATCTTGGATATGCGGGATTGGGTAGTGGTCGTGTGCTGTAGCATTGTTCAACCTGCGGAAATCTCCGCAAGGTCTCCACGAGCCGTCAGCTTTCGGGACCATGTGAAGCGGTGAAGCCCATGGGCTTTTCGAACGCCTGATGATGCCCAACTTTTCCAGGTTGGCGAACTCCTCGTACGCTATGGTCAGTTTAGCTGAATCCAAGCGCCGGGCTTTTGCAAAAATGGGTGGGCCAGTGGTAGTAATAAAATGTTCCACCCCGTGTTTAGCCACGGCCGCCGAAAATGTTGGGACCGTGAGTGCTGGGAACTGAGTGAGCAGTGTGTGGAACTTACCACTTGCGGCTGTGACGTTGGCTTGTGCTGTTGGCGGGGCCACTCGAGCTGTACAGGGAATAGAATAAAAAGAGAGTGCATTAACCAGGCGCCTGTTAGCAAGATCCACCAACAAACCATGTGAGCACAGAAAATCAGCCCCTAACATATTGAAATTCATTGCAGCTATAACAAAAGTCCACTCAAATGTACGGCCGTGTAGGGACAGAAGCAGAGTCCTCTCACCAAAGGTTTTAATCGCCGAGCCGTTCGCTGCTGACACCACGGGACCACTGGAATCTGCCAGCCGGTCAGCGGAGGAAGGTGTGATGAAACTCAACTGGGAGCCTGTGTCCACGGGGAACTGCCTCCCCGAGCGCGCATTCTTCAAGTAGAGCAGCTTGTTCTCCTCCCTGAGGGCCGCAGCTGCTACCGACCCCCAGTCTTGGCGTTGTCCCGAGCGCTTGAAATGGCACGGTGGTAAACATTTGCATGCCTTCTCTGCAAAGCGGCGATGGTAGAAACAGAGGGCGCCTCCTCCACGATCCTTGGCCCCCGTCGCCGCCGTCATCGGTGGTTCTGCTACCGCCGTCTCTGGCCCCCTGCTGTCTCGGGCCATCGCGCCGAACTCTGTCGCTGCTGCGGTGGCTGCGCGCTATTTGCTGGCGTTGAAAATCCGGTGCGCCTCCTGGACCAGCGCGTGGAATTCCCGCTGGGCCAACAACGGCGAACCGGCCAGGGTCGCTCTCATGGCCGACGGTAGGGTTCTCAGGAAAATGTGGGTGAAAAGGAAGTCGTCGCCGTCTGAGCCCCTCAACCTCAGCATGTCCTCCATCAGGTCAACGGGCGTGCTGTCTCCCAAGTCGTTCAGAGCCAGGAGTCTGTCCGCTCTCTCCTGGGCTGAGAGAGTAAAGCGCTGGATGAGTGCAGCCTTCAACCCGTCGTATTTGTCGTCGGCCGGTGGCTTCACCAAAAGGCTCTGCACATGCCGAGCCGTGCGGTTGTCGAGCTTGGCGATTACATGGTAGAATTTCGTCTCATCTACCGTTATCCCCCGGAGGGCGAACTGTGCTTCGACCAAGAGGAACCAGGAGCATGGGTTGTCTCTCCAAAAGTCCGGTAGCTGGACGGTAGCGGCATACGCCTGGCTGGGAGCTCCTGATCCAGCTGGTTCAGGGGAATCTCTTTCACTCATCGTCTTAGGGTCACCAGTGTGGAAATGTGGAAATGATGAAGCAGGGTTTATCCCATGAGTCAGGTTTATTCACATTTTCCAACATCAACAAATACAGAAAGAGGAAGAAACCGGATATTCGTCCCTTTATATACCCCAGGAGCTTCAAAGCTCCAGTCACATTGCATTTCACCCCAAGTAACAATGCATCCCTTTCAGATCTTATCACCCCCACCCAAAGTCACTGGCAGCCAGGAAATCCCTCATACCAAAGCCCACATTTCACATCCTCCTGTTATCTCCCAGGAGGCTCAGTCTATGGCTGAGCCTCCTGGGTGATATACACATGATATACACATGAAGCATAAGGTGGCATACATTTGTGCATATGAAACCCACATATGTGTCCCCACAAACCCAAACTTTTGAACGGTAGTGTATATATGTATACGTATAAGATTAAGCAGAAGAAGATGAATGAATGAATATATATGTATATACTGTATACGTATATACTGTGTGTGTATATACAGTATATATATATATATATATATATATATATATATATATATATATATATATATATATATATATGAAGCGGCATGAAATAAAGCGGCGTTGGTGAAGGTTTTAAGTAGAATTTATTGAGTCATACCGCCTTCACGGGAACTCGGCTCCAGCCCATAGCGTGAGCAGGCTGAAGTGGAATTCCTCAGGCTCTCAGAGAGGAGACACGGTGTGTCTGCAGCAGCAGCTGAAGAGTGAGTGAATGAGAGAGTGAGCATGGGTTACAGTGCAGTATACGTATATACCCAACTACAACAATACATAAAAGAGCATTCCCCCAGCAGTTGGTATGATCAAAGAGATAACAGAACGGGCATGAGACATTTGCATTTGAGAGACATATTGATCTCGGTCCCTAGGTCACAGTAAGCACAGGACGCATGAACACAATGCATGAAAGGCAACATTAACATCACAGAAGTGAGCCAGAAGAAGCGGGGCTGCCTGTAGACATTAATACACACATTTCACTGTTCTGTTAATTGCTCTAGCCGAGCGCTGTGTCTGTCCAGTCTGTTGTGGGGGTTACACCAAACCGCGACACACAAACACACACATATACATATATATATATACGTATATATATATATATATATATATATATATATATATATATATATATATATATATATATATATATATATATATATATATATATATATATATATATATATATATATATATACAGTGGGGCAAAAAAGTATTTAGTCAGCCACCAATTGTGCAAGTTCTCCTATGGTCTTGGCCATAGTGGAGTTTGGAGTCTGACTGTTTGAGGTTGTGGACAGGTGTCTTTTATACTGATAACAAGTTCAAACAGGTGCCATTAATACAGGTAATGAGTGGAGGACAGAGGAGCCTCTTAAAGAAGAAGTTACAGGTCTGTGAGAGCAAGAAATATTGCTTGTTTGTAGGTGACCAAATACTTATCTTACCGAGGAATTTACCAATTAATTCATTAAAAATCCTTCAATGTGATTTTCTGGATTTTTTTTTTCTTATTTTGTCTCTCATAGTTGAGGTATACTACTATGATGAAAATTGGAGACCTCTCTCATCTTTTAAGTGGGAGAACTTGCACAATTGGTGGCTGACTAAATACTTTTTTGCCCCACTGTACACATATATATATATATATACTGTATATATATATATATATATATATATATATATATATATATATATATATATATATATATGTATACACTACCGTTCAAAAGTTTGGAGTCACCCAGACAATTATTTTGTGTTTTCCATGAAAAGTCACACTTATTTACCACCATGAGTTGTAAAATGAATAGAAAATATAGTCAAGACATTGACAAGGTTAGAAATAATGATTTGTATTTCAAATAATGATTTTTTCCTTCAAACTTTGCTTTCGTCAAAGAATCCTCCATTTGCAGCAATTACAGCATTGCAGACCTAACATGATTGCACAAGGGTTTTCTAATCATCCATTAGCCTTCTGACGCAATGAGCAAACACATTGTACCATTAGAACACTGGAGTGATAGTTGCTGGAAATGGGCCTCTATACACCTATGTAGATATTGCACCAAAAACCAGACATTTGCAGCTAGAATAGTCATTTACCACATTAGCAATGTATAGAGTGTATTTCTGATTAGTTTAAAGTTATCTTCATTGAAAAAAAGTGCTTTTCTTTCAAAAATAAGGACATTTCTAAGTGACCCCAAACTTTTGAACGGTAGTGTGTGTATATATACGTATATATATATATATATATATATATATATATATGTGTGTGTGTGTGTGTGTGTGTGTGTGTGTGTGTGTGTGAAAAAATGTTTACCCCTTTCTTGATTATCATGAATTGCCCGTCTGGACAGACATAGACAGACCCATGAGCAAACTGCAGTTTGTACGATTTATTGCAGAGAAACATGAAGTTCCCAAGTGCACAGAAACAAAGTCCAAAAACAAACACAGAGGAAAATTTACAGACTGGTATTTTCTCAGGAAAAAACTCACCAAAGCAGGATAGGGCTTTCGGAGGTGAAGATAGGAGATATAGTTAAGACTGCCACAGTAAGAAGGCAGTCTGACAGTCCTTAAATAGTATGGGGAACAAGGAGAACAATGAGCGGCAGGTGCGGGCAGCATGAGCAGGCCGGTGACCTAATTAAGCAATAACTCACAGCTGGGATGACTGAGGAACAGACAGTGAGAAAATAGTAGGATGGGGGTGTCTGAAAGGAAAGGTAGGGCACTCATGTCGTGCAGAAACAAAATTCCTAACTACAGAGGCTGACAGAAATAATAAGATAAGATAAGATAAGATAAGCCTTTATTAGTCCCACAATGGGGAAATTCCAGGATTGCAACAGCACAGGGATAGCAACACTCAGAGCAACAACGCAAGAATGCTGTTTGTTGACTTCAGCTCAGCATTCAACACAGTTATCCCCTCCAAGTTGATCACTAAACTTGGGGACCTGGGAATCAGTACCTCTACCTGCAACTGGATCATGGATTTTCTGACCAACAGATCCCAGTATGTTAGGTCAGGCCCCAACCGTTCTTCCGTCATCACACTCAACACTGGTGTACCACAGGGCTGTGTGCTCAGCCCATTCCTCTACTCCCTCTTCACTCATGACTGCAGGCCTATGTATGGATCCAATTCCATCATAAAGTTTGCAGATAGCACCACGGTGATTGGACTCATCAGGGACAACAATGAGTCAGATTACAAGGCAGAGGTTGAGCACTTGGCTACTTGGTGCGCTGACAATAATCTGCTCCTTAACACCAGCAAAACCAAGGAGCTCATAGTGGACTACAGGAAGGAGAGGGAAGAGACACATGACCCCATCCATATCAATGGCATAGCTGTTGAACGTGTCCCCAGCTTCAAATTCCTGGGGACCCACATCTCGGAGGACCTGTCCTGGTCAGTTAACACCACCAGCCTGATCAAGAAGGCCCATCAGCGCCTCTTCTTCTTGAGGACACTGAAGAAGAACCATCTGTCAACTGACATCCTGGGCAACTTCTACCGCTGCGTGATAGAGAGCACCCTGACCAACTGTGTCACAGTCTGGTATGGGAGCTGCTCTGTCGCTGACTATAAGGCGCTGCAGCGGGTGGTGAAAACCGCCCAACGCATCACAGGGACTCCACTTCCATTTATAGAGGACGTCTACAGGAAAAGATGTCTGTGCCGGGCACGCAGCATTCTTAGGGACTCCAACCATCCTGCTCATGGACTGTTCCAGCTTTTCCCCTCCAGAAGGCGTTTCAGAAGCCTTTGGACTAGAACCAGCAGGTTTAGGAACAGTTTCTTTCCAACAGGTGTCACGTTATTGAACTTAGTTCCCCGCTGACTCTCTTACCATCATCTCTTACCATCCTCACCTGTACATAACTGCCCATCTAACTTATTGCACATTATTTGCACATAACAGTACTCTTAACTTTCTGCACTGCTGCATATATTTGCTTAAATTACACATACTGTTAATTACCATATATACTGTACTGCTGTCCTTTGCACTTCTGATTGGATGCTAAACTATGTTTCGTTACCTTGTATTCATACATGTGTAATGACAATAAAGTTGAATCTAATCTAATCTAATCCAATCTAACAATCAGAAGGCAAGAAAAAAAAAGAGCAGCTAGTATACATATGTATATACAGTATATATATATATATATATATATATATATATATATATATATATATATATATATATATATATATATATATATATATTTAGATTAATATTCGGCAACACATCTTGTAGAAGTCGTTTGCACATTGGCGAGACGTCGTCTAGACGTAGGCACGCTTACGTCTTGATAACGTCTTGCCGGATTTGCAATTTTATTTTTATAAATCTGCAACTTTTTCTTAAAAATGTTCATTTTTTTCCTCATAGATTTGCAAATTTCTTTCTCATAAATTTGGCAAGATGGCGACCGGGATGGTCACACTTTTTAAGTGCTGAGACAAAGTTGCTGATTTTGCCATTAAAATAACTAACCAACAGCGATCGGCAAATTGTGACGCACACGCACGGGCTGAATTTCCACCTCCGTTGGAATACCCCTTTAATCGTCTTTCACCGGCCACTGTGAGTAAACTGACTAGCATTTCTTTTGTGGTTCGGTGCTACGCTTTACCCGAAGCGTTTGCTAAGCTAACGCTAGTTAGCTTAATGCTAACGCCAGTCGTACCACCTAACACCAACACGAAGCGACTCAGTCCCCAGTGAGGGCTCGCCGGAGGAACTAACCGAGGCAGCAGTTGGACGGGAGCCGGATCGGAGTTAAGGGGTGGCGGTGGTGGGAGATGGGGACCATTGGAGGACCACCGGGACCCAGCCAGACAATTGCCTGAGTCGGAGCCCAGTTGCGAGGCCCAGCAGAGGAACTACCGAGGCAGACAGCGGTAGGCGGCGGTGCTCAGCGGAGGATCTACCAGGACCCCAGCGGAACTCGGCTGCAGTGGCGGTGTGCGGCGGGACTCGGTGGAGGAGCTGGACAGGAGCTCAGTTACGGCAGCGGTAAGCAGTGGGACTAGCAGCGGAGGGGGCTAGCTGAGGCCCAGCTGGATTCGAGGTCGGTTGGATCGGATACCGGTGACACAAGCAGAGATTGTTTTTACTATCCACAGGTCAGTAAAAATGCCACCAAAGAAGGAGGAAATGGAAGAGATCAAAAAATCTCTGAACTTCTTGTTAGAAGAAGTGGCCAAAATGGTTAGCCAGCAGGCCAAAATAATAGGCCTAATGGAAGATGTACGAGACTTAAAATTAACAATTCAGGAAAAAGACAAAAAAATTACAGACTTGGAGCGACGCGTCGAGGATCTTGAACAAGCTTCTCGTATGGATGACCGAGTTATAAGTGGACTAGACATCAAATATCAGTCATACACTCATGCTTCAACAGGACTGAGAGGTGAGGAGGATCCCCTGAGTGAATCAGTCTCCCTAGAAATCCAGGTGCTTCAGTTCCTTGACAGTAGAGATATAAAGGTCGAAGCAAATGCAATTTCAGCCTGTTATGCTTTACCCAGGAAAGATAATAAAACAAAGAAATCAATTGTGATGCGCTTTGTGAACAGAAGGGTAAAGAATGACATACTGAGGCAGGCCAGAAAGCTACGGGGAACACAAGTTTAACTAAATGAACACCTAACGAAAACTAATGCTGAAATAGCACGGCAAGCACGGATGCTGAAAAGACAAAATAGGATACAGGCAACATGGACAAGAAATTGTAGAGTTTGGATGAAACTAAATGGATCACCTGAGCAAGCAAAGAGTATAATAATCAGAGATGTTACTGACTTAGATAAATACAGATGAACACTGATTAAGAAAATTAAGAGACAATGATAATCCATATTCACACACACGGTAAGAATAGTTCTTTTGATATACCATGTCAATGTACTTTAAAAAAAAATAAGCAAAACAAACAAAAAACTTATGACTGACTTGAGTAGACATCAATTATCCCCAGTTGGAGGAAGTCATTTGACACAGAGTAAGGAAACTCAAACTCTGAAAATATGCCATTATGCTGAACATAAACTACAAGAGATGGAGAATGATATTGATCCTGATAACCAGTTTTTCAGTAATATTCATAATCATTGTGAATATTACACTGAAAAGCAATTCAAAAGTCAAGTGCAACTAGATGGTAAACTATCAATAATACACTTCAACAGCAGAAGTCTTAACAAAAACTTTCCACAGATTCTGGACTATTTAAAACAGCTAGACAGAAAATTTACAGCTATCGCAGTCTCTGAAACCTGGCTTAATGAAGAGCAGGCTCCCCTGATGGCAATAGAGGGATATCAGATGTTTCATATTAACAGATCTCAAAAAAAGGGTGGTGGTGTTGCACTGTATATTGATGACCTGTATAGGTGTAAGCTTGTAAATGGAATGTCCTTTGCACTACCAGGGATTTTGGAATGTGTTACTGTTGAGATTGACCAAGATAAAACAAAAAATCTAATTATAAGTTGCATATATAGAACGCCGGGAACTTGCATTGAGACATTCAGAGATAAATTAGTCGAGCTGTACAATAATTTTACTAGTAAGAAAATGGTAGTAATTTGTGGAGATTTCAATATTGATTTACTAAATCCACACCAACAAAATGTAATTAGAGTTCATGAACTCTATGTACAGCATGAGTCTATATATCCCACAATAACACATCCCAGTAGAATCACAGTTCACACTGCTACACTTATTGACAACCTGTTTGTCAATGTTATTGATAAGAAAATAGAAAGTGGATTATTGATAGATGATATAAGTGACCACTTGCCAACCTTTGCACTTATCCATGGCCACACGGGGGCCAATACAGAAAAAAAATTTAAAATCGTTCAGATACAAATCACCAAATGCAATCAGTTCTTTTAAAGAGGACTTGCTGAAGCAAGACTGGACAGAAGTCTATGTATCAGATGTAAATGAAGCCTATGACACATTTATAAACATTGTAACCACTCTTTATGAAAAAAAATGTCCATTAGTTAAAAAAAAAGCTTAAACATAAATTTGCCGATAAGCCATGGTTAACCAAAGGACTACAAAGGCGTGTAAAAAGAAAAATTTATTATATAAAGCTTTCCTAAAGAAAAGGACAAAAGAAGCAGAGCAGTGGTATAAAACATACAAAAATAAGTTAACATATACTGTATAATAAGATATAGTAAGAGAGACTATTACAGTAAAGAACTGGAGAAAAACAGAGACAATATTAAAAATACATGGACAATACTTAACAGTATTCTTGGAAATAAAAGCAGAAATACAAGCTACCCAACCGATTTTTCAAAAAAATAATAAAACGACTCAGAGTGTGAATGCAGCTTCACCTGCAGATGAATTTAATAACTTTTTTGTTAACATTGATCCTAATTTGGCTCAAGAAATACCCATTACGGCGCCTACAAGTGATACAATATGCAAAAACACTGCTATAAAAGACTCAATTTTCATAAAGAACACAGACAAGAGAGAGGTCATTGAAATTGTTAAATCGTTTAAAAGTAAAACATCTACGGACTGTGATGGTATTGACATGCTCTTAGTCAAAACTATTATTGAATGCTTAGTGAAACCACTGACGTATATCTGTAACCTGTCTCTCCAAACAGGTATATTTCCCAATGCAATGAAAATAGCTAAAGTAATTCCGATATACAAGATGGGTGACAGAGGGGAATTCTCACACTATAGACCAATTTCACTATTGCCGCAATTTTCCAAGATACTTGAAAAAATATTCTATGAGAGAAATGACAACTTCATACTGAAGAATAATTTACTGTGTGAGCAGCAATATGGGTTCAGACACAAGAGGACAACTGCATTTGCTCTAATGGAATTTATAGAAAAAATATCAACTGCCGATGAAAATAAAGAGTATTCAGTTGGGGTATTCCTGGATCTTAAAAAAGCATTTGATACAGTGGATCATAATTTATTATTAAAGAAACTACAAAATTGTGGTATTAGAGGGGTAGCACTGTCCTGGTTAAGTAGTTACTTAAAGAATAGATATCAGTATGTATGTGTTGGTAATGAAAACTCACAGTTACTGAAGGTTACTTGTGGAGTCCCACAGGGTTCAGTTTTGGGGCCATTGTTATTCAATATGTATATAAATGATATATATAAAGTTTCAGAAAAATGGACTTAATATTGTTTGCCAATGACACTAATCTATTATGCAGTGGAAGCAATTTGGAACAACTTCTGGATACACTCGGAAAGGAATTAGGAAAGCTTAAACTGTGCTTTGATTCAAACAAATTAACGCTCAATTTAAGTAAGACAAAATTTATAGTCTTTAACAACCATCACAACAACTCAGTATCTAAACTCAGTGTAAATGGTGTAGAGATTGAAAGGGTATCCGAAACTAAATTTCTTGGAGTAATAATTGATAATAAACTGTGTTGGAAGTCACATATTAATTATTTTAAAGGTAAAATATCCAAATCAATTGCAATACTACACAGAGTGAAATATTTGCTGAATCAACCCACACTATATACCTTGTATCATTCATTAATACTCCCATACATAACATATTGTACTGAAGTATGGGGAAATACATATAAAACAAACATATATCCAGTCTTTATGCTTCAGAAGAGAGCTATTAGAATAATAAACAAAGCTGCTTACAGGGAACCAACAAACCCACTTTTTCTTAAATTAAAAGCTCTCAAGTTGAAAGATCTGGTTGACTTTAAAACTGCAGTAATAATGTTTAAAGTGAAGAATCTATCACTGCCCGCAAATATCCAAAAGTTGTTGCAAATAAGGGAGAAACAATATCATTTCAGAGGAACATGTATATTTCAAAAACCTTCAGTGAGAACTACCACCAAGCAACACTGTGTTTCAGTGCAAGGAGTCAGATTATGGAACGATTTTGGACCTGAATTAAAATCATGTACAACGCTTGGACAATTTAAACAAAAACTAAAGGAAGAAATACTCCAAACATATATACAAGATGACATGTAAAATCACATAAGGATTGACATATCCAGTCTGTGTTGTGTTGTAGCTTAGTTTTTTTGTCACATTTTGTCTTAGCTTCGTTCTGAATTGTAATCGCTCTTGTTTTGTTTTTTTTTTCTTTTGATTTCTTGGATGGAATATGGGTGGGCAATATAAGCTGCGGCTTCAGCCATCACCCATTTCAGATAACTTACGTTGAACTGTATAATCAGAGGAGTTATTGTCTAATTTGACCTTGTTGGATTTTCTTTCCCCCTTTGTTATATTATTCATTTTCTTTTAACCTGTACTATCTGAAATAAAGATTCATTCATTCATTCATTCATTCATATATATAGACACACAGTGCGGAGCATTGTGGTTGGTGGATGTGCAGCAGAAAGTCTAACCTCTCTCTCCGCGGATGCAGCGGGCCAGCTGGATGTCTTTGGGCATGATGGTGACCCTCTTGGCATGGATGGCGCACAGGTTGGTGTCCTCAAAGAGACCCACCAGGTAGGCCTCGCTGGCCTCCTGCAGAGCCATGACGGCGGAGCTCTGGAAGCGCAGGTCGGTCTTGAAGTCTTGAGCGATCTCCCTCACCAGGCGCTGGAAGGGCAGCTTACGGATGAGCAGCTCCGTGGATTTCTGGTAGCGATGGATCTCTCTCAGAGCCACGGTACCGGGCCTGTAACGGTGAGGCTTCTTCACTCTGCCGGTGGCTGGAGCTCTTTTCCGAGCAGCCTTGGTGGCCAGCTGCTTCCTGGGGGCTTTTCCTCCAGTAGATTTACGGGCGGTCTGCTTGATTCTTGCCATCGCTCTTTATTATTCTGTCTTATATTTCTTGCACGCCACCTAAACTCCAGCCCAGCACCCGCGTCATTTTCACTTCAGTTCCCTGGTATGTCGAGTTTCTCCGTTAGCACCGGGTGGCGGTTGAGTGCTAGCTAGCTCTTCCCTGCTGTATCGTCTCCTGCTGTAAACAGAGGCTCCGTCCGCTGACTTGGGAGACCTTTGGGGCGATCTGTGTGTCCGTGATATATATAGAGTGAAAGGTGTGCTGGATCAGAAAGTTATCACCGGATCAGAAAGAAGAAGGAAGATAAAAAGACTCAGAATTGAGCCGCTGTTGCAAAAGGCAGCCAACTCGTGTGGCGCCGGAACCGGAAGAATAATAATGATAATAAGGCCACAAATAACTAACAGAACGATAAACCACCTAGGAAGTATCATAACTCAAAACGCAGGAAAACAACACAAGGCTGGGAGAATACAGAGAATATTTAGAAATAAATTAAGAGCCTGAACTCGGTGAAACACCATACTCAGTCTCATGACACTGATTTCTCATTATTTTGTATGTTTTTCACACTTAAATGTTTCAGATCATCACTCTATTAAAGCAAGAAATCTCTGTGCGTCTGTGTGTGTGTCACGTTTATAGGACATCATAGGACAGCCTATGACCTCTGCCTGATCATCATAGGACTCGCGATGCCATCATAAAGATATGATGTCTATATGACGGCACATAGACAAATGTGTCTTTATGATGTCATATGGCTCAAAGTTGGCAAGGTGAATAAGTCACAGGGCCAGTCTTTACAGCACATTCCTGTTTTCTGCACAACAGATTTCTGCAGCCATGGCCAATTCTACGTTGCCGCGAGCAGAGTTGCCAGCAGTCTCAAGCAGTCTTTGTATTCTTGCTCAAGATGAAGAAACTAAGCAAAAGTGTCGTTTCCCAGCAATGTTGTTTTTAAAGGGGTGCTGACACAGTAAAAATGTGTAACCTTGAAGAATGCCAGTCTACACTACAAATTTGTAAAATGCCAAGCAAAGAGCTGATTTTTTCCAGGCGCTCCAGTTTCTTGGTTTCTACGGGCATCCATGGGTCTTCCTGAACAGGGTCCAAAGCCACTTTTTGCTCAGATCTATTTTCATGATCCTGCCCATGAACTAGAATTACAACGCACCTATCCCTCAACCAGTGGTCTGAACGAAGAAGAAGAAGACCCACCACATGGAGAGCAATAGAATGAGGAGAACTGCTGCACGTCAGTCTGCCGATGTCTCCGCCTTTGACCGCCACCTAATCCACATAGCACCGGACCCCCATGAACCCTCCTGCAGGTGGTGAGCCCACTGGAGGGCGGACCCATGTAACTCCTTCGGGCTGAGCCCGGCCGGGTCCCATGGGTGGAAACCCGGCCACCAGACGCTAGCCTTCGAGCCCCTCTCCCAGGCCTGGCTCCAGGGTGGGGCCCCGGTAACCCCATACCGGGCGGGGTACACTGAATCCTTGATATACAATTTATCATGAGAGTCTGTTGGATCGTTCTTAGTCTGGCCCTTCATCCAGGACCAGTTTGTCTTGGGAGACCCTATCAGAGGCAAATTGCCCCGGACAACATAACTCCTGGGGTCACTGGGGCACGCAACCCCCCCCCCCCCCCCACAATAAGGTGATGATCCATGAGGGAGACGGTTGTTGTGACGAGCTATTCGGTCTCTGTACGACCGTTGTGAGAGTTTGGTTCGTATTGCATACACTCAGTCGGAGTCATTCCCAGTGAGAGTTGGACTCCGCCAGGGCTGCCCTTTGTCACCGATCCTGTTCATAATTTTTATGGACAGGATTTCTAGGCGCAGCCAGGGAATGGAGGGTGTCATGCTTGGTGACCACAGGATCTCATTTCTGTTGTTTGCAGATGATGTTGTCCTGTTGGCTTCATCCAGCAATGACCTACAGCTCTTGCTGGGACGGTTTGCCGCTGAGTGTGAAGCGGCTGGGATGAGAATCAGCACCTCCAAGTCCGAGTCCATGGTCATCAGCCGGAAAAAGGTGGATTGTCCTCTCCGGGTTGGGGACAGGCTCCTGCCCCAAGTGGAGGAGTTTAAGTATCTTGGGGTCTTGTTCATGATTGAGGGGAAAATGGAGTGAGAGATCGACAGACGGATTGGAGCAGCATCTGCAGTTATGCGGACGTTGTACCGGTCTGTTGTGGTGAAGAGGGAGCTTAGTTCTAAGGCAAAGCTGTCGATTTACCAGTTGATCTACGTTCCGACTCTCACCTATGGTCACGAGCTTTGGGTAATGACTGAAAGAACGAGATCGCAGATACAAGTGGCTGAAATGAGCTTTCCCCGTAGGATTGCTGGACTCACCCTCAGACATAGGGTGAGGAGCTCAGTCATCTGGGAGAGGCTCAGAGTAGAACCGCTGCTCCTCCACATTGAAAGGAGTCAGTTGAGGTGGTATGGGCATCTGATTAGGATGCCTCCTGGACGCCTCCCACTTGTGGTGTTTCAGGCACTTCCCACTGGGAGGAGACCCCGGGGCAGACCCAGGACTCAGTGGAGAGACTATGTCTCCCAGCTGGTCTGGGAACGCCTTGGTATCCTCTCTGAAGAGCTGGAGCAGGTGGCTGGAGAGAGGGAAGTCTGGGCTTCTCTGCTTGAACTGCTGCCTCCATGACCCGGACCTCCGGAAAAGCGGTAGAAGATGGATGGATGGATGGATGCTGCACGTCAGAAAAGATGCTGTGAATATGAAACACCTCAGGTTCCAGCAGTACGTTGCAGGCATGACTGTGAACAACACAGCCGTCTGAGACAGAAGGAGACCCTTCAGCAACGGGCATCTTGAAATACTTGCTTAAACTTGGTTTCTAGGGGCATGGACGGGTATGTACTAGTCAAACAAATTTAATTATGAGACAATGATAACACAAGTAAATACAAAATGTAGTTTTTAAATGAAGGTGTTTATTATTAAGGGGAAAAAAAATCCAAACCTACATGGCCCTGTGTGAAAAAGTGATTGCCCCCTAAACCTAATAACTGGCTGGGCCACCCTTAGCAGCAACAACTGCAATCAAGCATTTGCAATAACTGACAATGTCTTTTACAGCACTGTAGAGGAATTTTGGCCCACTCGTCTTTGCAGAATTGTTGTAAGTCAGCCACATTGGAGGGTTTTCGAGCATGAACCACCTTTTTACGGTCATGCCACAGCATCTCAATCGGATTAGGTGAGGACTTTGACTGACCTTAACAGGCAAGTGAGGCCTGCAGTTCTTTGGATGTTGTTGTGGGGTCTTTTGTGACCTCTTGGATGAGTTGTCGCTGCGCTCTTGGGGTAATTTTTGTCGTCCAGCCACTCCTGGGAAGGTTCACCACTGTTCCATGTTTTCACCATTTGTGGATAATGGCTCTCACTGTGGTTCGCTGGAGTCCCAAAGCTTTAGAAATGACTTTATATCCTTTTCCAGACTGATAGATCTCAATTACTTTGTTTCTCATTTGTTCCTGAATGTCTTTAGATCACATCATGATGTCTAGCTTTTGAGGATTTTTTTTCAACCTCACTTTGTCAGGCAGGTCCTATTACAGTGACTTCTTGATTGAGAACAGGAGTGACAGTAATCAGGCCCTGGTGTGGCTAGAGAAATAAACTCAGCTTTCCAAAGATGTGATAAACCACAGTTAATTTATGTTTTAACCGGGGGGTGGGGGGGATCACTTTTTCACACAGGGCCATGTAGGTTTGGATTTTTTTCCCCTTAATAATAAACACCTTCATTTAAAAACTGCATTTTGTGTTTACTTGTGTTATCTTAAGATAAGATAAGATAAGATAAGCCTTTATTAGTTCCACAACGGGGAAATTCCAGGATTGCAACAGCACAGGGATAGCAACACTCAGAGCAACAATCAGAAGGCAAGAAAAAAAACAAGCAAGCAAGAGCAGCTAATATACATATGTACATATTACTATAAAATATATATATACACACACTGTATACAATGTAGCTACAATGCTCTACAGTGCAGAGCATTGTAGCTAGATGGAATAAATATGTAAATATATAAACACACACAGTGCAGAGCATTGTTGCAAGATGGGATTAAACAGCACAACCATCTACTTAGTTATCCTACGTGGTATGATTATGTACCCATACATATTCTCACCCTCCATAGCGACCGGTATTTTCCTAGTTGTATGCCGGAGGGGACCATTGTGTAAGTCTATTGCATCTTTTGCATTCAAAAAACTATTAGTTTGTTACGTCTTTTTGCTATCTCTGCGAGCAGCCCTGCTTAGGTTGTACAGTCTGACAGTCGTTGGTAGGAAGGACCTGCGAAACCTCTCGGTTGTGCACCTGGGATGATGTAGTCTGCTGCTAAATGAGCTCCTCAGTGCATTCAGTATGTCCTGCATAGGGTGGAACTCGGACTCCAGCAGAGATGACAGTTTAGCCACCGTCCTTCTCTCTCCTATCTCCTCCACCGGATCAAGGCGCTGCCCCAGGACAGAGCTAGCTTTCTTGATCAGTTTGTTCAGCCTCTTCCTATCGGCTGCAGTAATGCCACTGCCCCAGCAGACCACTCCAAAAGTGATGGCTGATGCCACCACCGTGTCATAGAATGTCTTCAGCAGCGCGCCTTGTACACCAAAAGACCTGAGTCTCCTCAGCAGGAACAGCCTGCGCTGTCCCTTCTTGTAGAGTGCGTCAGTATTGTGTGACCAGTCTAGTTTATTGTTCAGATGAACACCCAGGTACTTATAGGCTGTCACCATCTCGATGTCTGTTCCCTGTATATTTACTGGTGCTGTGAGGGGTTGTCCTTGCCTGCGGCAGTCCACCACCAGCTCCTTAGTTTTCCTCGCTCCAAGTTTTCATCTTGATCTAATATTTAAATTTTTTGATGATCTGAAACATTTAAATGTGACAAACATACAGAAAAATGAGAAATCAGGAAGGGGGCAAATACTTTCTCACACCACTATAAACACACACACACAATCTCACCAAAGTGAGTACACCCTCACATTTTTGTAAATATTTCATTATATGTTTTCATGGGACAACACTGAAGATGTGACACTTTGATCCAATGTAAAGTAGTCAGTGTACAGCTTGTATAACAGTGTAAATTTGCTGTCCCCTCAAAATAACTCAACACACAGTCATTAATGGCTAAACCACTGGCAACAAAAGTGAGTACACCCCTCAGTGAAAATGTCCAAATTGTGCCCAAAGTGTTCATATTTTGTGTTGCCACCATTTTTTTTCCCAACACTGCCTTAACTCTCTTGGGCATGGAATTCACTAGAGCTTCACAGGTTGACACTGGAATCCTCTTCCACTCCTCCATGATGACATCATGGAGCTGGTGAATGTTTGAGACTTGCACTCCTCCACCCTCCGTTTGAGGATGCCCCACAGATGTGCAATAGGGTTTAGGTCTGAAGACATGCTTGGCCAGTCCATCACCTTTACCCTCAGTTTCTTTAAGAAGGCAGTGCTCATCTTGGAGGTGTGTTTTGGGTCATTATTGTTGTATGTGTGTTTTACCCTTGGGGCTTCCCGTAGCCACCTTGCGGGATGATGTCAGCCGGGCTGTAGCCGCCGTGTATATTTGTGTGTGTTCTCAGTAAAGTTCAGTTGGATGTTCGGCACATGATGACTCCCGTCTCATCAATTAGAGACATAACATTTTGGCGACAAGGATAAACTATTGAAGTGTATGGGGAACCTCTACCACCGTTTCTACAGTGTTCGGGAGAACCAGCAATCCTGTGGCCTTACTGGTTGGCCAAGCTTTAGGGCAGGGGTGTCAAACTCATTCCATGGAGGGCCAAGACCCTGCATGTTTTGCTTCTACCCAGTGTCATCAGCAGGTGGTTTCACTGATCAGCAATCAGTGGGAAGAAATTCAGTGAAATCACCTGTTGAAGACACTGGGTGGAGGTAAAACCTGCAGGGTCTTGGCCCTCCATGGAATGAGTTTGACACCTGTGCTTTAGGGGTATATCGCAGCATTGGGCCTGAGTAAAGTCAATGGAACATGGAGGTGAGCACTTCTGGTTCACCATCTCGGCGTAGAAGGTCGGAAAATTTCCCACAAGTTGAGGAAGACAGAGTCTTATATGGATGCTATTGGGCGGATGGCTGAATACTTTGCCGAACACACAAGGAGCACGATGCTATGGGTGGAAAGGCTGTTGGCGCCAAAAGAAGCTAAGCTAACTAGCTCAGGGATGCTAAGAGCCCAGCCGGTGGCAATGGCAAAATTAGCCACAGGGCCAGGTGTGCACTAGTTAAAAGCTTAAGCTAGTTTTCATGGTGGAGTTGGAGCCACAGGTAAGGGAGCCTGCATCCACCGAAAACGACAAGCCAGCTGAAAACCACAGCACCGTGACTGAAGATTTACCAGGCACCACAGAGGTCGAGCGGGACCAGCCTCGGTTGATGCAGGAGGATCTCAGTGATGGAGCTCAAGACGCTTTGGACGAGGGTACTGGGCATAATGGTGAGGCGCCTGGGTCAATGAGTGACACCGACGAGCGAGCTTCAGTTTTACCTGGAGCTCAGCTGCAGGGGACCGGAGGATCTGGGACTACGACGGCAACCGTTGCACAGGTTTTAAAAGCGTCCAGACCAATAGGCATTGAGAAACTGCGTGCCAAGCAGCAACACGGTAAGCCAAGCAAGACCCCTCTCAGAGTTATGGATTTAGTTCGGGCTCGAAGGGAAGAATGTCCACGGCGGATGTGGGCTGGACAACAGCCAGAGGAACACCAGGAGTGGCTGCACATGGTGGCTAAGCTGGGTGCAGTTTATTTCTAGCTGTCGGATGACTGGAGAAGACACTCCAACAAGGTGTGGCGTGTACGGGAAGAGGCTTCGGATGGCGGCCCGTACAAGAGAGGCGGTCAATGGTGGAGAGAAGAAGCACTCTCGTCTGTGAGTTCAGTTACGACCCTGGGGGCAGACTGCTTCCATGGGCACACCTACCAAGGGGCTGCCCTGGGCCCCCCAAGCCGGTTCTACCCTCTCCTGCTTGAAGGACAGCAGTGTGGTGTTGAAAAATATTAATAATAATGATAAAATGTTTATATATTTGCCTGTATTTTGAAAAACCTACCGAATTCAGCACCGAAGCCACTGAACCAGTGTCCACCAGTGCAATACTTCAATGCCATCCAGCTCCACAGTGCAGTGCACACATCCGTATGTCTCCGGGGAAACAGCATGGACCACTGGTGGAGTCTTTACGGAAAGGCCTTCCTCTTGTCTCTGGTCTCTCCGCTAAAAATTCTTCCAGGCCCTGGCAAAATGGTGCAGCAGACCACATTTCCCACAGTGCTTACCCTTCGCCGGACACTCTATGGACTTGTACTTATGTACTCGCGGACCCACAGCCGTAACCTCTCGGCAAACCCGGAGCGGACCGAATTTTGACAACGGAGGTATACTCTTCTTCCTCGACGTCTTCTTCATTCCCGGGGTCCAGCGCCAGCCCCTTTACACGAGGCTCATCTAATGTTGGAGTTGGCCTCCCACTGAGGTCCCTTGTTACTGTTTCTGCAGCCTCAAACTGTTGTGCAATTTCAATGGCTGTGGCTAACGTTAGCTTGCCCAAAAAAGTCAGAAGTCTTGACCGAGCCGCAGGGCAGTGCATGTTCTCCGCCAGCTGGTCCCGGATCATTTCATCCTGCAGGGCTCCAAAATGGCATTCACCCACCAGCTGACGGAGGTCCGAAACAAACCGCTTCACCGACTCTCCCACCTGCTGGTGGCACTACCGAAACTGGATACAGCAAACAATAATGTTCTCTGAGGTGCAAAAATAGCACGCCATTAGCTCCACTGCTTTGTCAAAACTGTCTGCTCCTCCCAGTGTCTCGAGGATCCGCTGGCCCTCCATGCCCAAATTATAGACCAATATTGCCCTCACACAAAGCTTCTTGAGCTTGCCGAGATTAAGGGCCACCAGGTAGTTACTGAAAGCCGCAAACCACCGAGGCCAAGACACGGGAGGCTCGCCTGTGGCCTCCAGGAATGGCCAAAAACTGGTAGCAGCACGCTTTATAACCGTGCTCTCCTTGTCGCCAAATGTTGTGTTCATACTTATTACAATAACGAGCAGGGCAGAAGTGCAATGAGCGTGACTTTATCACTCTATAAAAGCAAGAAATGTGTGTGTCCGTCTGTCACGTTCATAGGACATCATAGGACGGCCTATGATCTCTGCCTGAACGTCATAGGACGTCCTATGAACTCATGCATCATAGGACGACTTGTGATGCCTATATGACACATAGACAAATGTGTCTTTATGATGTCATATAAATCAAGGCTGCCTTCATGTCTTTATGATGTCATATACAGTGAGTCCATGCCGGAAAGCCTATTTTTGCTCAGATCTATTTTCATGATCCTGTCCATGAACTGGAATTACGACACACCTATCCCTCAACCAGTGGTCTTAATGAAGAAGAAGAAGAAGAAGAAGAAGAAGAAGAAGAAGAAGAAGAAGAAGAAGAAGAAGAAGAAGAAGAAGAAGAAGAAGACCCACCAGATGGAGAGCAATAGAAATGACGAAAACTGCTGCACGTCAGAAAAAATGCCATGAAAATGAAACACCTGAGGTTCCAGCAGTACATTGCGCCCGTCTGAGACAGGAGGACACCCTTCACCAGCACAGGGTATGACAGACTTTAAAGCACGTTTCTAGGACATCATAGGACGGCCTATGACCTCTGCCTCATCATCATAGCGCGTCCTATGAACTTAGGCATCATAGCACGACTCGCCATGCCTACATGACGGCAAATGTGTAACCTTGACGAATGCCAGTCTACACTACAAATGTGTAAAATGCCAATCAAAGCACTGATTTTCTCCAGGTGCTCCGGTTTCTACAGGCATGCATGGGCCTTCCTGAACATGGTTGAAAGCCACTTTTTCAGGATCGTGGCCATCCATCCATCCATCCATCTTCTACCGCTTTTCCGGAGGTCCGGGTCGTGGAGGCAGCAGTTCAAGCAGAGAAGCCCAGACTTCCCTCTCCCCAGCCACCTGCTCCAGCTCTTCAGAGAGGATACCAAGGCATTCCCAGACCAGCTGGGAGACATAGTCTCTCCACCAAGTCCCGGGTCTGCCCCGGGGTCTCCTCCCAGTGGGAAGTGCCCGAAACACCTCAAGTGGGAGGCGTCCAGGAGGTATCCTAATCAGATGCCCAAACCACCTCAACTGACTCCTTTCAATGTGGAGGAGCAGTGGTTCTACTCTGAGCCTCTCCCGGATGACTGAGCTCCTCACCCTATCTCTGAGGGTGAGTCCAGCAATCCTACAGAGAAAGCTCATTTCAGCCACTTGTAGCTGCGATCTCGTTCTTTCGGTCATTACCCAAAGCTCGTGACCATAGGTGAGAGTAGGAACGTAGATTGACTGATAAATCGACAGCTTTGCCTTAGAACTAAGCTCCCTCTTCACCACAACAGACCGGTACAACGTCCGCATCACTGCAGATGCTGCTCCAATCCGTCTGTCAATCTCTCACTCCATTTTCCCCTCACTCGTGAACAAGACCCCAAGATACTTAAACTCCTTCACTTGGGGCAGGAGCCTGTCCCCAACCCAGAGAGGACAATCCACCTTTTTCCGGCTGAGGACCATGGTCTCGGACTTGGAGGTGCTGATTCTCATCCCAGCCGCTTCACACTCAGCAGCAAACCGTCCCAGCAAGAGCTGTAGGTCATTGCTGGATGAAGCCAACAGGACAACATCATCTGCAAACAACAGAGATGAGATCCTGTGGTCACCAAGCATGACACCCTCCATTCCCTGACTGCGCCTAGAAATCTTGTCCATAAAAATTATGAACGGGATCGGTGACAAAGGGCAGCAATGGCGGAGTCCAACTCTCACTGGGAATGACTCCGACTGAGTGTTGGCAATACGAACCAAACTCTCACAACGGTTGTACAGAGACCAAATAGCTCGTAACAACAAGCCCGATACGCCATACTCCCGAAGCACCCCCCACAAAAAACCATGAGGGACGCGGTCAAATGCCTTCTCCAAGTCCACAAAACACATGTAAACTGGTTGGGCAAACTCCCACGAACCCTCAAGAATTCTCAAGAGGGTAAAGAGCTGGTCTGATGTGCCACGGCCAGGACGAAAACCACATTGCTCCTCCTGAATCCGAGGTTCAACCAACAGCCGAACTCTCCTCTCCAGTACCTTGGCATAGACCTTCCCATGGAGGCTGAGAAGTGTGATCCCTCTAAAGTTGGAGCACACCCTCCGGTCCCCTTTTTTGAAGAGAGGAATCACCATCCCAGTTTGCCATGCCAAAGGCACTGCCCCCGACCTCCACGCAATGTTGCAGAGTCGTGTCAACCATGACAGCCCAACAACATTCAGGGCCTTGAGGTACTCAGGGTGAATTTCGTCCACCCCCAGGGCCCGGCAACCAAGGAGATTTTTAACCACCTTGATGAACTCAGCACCTGTGATAGGCGAGTCATCCCCCTCGTCCCCAAACCCTGCTTTCTCTGTGGAAGGCGTATCAGTGGGATTGAGGAGATCCTCGAAGTATTCCTTTCACCACCGGACAATATCCTCAGTCAAAGTCAACAGTGTCCCATCCGCACCATACACAGTGTGGACAGATAGCTGCTTTCCCCTCCTGAGCCACTGGACAGTTTGCCAGAATCTCTATGAACTGGAATTACTGTACAACGCACCTATCCCTCAACCAGTGGTCTGAACAAAGAAGAAGAAGAAGAAGACCCACCAGATGGTGAGCAATAGAATGAGGAGAACTGCTGCACGTCAGAAAGGATGCCGGGAATATGAAACACCTCAAGTTCCACCAGTACGCCGCAGGCATGACTGTGAACAACACAGCCATCTGAGACAGGAGACCCTTCACTGGTCTGAACGAAGAAGAAGACCCACCAGATGATGTCTATATGACAACACATAGACAGAGCACATGACTCCCTACAAGACATATACTGTATATAGACACAGGTCAGCAGCATAACACAGAACAGTGACAGGCAGGAGAAGAAGTAACAAGCAGGGGAAAACAGCCCCTGATGGCAGGACATATTTTATGTGATTTTTATGGTAAATGGTAAATGGCACTCACTTATATAGCGCTTTTATTCTCATCTCTTGATGACCAAAGCGCTTTACAGATGCTGCTATTCACCCATTCACACACACATTCACACACTGATGGTGACATGGTGCCTAACATGGTGCTTCCAGACCCACCAGGAGCAATTGGGGTGAAGATTGGGGTGAAGATTGTGGACTTCAGGAAAGTCACATCCCCCCTGTCCCCCCTCACCATCACAGGCTCTCCCATCACCATTGCAGATTCCTTCCGCTTCTTGGGCACCACCATCACCCGAGACCTCAAATGGGAGCCAACCATCAGCTCCCTCATCAAAAAGGCCCAGCAGAGGATGTTCTTTCTGCGGCAGCTGAGGAAGCTCAAGCTACCCACCAAGATGTTAGTGCAGTTCTACACGGCCATCATCGAGTCCATCCTCACCTCCTCCATAACTGTGTGGTATGCAGGAGCCACTGCCAGGGACAGACTAAGGCTGCAGCGCATCGTGCGCACTGCTGAGAAGGTGATAGGCTGCGAGCTCCCATCTCTCCAGGACCTGTACATCTCCAGGACCCGGAGGCGTGCTGGCCGGATCATAGCCGATCCTTCACATCCTGGTCACGTGCTGTTTGCCCCCCTCCCCTCAGGTAGAAGGCTTCGGTCCATTCGGACTAAAACCTCCCGGCACATGAACAGCTTTTTCCCCTCTGCCATCAGACTGTTGAACACTAAGTGACTTTTGACTCTCGTGCACTATGTACAGCAGCTCAACCAGACTCATGTCAATCATCACTGTTTTTCCGTTGCATTATTGACTGCATTATGTGGTACTTCACATTATCTGCTACATGCTAATTTTTTAAAACTGCCTTGACTAGTACTACTCATTATTACTAGTATTATTATTATTATTACTTATTATTACTTATTTTTCTACACTTATTGCACGTTTCTAGTCCTTTAGTTTTTTAGTTTATCCCTTTTTCTCATTATGTTTTTAATGTTGCAGCATGGCACCGAGACAAATTCCTAGTTTGTGTATTACATGAACAATGGCAATAAATCTGATTCTGATTCTGATTCTGAAGTGTCTTGCCCAGGGACACAACGGCAGGATATCTGGGGAGAGCGGGATTCGAACCGCCAACCATGTGGTTACTGGACGACCTACTCTACCTCCTGAGCCACTGCCGTCCCCATGTTATGTTATGTTTTGCTGCATACAAAAGCCATCACATGTGATTGCCACTTAGTGCTGTGTTGCTATACCAACTGTCCTGTAACTGGCAAGAATTCTGCTCCAATGCATCCCCTCTACGGGCATGCATGCATTTCTAAGAGCATGCACAGGTATGCACTAGTTATAATGATAAATAATTCATACAACAGGTGTACGGCACTCCGTAGTCCAGGGCTCGACGGCAGAAAGAGGACGAGCCTCTTCCGCCCATGCCCTTTATACCTCGGGTGGTGTCACTACCAGAAAAGTCAGTCCGCCACCCCTGTCTCATCCCTGGCCAACCCCGCCACCATCTTGCTACTACTAATGCTAAAACTCATTTGTAATAGCTCCGTCCAGCGCCCTCTGGATTTCTTTAATTAGCTACCAAGCACAGAAATGTTTGCCCTTTGTCGGTGGACCACAGTGTTGATTTGTGTGTAGCCATTTATCTCGTTGATTACACTCACTCAAGCTTGCTGTTGTTTGACTGTTCGTTGTCATCCAAAATGGTACTGTAAACAAAACACAAGTGACCCCTGTGACATCAGTGCAACCCACCTATACCAAATAGTTTGGGGGGGTTCATATTCAACTGTGGAATATGGACCCCAGGGTCCTTTTTCAATCTGGCACCTTCACGTAGGCCAGCTTTCCACCAAACCGGTTCCAGTGCTAGTTTGGTTCTGGTGCTGGTGCTAGTGCTTAACCAGAGTGCTCATAAGAACCAGTTGTCTTTCCACCGATATGGAGCTAGTCGTGAATTATGTCAGAGCTACGTCATTACGTAGTGTGAAGCGCCCAACCCCCGCAGAACACCAGAGAAGACGGAAGGTGGCGGTATGCACCTCTCACTTGTTTGCTATCTGCCAGTAACCGAGAGAAGAAGAAGTAGCAAGCGTTAGCTTGTCAACATGTAGGAGTTTGCTGTCTCTTTGGGAGCGCTGCTTTTATTCCAAACCTGTATTACCATCCAAAAACAGTTTTATTCTTAATGGCAGAGAACGGCGGCTACGTTTAAGGACACCGGTAATCATCAATATTTCAGTTATCAGCCGTTGTTAGATAAAGTCTGTAGTGCGAGCATTGACGACACTTTTAAACATAATATTTATGTCATTTCTGTAATAGGTGGTGTTACGGCGCATTACGAGACGGAGGTCGCCTGTTATGTCATGCCAACAAGTGATCAGCTGTCCCAAAAAATGATCGCCAGGGGCCATATTATGGGTTTATATTAGCCTGAAAATATATATATTTCAACAGATAAACAGTACTTAGTTAGGTATAACAAGATATATTTAACAATTACGATGCATTTTGAACCCAAAACAAACTTGATCTGGGATTAAAAGCAATTAAAATAATGCAGTCACAAGGTTACATGGAAAAATGTATAGATTTACTGCATATATACATGAAGATACTGTATAAATGCATATTCTATGCACCTCCAAACTACAGAGATGTAAAGGTTACCCTTCTGTACTTGTGTCATCTATTCTGGTTAAAGTACTGATTCAAGTTTTTATTCATGTAGGGGAAACAAGACACAGACTGTAAAGTGTTCAAGTTCAAAGTTCTTTCCCCAGAAATGATCTTGTCCAGAGCTGACAGAATGTCATGTGGTACGTTGTCAACAGAATATAAACTTATCATTTTTAAAGCTGGCAACTTGGAACATTTTCCACAGAAAAAGTACATAAGATTTAAAGTTTGTTGCTGCTTGTTCTTTAAAAAATGTGAAAAAAGTTGTCAAAAATATGAGTAAGTCCACAAATACCTGATATATTGTCCAATACCTGGAAAAATGAACTTAATTGCAGTAATTCAGTACTTGTACTTTCACTTCCCACCACTACAATGTTATAGTTATTTGCATTGTCCTAAATCACTTTATATTTCATGCATATGAAATGTAAAGTCTTTAACTTTTTAATATGACCCTTCTCTCTTATGTTTTTCCTCTCATCTCTTTGTCTTATGTTCTGATTGGTGGAGCCTTGAGCACTTTTATCATGTCTATAGTCAGCTTCATGTGTGCCTGAGTTTGTGTTCATGTTGAATGTAACTGTAGTTTGTAAATATGAACGTCACCTGACTGCAAAACAAATCTACCTACGAGTACAAATAAAGGAACCTGAACCTGAATATGTTTGGTGTGAGGATAACAATGTAGAAGCAGAAAAACACTGAAGGAAAGAAAGCTTTTATTTCCAAAATGTGCAAAAACTTCAGACTGCTACATATGAAATATTATGTACACACAGACAACAATATCAATGCTGTGATAGTTACTTTTTTACAGTCCCTCAAGCACAGACAACATGTCCCATCAGTCCAACCAGGGTGTTGGTCCTGTCCTCCATCTTCTGGATGCTTTGCAGCAAAGTGAAGTTCAGCTGCTCCTCCCTCCTGCTCTGCTCCTGCTGTCTCATCTGACCGTAGTCAAGAAGGAGGTCCATGTTTGTGTCACACTTCTGCTTCCCTGTTTTAAAGTACAAAAATAAGCAATATAAAATAACCACACACTGAAAAATGCAGGAATCGTCAATCCAAGATTGAATGTGTCTGTTCAACATCCATTTCCTGTTAGTGGCGTCACAACATTCAGTTCAAGTGTATCATTGGTTTAATTCACTCCCTCCTTTGTGTGACTGGGTCATGATCCATGCAGGTGGATGCCCTCAATTTCCCCTATGGGGATCAATAAAGTACACAAAATCAAAATGATCTGAACATAAATGACCTAATCTGGTCTGATTAGAAGAGCAGGAGGAGGACAAGCTTGGAGCTGGTGAAGGTGAGCTGGACACCACAGGTCTGGCTGCTTCTCCCTCATCATCCAGCTGTGATAAATCTATAAAAAAAAGTGTTTTAGTTTGTGCAGTGAACAACTTAAGCCTTCCATTAAATGTGCAGACATAGAAGACAGTTTTATTCAATATCAATGTTAGCAAAGCTTACATGTCTGATTATGGAACAGAGGAATAGGAACAGATGAAACTTCATTGTTCTGTACGGTTGTACAGTACAATGAAACTGTAGGAGCTCCACCAGGCTACTGCACAATAAAGTAAGAGAAGGATTAGATAAAATATGGCTACACAACTCACAATTAAACACGAGTGAAATTAAAAAAAAAAATTGCCTAAGATTATGGAAACATGACCAAAATAGTAAAAAAGACGACGTTACTAGTGTCTGGTAGAAAAATCTCCCATAACACAACGCAAGGCACCCATTCATCCACAGTATTCATACCACAAAAAAACGTATTTTACGCTGATGTCTTTATAAAAAAACTATTCTGTAAGATGCTAAGATTTCTGTTCTAGTTTCTCAAACGCGCATTTCTGTATGGCGAGGAAATGTTCATGCTAAAAACAGTTAGCTTGTTAGCATAGCTAACCGAAAATACTATGGCCACAAAAGCGAGTAAAAAAAAAAAAAAATCTGCACTTTGGCTGTTACATATCAATACAAGCGGTATACATCTGTCAGCAGAGACGACCTGTTCATTTCTTTATGGTGAGGAGAAACGTTTGGTCATAGTAAAGTACTGTTAGCTTGTTAGCATAGCTAACCGAAAATACTATAACCACAAGAGTGAGTAAAAAAATATCCGCACTTTGGCCGTTACATATCAATACAAGCGGATATACACTACCGTTCAAAAGTTTGGGGTCACTTAGAAATTTCCTTATTTTTGAAAGAAAAGCACTTTTTTTCAATGAAGATAACTTTAAACTAATCAGAAATACACTCTATACATTGCTAGTGTGGTAAATGACTATTCTAGCTGCAAATGTCTGGTTTTTGGTGCAATATCTACAAAGGTGTATAGAGGCCCATTTCCAGCAACTATCACTCCAGTGTTCTAATGGTACAATGTGTTTGCTCATTGCATCAGAAGGCTAATGGATGATTAGAAAACCCTTGTGCAATCATGTTAGGTCTGCAATGCTGTAATTGCTGCAAATGGAGGATTCTTTGACGAAAGCAAAGTCTGAAGGAAAAAATTATTATTTAAAATACAAATCATTATTTCTAACCTTGTCAATGTCTTTTTTTTTTTTTGTTTTTTTTTTTTTTGTTACTTATTTGTATCCGTAGGTAGACTTGGTTTGCAGTCTGGTGACAAGCCACCGGCTGCTGGTCGCTGCGTGCGCGAGCGCCCTAAACCTACATGTTTTTGGTGTGCGGGAGGAAACTGGAGAAATCCCGGAGTAAACCCGCGCAACACGGGGAGAACATGCAAACTTCACACAGCTCACTGTTGGTCGGGGGCTGGGATTGAACCCATGATCTCATGATCCCCGCGATCCCCCGGCCGAGGGTAAAACTGTGCTGCCACAGTGCTAAACCACTGCACCACCGTGCAGCCATGTCTTGACTATATTTTCTATTAATTTTACAACTCATGGTGGTAAATAAGTGTGACTTTTCATGGAAAACACAAAATAATTGTCTGGGTGACCCCAAACTTTTGAACAGTAGTGTATACAGTGGGGCAAAAAAGTATTTAGTCAGCCACCAATTGTGCAAGTTCTCCCACTTAAAAGATGAGAGAGGTCTCCAATTTTCATCATAGGTATACTTCAACCATGAGAGACAAAATGAGAAAAAAAAATCCAGAAAATCACATTGAAGGATTTTTAATGAATTAATTGGTAAATTCCTCAGTAAAATAAGTATTTGGTCACCTACAAACAAGCAAGATTTCTGGCTCTCACAGACCTGTAACTTCTTCTTTAAGAGGCTCCTCTGTCCTCCACTCGTTACCTGTATTAATGGCACCTGTTTGAACTCGTTATCAGTATAAAAGACACCTGTCCACAACCTCAAACAGTCAGACTCCAAACTCCACTATGGACAAGACCAAAGAGCTATTAAAGGACACCAGAAACAAAATTGTAGACCTGCACCAGGCTGGGAAGACTGAATCTGCAATAGGTAAGCAGCTTGGTGTGAAGAAATCAACTGTGGGAGCAATTATTAGAAAATGGAAGACATACAAGACCACTGATAATCTCCCTCAATCTGGGGCTCCATGCAAGATCTCACCCCAAGGGGTCAAAATTATCACGAGAACGGTGAGCAAAGATCCCAGAACCCACCCACACCCAGTGCCAGACGTGTCCCCCTGCTTAAGCCAGTACATGTCCAGGCCCGTCTGAAGTTTGCTAGAGAGCATTTGGATGATCCAGAAGAGGACTGGGAGAATGTCATATGGTCAGATGAAACCAAAATAGAACTTTTTGGTAAAAACTCAACTTGTCGTGTTTGGAGAAGAAAGAACACCATACCTACTGTGAAGCATGGGGGTGAAAACATCATACTTTGAGTCTGTTTTTCTGCAAAGGGACCAGGATGACTGATCCGTGTAAAGGAAAGAATGAATGGGGCCATGTATCGTGAGATTTTGAGTGAAAACCTCCTTCCACCAGCAAGGGCATTGAAGATGAAACATGGCTGGGTCTTTCAGCATGGCAATGATCCCAAATACACCGCCCGGGCAACGAAGGAGTGGCTTCGTAAGAAGCATTTCAAGGTCCTGGAGTGGCCTAGCCAGTCTCCAGATCTCAACCCCATAGAAAATCTTTGGAGGGAGTTGAAAGTCTGTGCTGCCCAGCGACAGCCCCAAAACATCACTGCTCTAGAGGAGATCTGCATGGAGGAATGGGCCAAAATACCAGCAACACTGTGTGAAAACCTTGTGAAGACTTACAGAAAACATTTGACCTCTGTCATTGCCAACAAAGGGTATATAACAAAGTATTGAGATGAACTTTTGTTATTGACCAAATACTTATTTTACCGAGGAACTTACCAATTAATTCATTAAAAGTCCTTCAATGTGATTTTTTTGATTTTTTTTTTTCTCATTTTGTCTCTCATAGTTGAGGTATACCTATGATGAAAATTGGAGACCTCTCTCATCTTTTAAGTGGGAGAACTTGCACAATTGGTGGCTGACTAAATACTTTTTTACCCCACTGTATGTATACATATATTGGTTAACATCTGGCATTTTAAAGACAATGCACTTACCAGCGTGTTTTAAGCAGTTTGTTGTCCAGACTAATCCACGGCAGTGACGATGGTCCAGCTGGCTGGGAATCCTCCAAAACAGTTCAGATGAGTGGCCCCCTCCAGCTGATCTTGTACTTCTGCTTATGTCCATAGAGCCAAGAAATATGTCTCCTCTTCGCTCTAAATCTGTTTGGTTTTGGAATCCATTGCTGCTCCGCTGTTTGGAAAGCAACATGGCGGTCAGTAATGTTTTGAAGCTGGTCAGTTTACCACGCCCATGGCTGTGGACCTAACCAACGTAAACTGGTGCTGCCGCTGGCCCAGCTTGGAGTTGGGGCCACGATAGCCCCACTTTTTGGAGCCCGGGACTGGTGCTTTAGTCGGTGGAAACCCAAAGAACTGGTGCTAATGACGCAATGGCTCCAGTTAAGCACTGGAACCGGTTTGGTGGAAAGAGGCCCCTAGAGTCTCCATACATGAGGCATTTGGAAGCTGTTATTACCAACAAAGGCTTTTCTACTAAATATTAAATGAATGGTTAGCACTGTGGCAGCACAGCAACTCACCCTTGGCCGGGGAATCCCTGGTTCAATCCCAGCCCCCGACCAACAGTGATGTGTGTGGAGTTTTTTTGTTTTTGGTGTCTGCGTGGGTTTACGCCGGGATTTCTCCGGTTTCCTCCCACATGCCAAAAACATGCAAGTTAGGTTAATTGGCATCAGACTGGGGATTCTAAATTGTACTTAGGTCTGACTGAGAGAGTGAATGGTTGTCTGTCTCTCTGTGTTGGCCCTGCGATGGACTGGCGATCTGTCCAGGGTGGACCCTGCCTCTCGCCCAAAGACGCTGGGATAGGCTCCAGCCCCCCGCGACCCGAAAAGGATTAAGCGGAAGAAGATGAATGAATGAATGAAAAAGTTCACCAAGTGTGTTCAATACTTATTCCCTGTGTCATTCCACTTTATTAAACGTAACTTGTTTTGTGAACACAATTGCCTTGATTTCTTTGTATGTATGGATTACTTTTTTTTAATGGTGCCGGAGGCAGGGCGGCCGTACCAGCAGCAACTCTCTCATGTCTTTGTGTTTCTGTCTGCTTATTCCTGTATATAGTGTGTCTCTTATTAACCAGGGCTTTGTAGGAATACTCGGACTAAGACTGGACCAACTTCTTCTCTATTTTAGCCCGGTCTTTCTCTAGTTTTTTTTCTCTTCCACGGACAATGGAGATCAACAGAGGTGGGGGCAGACACATTGTTTACACACATGACCAGCTGATTGCACTGAGGAGGCCGGTGCTGCTGCCCAGAGCAAAGCCCCTCATCCCGGATGAGCTAAAGAGGAGACGCCGCGGGTGAAGGGCTAGAGTGAAAGTGAGGAGGAGGAGGAGAAAGCATAAGCCGGCTGTACCGATGGTCATCACTGGGAACATGCGATCGCTGGGAAATAAAACAGATGAGCTTACAGTGCTGGTCAGGACGCAAAAGGAGTATCGTGAGTGTAGTTTCATGTGTTTTACGGAGACGTGGTTACACTCACAGATCTCGGATGTAAACGTAGAGATACCTGGCTTCAAGACTATAAGGGGGGACAGAGACATGAAAAGCAGCAGGAAAAAGAGAGGAGGAGGAGTGGCACTTCTTGTTAATGAACGATGGTGTCATCCTGGACACATTTATGTGAAGGAAAAGTGCTGCAGCCCGGACATTGAACTGCTGGCTGTTAGTATGAGACCTTATTTTTTATTTTTTTTTTTAGATTTAGTATACTTTATTGATCCCCAGAGGGGAAATTAAGGGTCATCCACCACCTGGATGGATGAGCAGCCACGCTACGGCGCTATCCCTTAACCATTCACACACACATTCACACCTAGGGCCACTTTAGAGTCTCCAATTAACCTAACCTGCATGTTTTTGGCATGTGGGAGGAAACCGGAGAAATCCCGGAGTAAACCCACACAAACACGGGCAGAGAAATGCCGCGAGAAATGAAGTGCACTTTAATTGTTATCGTCTACATCCCTTTGTTAGCTGATGCAGCGGTGGCCTGTGACGTCATCGGCTCCACTGCGGCCACATTACTGGAGAAGCACCTGGATGCATTCATGGCCAACACAGGTGATTTTAATCATGTCTCAGTGGGAAAAACACTACTGAACTTTCACCAGTTTGTTGACTGTCCCACCAGAGAGAACAAAACACTGGATTTACTGTATGCCAACGTCAGAGATGCATATAGTGCCACAGCTCTGCCCCCCATTTGCAAATCAGATCACTGCATGGTCATGTTAACACCCAAGTACGTTCCCCTTGTGGAAAGGCAGTCTGCTTATACACGGACTGTCAGGAGGTGGACACAGGAGGCTGCTGAGGCACTGCAGGACTGCTTCGAGACGGCAGACTGGAGCGTACTCTGTGAACCACATGGGGTGGACATAGACAATATGACTGACTGCATCACAGAATACATTAGATTCTGTGAAGACACAACCATGCCAGCTCAGACTGTACACTGCTTCTCCAACAACAGACCATGGGTCACCAGTGACCTGAAAGCACTTCTGAACAAAAAGAAGAGAGCTTCTAGGGCTGGAGACAAGAAGAAGCTGAGGGGAGTGCAGCATGAGCTGAGAGAGATGCTGAGGAGGTACAAGGACAATTATAGGAGGAAGTTGGAGGATAAACTCAGGCAAAACAACGCTAAAGATGTGTGGCAGGGAATGAAGAAAATAACTGGGTGCAAGGGGAGAGCCGGACAGCCATCTGGGAACCAGGAGAGAGCTGAGGAACTGAATCTGTTTTTTAATAGGTTCAACTCACAGTCTGTCACCCCAGCAACACAACCAGACCCCCACACACCCCTCCCCACCCTCCTGTGCAGAACCTCTCTCCATCTGCCCCCTCCTCCTCCTCAGGGGGCACCAGGACCCTCCCTCACATCACGGTGACTACAGACCAGGTTAAGAAACAGCTGGAGAGACTCCGTCAGCGGAAGGCGGCGGGCCCTGATGGCATTTCCACCAGGACCCTGAGGACCTGTGCCAACCAACTAGCTCCGGTGCTGAAACACCTGTACAACCTGAGCCTGAGTCTGGAGAGAGTATCGGTGCTGTTGAAGACATCCTGCCTGGTTCCTGTCCCCAAGAAGTCATCTCCATCAGACCTGAACGACTACCGACCAGTTGTCCTCACATCTCCTGTGATGAAGGTCCTGGAGAGACTGGTCTTAGCCCACCTGAGGCCACAGGTGAAGACGTGGCTGGACCCTCTGCAGTTTGCATATCAACCCCATTTAGGAGTTGAAGATGCTGTCATCTACCTGCTGCAACGAGCCCATCTGCACCTGGATGGTGGAGGAGATATTGTGAAAAACACTTTTTTTATTTCTCCAGTGCCTTTAACACCTTCCAGCCACTGCTGCTGGGTAAGAAGCTGCGGGTGATGGGGGTCAACAGCTCTGTGATCTCCTGGATTACTACCTGACAGGCAGACCACTGTTTGTCTGGCTGGGAAGTGTCTTGTCTGGAGTGGTGGCTAGTGATACAGGAGCTCCACAGGGGACTGTGCTCTCTCCTTTTCTCTTTACGTTATACACCACTGACTTTCAGTACAACACAGAGTCATGCCACCTGCAGAAATTCTCTGATGACTCAGCTGTCGTGGGGTGTATAAGAGGAGGAGAGGAGGGGGAGTACAGGGCACTGGTAGACAGATTTGTAGAGTGGACGGAGCAGAATTACCTGAGGTTGAATGTCAGCAAGACCAGAGAGATGGTGACTGACTTCTGGAAGAGGAAGACACCTTCTCAGCCACTGCAGATTAGGGGGGAGGATGTGGGGATGGTTGAGGACTACAAATGTTAGGGTGTCAGGATCAGCAGCGGGTTGGACTGGAGATCCAACACCAATGCTGCACACAAGAAGGGGATGAGCAGACTCCCTGAGGAAGCTGAGATCCTTGAACGTTTGTAGCAGGATGCTGGAGCTTTTCTACCAGACTGTTGTCGCCAGCGCCATCTTCTTTGCTGCTGTCTGTTGGGGTAGCAGTACCAGGGCCAGAGACACCAACAGACTTGACAAGATTATCAAGAGGGCTGGCTCTGTAATTGGTCTCAGACCGGAGACCTTTGAGACAGTGATGGAGAGGAGAACACTAAACAAACTGTGATCCATCATGGACAATCCTGATCACCCCCTCCACCACACACTAGATAGACAGCGAAGCACTTTCTCCAGTAGACTACTACAGCTTCACTGTTGAATGGCCAGATACAGGAAATCTTCCCTGCCACATGCAATTTCACTGTACAATAACTCACTATGATGTTGTATCCTGGTCATAGGTATGCTGCCACACTGCACCTTACAGACTAACTGGTACCTCACATTTCACTCTGCTCCTGATAGTCCTTCTTTGTGCAATGGGATGATTCATGTGTTTATATGGGTCATCATATATTAAGCTATGATTTATATAGGTTTTATAGTTGTGTTAGTTTTACTTTCCATGGGTAATCCCTTTGTCTGTCATGTGTGTGTTTCTGTTGTTTGGTTGTCTACTGTCATGCTGCTGTTACACTGTAATTTCCCAGTTTGGGATCAATGAAGTCCATCTATCTATCTATCTATCTATCTATCTATCTATCTATCTATCTATCTATCTATCTGGGCTGTTACTGATATCTGGTGAAAATCTCAGGTCAATGGCTCCATCAGAAATATGTTTAATGAGAAAAATGTTGATGTGTTCAATGCTTATTTTCCTCGCTGTGTATGAGAATGTGGAAAATGTCCAAATTTTAAAAGAAAACACAAGTTTATGAGAACAAATGTATATTTAATAAAGTTGCAGATTTATGTGAAAAGAGGTCACAAAATTAAGAGGAAAAATGCCACATATATGAGGGAAAAAAAACTGCAAATTTACATTTTAAAGTTACAGATTTCTTTGAAAAAGGTAATAAATTTATGGGGGAAAGTATCATACTTGCATGAAAAAGAACCAAAAACCTCACAGTGTTTGTGTCCTCATGAGTGTTGCAGAAGCCGCTGCAGGAGCTGCTGTGGTTTCTGTTCCAGAACAGAGAAACGCTGATTACACAACAACAGGGCGAGCAGTAAACCACAACCAACCGACAGCAGCTGCCAATTTATCCGTCAGACGTTAGCCCGTTAACTGTTGGATTATCACAGCGAGGCATGGGGATGTGGTCCCGCCGCCTTATCAACACACTCACACACACTTCCTGCTGCAATCATGTTGCCTCGTGGTCACTCCACAGACGTGTTGAAAAGAGACTTGTGGACAAGTTAACACTCTGGAATGCTTGACTGCCCCCACATCAGTACAGCGTAACAAGTTTACATCATAATGCTGACGTCTAGGTGACCTCTGTAAGACACATTGTTGATGTAAACGTTCCGATGTTGGCCATATGTACATGCATGTGTACTGTTGGGGAAATGACATTAAGGAGACACATGGAGACACGCTAACGTGCTAAAACTAATACAGATTTCAGATATTAACGCCAGGATAGGTTTCTGGTGGTCGTACAAATGGCATTAAAAGAGACACATGAAGATATGTTTACATGCTAACACTAATACAGATTTCAGATGCTCATGTCAAGAGAGGTTTGTGTTGGTTGTACAAAGGACATTCAAGGAGACACATGAAGACATGCTAAAGACAATACAGGATTAAAATTCTAGCATCAGGATAGGTTTGTGTTGGTTGTACAAATGACATTAAAGACACATGGAGACATGCTAACATGCAGCACTAATACAGGTTTAAGATGCTAAGTCAGGATAGGTTTCTGGTAGGCGCACAAATGACATTAAAGGAGACAGGCGGAGACATGCTAACATGATGACACTAATGCAGTTTTACGATGCTAATGTCAGGATAAGTTAGTGTTGGTTGTACAAATGACATTAAAGGAGACATGTGGACACATGCTAACATGCTAACACTAATACAGGTTTAAGATACTAACGTCAGGATAGCTTTGTGTTGGTCGTACAAATGACATCAAAGGAGACACGTGGAGACAGGCGAACATGCTAACATACAGATTTCAGATACTAACGTCAGGATAGGTTTCTGTTGGTCGTACAAAGGACATTAGAGGAGACACAGGGAGACATGCTAGCATGCGAACAACAATACATGTTTAAAATGCAAACGTTAGGATGGGTTTGTGTTAGTCTTACAAATGACATTAAAGGAGACATGTGAAGACATGCTAACTTGCTAACGCTAATGCAGTTTTAAGATGCTAATGTCACGATATGTTTGTGTTGGTCACAAAGATGCCATTAAAGGAGACACGTGGAGACTTGCTCACATGCTAAACCTCATACAGGTGTAAGATGCTAACGTCCAGACAGGCTTGTGGTGGTCATACAAAGGACATTAAAGGAGACACATGGACACATGCTAACATGCTAACACATACATATTTCAGATGCTATTGTCAGGATAGGTTTGTGTTGGTCAAACAAATAACATTAAAGAAAACACATGGAGACATGCTAACATGAAGACACTAATACAGTTTAAAGATGCTAACATCCAGATAGGTTTCTGGTGGTCGTACAAATGACGTTAAAGTAGACAGGTGGAGACATGCTAACATGCTAACACTAATAAAGGTTTAGGATGCTAACATCAGGATAGGTTTGTGTTGGTTGAACAAATGACATTAAAGAAGACACGTGGAGACATGCTAGAATGTTAACCCTAATACAGGTTTAAGATGCTAACATCCAGATAGGTTTCTGGTGGTTGTACATGTAGGATAAGAATATTATGTAATATATTAGTATGGTGGTGCCTTAGGCTGGGAGGGGTGATGTCCTGTCTTTGAGAGGCGGTGTCACTTGTACTATAAAAGCCTGAGGTAGGAGACCTCCGGTCTCCTTTCCACATTCCCGTACTTGCGGTAGACTCTTCCTTTTGTGTGTTATAGTTCTTAGTAATAAACGACATAAATGTCACTTTGCCTCTTCATTATTTTGGACACTACATTTGGCAATGAAGAAAACTGGAAATGGAGAGGGCCGCTGCTGCGCTGCGCTTTGTGCTGCAGGCTCCGGGTGAGCCGTTAGTCCTGTGGACCAGGTAGCGGGTGGCCTTTGAACACTATTTACTCGCGTTAGACCTCAACAACCTTTATAAATTATGTACACGGGCTATCCTGGTCCATAACCTGGATGAGGAGAGCCGAAGAGTCCTGAGCACGTTTGGAGAGGGTGACCCATTCGGCCATGTGACTGGGCTCATGGCGGGCTACTTTCGCGCCACTGAAGACACCATAAGACAGTGCATGCAAGTCAAACAGCGGAACCAGCAACCCCGAGAGTCAGTTCAACGGTTTGTGGCAGACCTTTGACGTCTTGAGGGTGAGGGCAGGCTTGGGACTTTGGAGGAGGAGTTGGGCCGCAGCCAGCTGGCGGAAGATGCGGCCGGCCCCCCAGCAAGAGGCCTGATAACTCGTGCTGGTGAGCTAGCACCTGTAGCGGCCATGGAGCTAGCATGGTGAGCTAGCATGTAGCGGCATGGAGCTCTGCTAACGGAGGCAGCGGAGTGGCTGACAAACCACCATAGCTGTGAAGAAACTCCTCAGAAGAGCGGAGCACACGGGATGACCCTGGCTTTGTATTTGGACAAGGGCAGCGACAAGTATGCCGCCATCGTCAAAGTGCAGTCCACCCCGGGGACACCCAACATCCAGATAGGTTTGTGGTGGTTGTACAAATGACATTAAATGAAACACATTGAGACATGACAACATGCTAACACTAATACAGATTTCAGATGCCAGCATAAGGATAGGTTTGTGTTGGTCGTAGAAATTACATTAAAGTGGCATTACTGCAGCCGATAGGAAGAGACTGAACAAACTGATTAAGAAAGCTAGCTCTGTCCTGGGGCAGCGCCTTGATCCGGTGGAGGAGATAGGAGAGAGAAGGGCAGTGGCTAAACTGTCATCTCTGCTGGAGTCCGAGTTCCACCCTATGCAGGACATACTGAATGCACTGAGGAGCTCATTTAGCAGCAGACTACATCATCCTAGGTGCACAACCGAGAGGTTTCGTAGGTCCTTCCTACCAACAGCTGTCAGACTGTACAACCTAAGCAGGGCTGCTCGCAGAGATAGCAAAAAGACGTAACAAACTAATAGTTTTTTGAATGCAAAAGATGCAATAGACTTACACAATGGTCCCCTCCGGCATACAACTAGGAAAATACCGGTCACTATGGAGGGTGAGAATATGTATGGGCACATAATCATACCATGTAGGATAACTAAGTAGACGGTTATGCTGTTTCATCCCATCTAGCAACAATGCTCTGCACTGTGTGTGTTTATATATTTACATATTTATTCCATCTAGCTACAATGCTCAGCACTGGGTGTGTTTATATTTATATATCTATATATTTATTCCATCTAGCTACAATGCTCCGCACTGTGTTTTTATATATCTACATATTATTCCATCTAGCTACATTGCTCCGTACTGTGGGTGTTTATATATGTATTTACATATTTATTCCATCTAGCTACAATGCTCTGCACTGTGTGTTTATACTGTATATTCATATATTTATTCCATCCAGCTACAATGCTCTGCACTGTGTGTCTGTGTGTGTGTGTATATATATATTTTATAGTAATATGTACATATGTATATTAGCTGCTCTTGCTTGCTTGTTTTTTTCTTGCCTTCTGATTGTTGCTCTGAGTGTTGCTATCCCTGTGCTGTTGCAATCCTGGAATTTCCCCGTTGTGGGACTAATAAAGGCTTATCTTATCTTATCTTATCTCTTAAAGGAGACACGTGGAGACATGCTAACATGCTAACCCTAATACAGGTGAAAGATGCTAACGTCAGGATAGGTTTCTGTTTATCGTACAACGGACATTTTGAATGAATGAATGAATGAATGAATCTTTATTTCGGATAGTACAAGTTAAAAGAAACTGAATGATATAACAAAGGGGGAAAGAAAATCCAACAAGGTCAAATTAGACAATAACTCCTCTGATTATACAATTCAACGCAAGTTATCCGAAATGGGTGATGGCTGAAGCCGCAGCTTATATTGCCCACCCATATTCCATCCAAGAATTCAAAAGAGAAAAAGAGAAAAGAAAAAAAAAACAAGACAAGAGCGATTACAATTCAAAAAACAAAGCTAAGACAAAATGTGACAGAAAAAAGAAAACTAAGCTGCAACACAACACAGGCTGGATATGACAAAAGCAGATAAGTAAAGGAGCGTGCTTACTGTCTGTGTGTGTGGTGAATGTTTGTTAGCCACGGTGCGTTCACGGGAGGCTAAGTTGTGCTGCATTGTGTGCTGTAGGTTTCCCCTGGACAACAGAAACCAAGGAAACCAAGGAGCCGCTCCTCTTCTGTCCACTTGTCACCTGTCTGCCACCTCTCCTCGGGCACGGAGCATTCCCTCCTCGAGGCGTACAAGAGGGCCTTGGACGAGCCCGGACAGTTCGGTGCTTAACTTCCAGGCTAAGGAGGACGTTAGCGGGAGTTCCTGGCCGGACAGTCAGTGAATGCATCACGCTCGATTGAGGACGCTCAGGTTTCCTCTTGTAGCGCAGGAAGTGACTCTGGTTGAAAGAATTGTATTGCTTCTTTCCCTTATGTGCTTTTTCAGGGTATTCAGTGCTATATATAATATTTATTGTGGGGTAGTTTCTTATCTTGGGCACTTTGGGAATGTATGGTTTCTATAAGAGACTTCAAAAAAAAGATGGCTGCCACCGGAGTGAGGAGTGGTCTGATGGGACACTTTCTGCCTATCTACTTCTTCTTATTACTGTCTTTGTGTCTCTGTAACTGCAACAAGAAGTGTTTTCCGGCCAACCCAACTAAAGGTGAAGCTAAAAAGTTTTATTTATATGGATTTGGACATGGTCATTTCACCCTGTACGCTATCTGGTCTGCAAAAGCCCTGAGAAAAAGCTCCCAAAACAAGGCAAACATGACGGGTAAGCAAATATCACAATACAGTGATCCCTCGCTACTTCGCGTTTCACCCTTGCACTCAGTGCATCGCGGATTTTTCAAAAATATTCATCAAAAATTCAAAATTGAGAAAAAATGGCACGAAAGTTGCCCGGGCGCTAGCAGAAGGCAGGGAGACTACATTAGAACATCAAGTATCAACATGGAGAGCCCGCACAACTCAAAATCCACCTCTCTGACCACCGCTCCACTCCTCTCCTCCCACCTCTTCACCGCTCGGGAATCTCGCAAGCTGATTGGCCGAGACGTTTTACCCAGCTTCTCTCCCTGCCGAGCGCCCATACCCAGCGAAGGAAGACCGCATTGTAGGATGAAGAGCCTATAAAATTATTTGTCATAAGGTACAGGAATTATTTATTTTATTTAATAGTGGGTGTGTAAGGGGGGCGGAGTTGAACCGTCACTTCTACACCCGCTAAATTAAATAAAAGCACTCGTAAAAGGGGCACCAGTCCTAAGGACAATAAAATTAACTTTAGTTTTAATTAATTTTGTACCTTAAATTGCTTAATGAATCAGTCTCAAAGTTTCAGTGAGTTTTTGTCCTGCCGTGATTAGGAAACCTGTATATGCGAAAGGAAAACGCTTCAACTGCTCTTATTCACTCATTTATTAAAATCATTCAGGTTACATGGCATGGCGTTCAAATGATGAATAAACAGATTCAGATGATGACAGCGTAAAATATCACATCAACTGATATTGGGTTCCTGAACATAAAATCCAGCGTTACACCTCTGTAGAACCAAGGAGAAACTAGACTTATGTTTCAACGGTAAATGAGGCTGGGATGTTTTAACAAAACATCGCAATTTTATGGGGAAAATTCATAAGCTAATTATCTAAAATTGACTCCTGAATTAATCTACAAAATTTAAGGGCAGTTACTTAAAAATGACTGAAAGTTTTCGTTCAGTTTACAGTCCTATCCTGTGGCTGAGACTAATTGAGCCCTGAAATACGGGCCATATTCAATTGTAATTTAATCGTTAGGACATCACCTGTTAACCCAGAAATAGGAGGAATAAGTCTCACCACACACGGCCGTAGGTCCAAGTTCCGCGGGTTGGTACCGCTGGATTTTTGAAGTTAGGACGCCGGGAGGAAGCTGGTGCTGCAAGATGCCTCCTCACTCACAGCCGTGGGGCGATAACTTAGCTGGGGGGCCCTTCAAAGAGACATTTGCAGCCGTGGGTGGTTTGTCTCAGGGCGGCGTGAAAAGTCCTTGGGAAAAGAATCCAAATTTGGGGTCTCTTGTAGCAGGATAGACCAAAAAAACTGAAGGAAAATCTTCTCAGCCTCTTCACTTTAAACTAGGCAAATTAAAGGTCCACTTTAATGGCGTGAAAAGTCATTAAAAAAAAGTGTTAGAAAAGCATTTACTAGGATAAGAATGGCTTCTGAGGTGAAGGAAAAAGTTTGAGAATTTGATTCTCTAAAAAGGGACGAGCTCTAAAGAAAAATGGTTTCTCCTCAGTTTCCAGAATATAAGAAAAGATTTGACAAACACACAGAGAATAAAATAAAACTTCACAGGGCCTTGAAACGGTGGAATAAAATCTTCTGAGATCTAGATTACTATTCTGTTTCTTTAATCTTAATTTAGTTCCAATTCTTAATTCTATTTCTAGCTAATCTTCCTGCCTGTTGTCTGATCTCTGACCTTTTCAAAAAAAACAACTCTCCTCTGTGCTGTACTGTGACCAACTGTTTTTCTCTCTTGTTTTTTTTCTGACTACTCAAATCTAACTTCTGTCTTTTAAAGTTACCTCGCCGGGTCGTAAAACTGATGAGGTCAGTCGTCAACTGACCAATCTACTCTTTCAGAATCAGTTTGAGATGGCTGTTATCCAATGTGAAAACACTTCTTTGTTTGAGAGCAGCCAACCAAATGGAGACGCCATCCCATGAATTTTCAGAGGGAAAAATCAACACTCAGTCAGTTCTTATAAGATAAATGCTCAATATAAAATCTAACTAAATTAAATGACTTGGCTAATATATGGTGATCATGCATTTATACCATTACTCCAATAACACTCATGAATATAACATTTCTTATACATAATTATAATACATGCATTCACATTTAGATCAAGATTAGAACAGCAGAACATGCAGCAAACCATGGTTGGTGATAACAGGGATGATTTTCAGTGTCCTTAGGCTCCATAGGATAAGCTGAAAGAAACTTAATATTTAGAACAAATTAAAAGTCATCCTACGTACTGAAAACACATTCCGTAGGTATCCGCTAGGAGGTACTGTTGAGCTGTAGATGATTTCCTTAGTATCTGGCGAAGGCCTGGGCAGCATAGGCTATAAAACCGTTAGATTAAGTGGTTTATGACTCTTTTAAAAACATTGGTTTCCTGTGAAAAGGTACGTTATCAAATGCAGTGTTCATGTTGAGAGGTCTGGTCTCCTGAGTTTTATGTTACTTTGAGCCTTTAAAAGCAAGCTCTGTTTACATTGGGGTCCTGGGAAAGCAAGCATCTTTGGTCAGGTCTGGAAGAAGCCTGCATGAGTCAGCAAAAAGCCAGTGATATTCCTGAGAAGGCAGAAAGGTGATATTCCTGTGTAATGAATAGATTGAAATTCCTGTAAACTGGAGAGAAGTGATCTTGTCTTGGTTTTGAGGAGGACGATGATGCTACAGTTCCCCTCTTTGTAGCGATGGTGAGCATCGGTCAGCGTCGGTACACATCCATGGCAGCTTCGTCTCCTTGGCAACACTTGACCTAAATACTGGGTTAAAAGGTTTGTGTGATGTCCATACACACTAGCATGCAAACAGTATCTATTACTAAGTACAGATCTTTGACTTTGGTTTACTGGAAGGACTTCCATGAATTTCCAAAAATAATTTGAATATGGACAAATGTAGATTATAAAATTGACTTGGAGTAGTAAGCTAAGGCATAGGTCTTGAAATGACTCAAAAATTCTAGCTACAAAAATAGGTGCGTAGTCTTACATACCTGAGGTAGGAATTTTGGTTCACGATGAAATAGCTATCATAGTTGTTCAAAAAAAAAAAAGAAAATAGTTTGAATGGGTACAAAAATCAAAATGGAGTGCAAGAGCTATATATAAAAAAATATAGGTTTGTATATAAGCATGCATATAACTTCAAAAATTCTAAAAATAAAGAGAAATAAAGGTCAAAACAAAGAATGCAAAACAAAAATGTATTGATTATCTGAGGTAGATGTTTAGGTTAAGCAATATTGAGTTAATTCAAGGAGGTTCAAATTGAATTGGTTTATTTGGACTAAACCATGGTTCCACAGAGGTCTTACTCAGAGGGTGTTTGAGACCTTTGTTCTGGGAGACTGAGCGAACATGGGAAGTCATCATTGTTCTTTGAGTGGCAATGAGGGATAACTTTGTGACATCTGAAACAGGGGCAAGAAGCGGTGAAGGCAGACTCGTTGTCAAAGTGTTAGCTGAAAGTCTAATATTTTTAGCTACCTTTCGAAAAAACACAGGGGCAGGGTCACCCTCTAACATGAAGAGTGACAAGTCCAAGACCTTGTTGAGTTTGAATGAGGCTTTGGAGCAAACATTCAAAACCAACACAGTATCTTGCAAAGTTTTGGTAACAGTTGGTGGTTCAACTGTCTGGCATTTCAGTGTAGCGGTGTTGACTGATTTAACAGTAGACGTGCTAAGGGTAGCAAGGGGCCCTAATGATGAGGCCGTGGTTGAGAATCTACCTAAGGATTGTTGACTTCTTGTCTGGACTCTGTCCAGTTCTAACTGGGCGAAAGTAGGTGAGGGTGCTAGGTAGAGGGCTAAACTGAAAAACAGGAGGGCCATCGTCCTGGCCAACGAATAGAAGTGAGTCATTTTAATCTTGAGCTTCTTGTCAGTTTTCCTTTTCTTGAGGTACCTGAGTGATAGGTGAAAGTTATTCTTAGAGGTGGAACAACTTTGTTAGAGACTGAGCTCTAAGCTATTAGTGTTTATCACCTTTAGAGGGTTTTGTGATTATTGACTTAAGCTAGTGATGTTGTTGATTTTGTTTGTACTACTTTGAAATAGTAACTTGATGATACTGAAAGAAATTTTGCGGGGTCTTTTAAGGTTAGATTTTAAGGAAGTCAGTTAGTTTGGGTTAACTTTCTCCTTTTGAAGGTTTAATGCAGTTACCTGATTGAGGAAGAGAAATGCGACCGAGAATGTCTGAGGCTGATCATCAGCTAACAGTTATCTATCGGGCACAAACAAGATTTAGGTTTGTTTACTGACTTAATGGAACAGTGTTGTCCCCGACAAGTCCCATGGGGTTTTTGTAAGCTTTGATTTGATTACGATGGACCCATTTGGAGATGGGGTCCTGGCGACCTTTGCTTATTTTGATTTGGTAAACGACCGGAGAGAGTTTATCTGTGATCGTGTGTGGACCTGTCCACCTGGGGAGGAACTTCCGAGCGAGTTTTCCTGCTCGTGCATTGGTCTGTCCTGTCTGAGGAATGAAAGCATAATAGAAAACCTTGTCTCCCACTTGGAGTTCGTCATGTGAGGCTTTCTGATCGTAGTAGGCTTTGCGTCCTTCAGCTGATCGGTCCAAATGTTTTTGGGCAAAGGCAAAAGTCTGTCGGAGATGTTTGGTCAGGTCAGTCATGTACTGGTGAGTAGTGTAAGCTGTAGCAACACTGGCTTCTCCAGGTTGGTAGAGTAAATGCAGGGGCAAAGTCATTTGCCGGCCTGTCATCATTTCAAAAGGTGACACCCCCGTAGCTTCATGGGGTGTGGCTCGGATGGCCATTAAGACCAGCGGGAGTTTTACATCCTAGTCTTTTTGGTGTGGTGAAACATACTTCTTCAGTATGTTGATCACAGTTCGGTGGGTTCTTTCAACCTGTCCGGAGGATTGTGGGTGGTGACTAATATGGAAGTTAGCTTTAACTCCCAAGGTTTCCCACAGTTGTCGCATGACTTCGGCGGTGAAATGAGTGCCGCGGTCGGAGTTGATTCGGCTTGGCAGACCAAACCTAGAGAATACGTGGTTCATCAACAAGTAGGCCGTGGTTTCTGCCGTGTCATTAGGAGCAGGCAGGCACTCGACCCATTTGGTGAAAGCACATGTGACTGTGAGGAAGTATTTGTTTCCTCTGGCTGACCGTGGAAGGGGACCTACCCAGTCAATTTGGAGGTCAGACCATGGGAATGAAATGCCTCTTTTCTGTAGGGGTGCTCGATGCATCGGGTTGGTTGGTTGAAACTGGCAACATACGAGACATCCCTTGATGTAGTCGGCTACATCCTTTCGCATGTATGGCCAATATGCCACTTGTTTGAGCGCGTTGTACGTCGCTTTGACGCCTTTGTGTCCTGCAGTTGGGAGATCATGGGCATGAACAATCATCACCCCCCTCTGGTTACGAGGGACCACAAGCGCAGGCGTAGGGAGTTCATCGGAAACATGAACTAGAATGCCATTTCGCAGCTGCAAGGATGATCGTGCGGCAAAAAGTGGCTTCAAGTCTGGAGTGTCAGCGAGATCCGAGTCGGATGGTGCATTAAGTGCAGGATCTGAGATGTATTGTATCATTTTATGGACCGCAGGGTCAAGGTTTTGAAGAGAGATAAGGTCAGCGTCAGTGAAAACAGGGTCAACCGCAAGGGGACCTGTGGTTTGTGTCGTGTCTTGGGCCCTGTTAGTCTGGGCCCTAGTGACTGCGCAGACTGTAGGGGTGGGTGGGTGGGACTGTGAAGTCGGCACCTGAGCAGAATCAAAGGACCAGGGTGTGCCTTGTATGGCTCCTTGTTTTGCAAGTGAGTCCACAAGGTCATTCCATTCTTTGTCCTGACCTGGTGTGCGCGAGTGACCTCCGACCTTTTTCCAGTACACCTGGAGGTTGTTGGAGGCGACCAGGTGATCACATGCCTTGAAAAGGTCTTGATGTTTAACCGGTTTGCGGTTGGAGGTTACAAAACCTTTGGCCTTCCAGAGTGCTAAATGACAAGTGAAACTGAGACGTGCATAGTTGGAGTCAGTGCAGATGACCAATGTGCGAATGCCATGGTCTACAGCAAGTTGCAGTGTAATGAGCACGCCTGCGATTTCCGCATGCTGAGATGATTGGGAACCCAGTTGATAGTTGTGGGGTTCACAAGGCTGATTGTTCAGCCATGCCACACCCACACCAGCACGAATGTGAGTTTCATGGTGAAAAGAACAACCATCGACATAGGCGGTGACCATATCTTGGCAGATGTTCTGGTCAAAGTAGTGATGGTTTGGGTCTTCAGTGACTGTAGGTGGCTCTGCACGAATGGATGGTCCTGGAGTGTCCTCAGAGCACCGTTGGCAGGCAGCCAAGTCTGTGCCGAGAGGGCTTCTCAACTTCTGTGCGTAGCGGACCTCCACATCAAAGCTTTGTAGAGCCATCAACCAGGAGGCTATTCTGGCATTTGTTACAACGCCTTCTCTGATGCGTTGACTGTTGAGGAAGACCACTGGTTGGTGGTGAGTCTCAACTGTGATTCTCTGGCCTCCTACATAGTTGGAGAAATGTTTGACTGCCCATACAGTGGCCAGAAGGGCTTTTTCACAGTCCGAGTATTTCAGTTCCGGACCAGAGAGGGTTTTGCTGGCATAGGCCACGACTCGTTTGTCGTGGTCGTAGATTTGGTATAATCCAGCACTTAAGCAGTTGGCAGAGAATCCCACTTGTAAGAAGAATGGCTGGTCGCAGTTGGGATAGGCCAAACATGGTGCTGTGCATAACTTTTGCTTCAACGCTAGCATAGCTTGTTCTTGAGCCTCAGACCAAATGAAAGGGGTGTCCTTTCGTAGGAGGTCTGTAAGGGGTTTTGCCAAGTCTGCATAATCCTCCATGAACTGACGTGAGTAATTGCATACCCCTAGGAAGCTCCGGAGTTCGGAGATGTTGGTAGGGGCTTTGATGTTTAACACACCTTGAATTCGTGCCGTTTGTGGTAGTACCCTTTGGATCCTACCAAGAGACCGACATAGTTGACTTTGGTTTTGCACCATTGGCATTTGGAGAGAGAAATTTTGGCTCCAGCTCGCGTGAGCTGGCCAAGGACATGGTCAATTTCAGTGAGGTGGGTGTCCAGAGTTGGACTCCGAATGAGAATGTCGTCAACATAGATGAGGTTACCTCTGTCTCGGGCGTCTGGACATGCTTTGTTTAAGAAAATGTTGAACTCTGCAGGAGAGTTGGCATAACCGAAAGGGCATCGGGTGAATGTGTATTGGCGATTCGCGAACGTGAAGGCCAGTTTGTGTTGGTCTTCAGCTTGGACAGGAATAGTCCAAAAACCAGAAGCAATGTCCAGTGTTGAAAAGTATTTGGCATCTTTGACTCTAGGGAGTTCTTGCTCCAGTTGAGTCATAGGCCACCTAGAGAGAGGAACTTGAGTGTTCAATTTCCTGTAATCAATGGTGAGTCTCCACTTACCATTGGGCTTTAGGACAGGCCATAAGGGAGCCGAGTAGGTACTGTTGCATGGCCTGATTATGCCACGGTCCAGTAAATCATCGATTATTTCTTGTACTGGGCCGTACGAGGCCAAAGGAATCTTGTACTGCCTGACGTAGGTTGGAGGGGCGTCAGGTGGTGTAGGAATACGTACTGAGTGGATTGTAGTCAGTCCACAGTCCAAGGAGTCTTTGGAGAAGGATTGTTCATACTTAAGAAGAACTTGGTGAAGTTTTTCATGTTCTTCGTCAGAGGTTAGGGCATCAGCATCAGCTACAACCTGTGCAATCTCTTCAGCGATAGTGAGGACTGGTTTCGACGGAGCATCGCTGGGATTGTCATTGGTTTGCTGATCGGACTCCAATGGAAGGAGTTCAATGGCTTGGACAAGCATTTGGTCATTGTTGGTCAAGTCGATTCGTCCCACTGACTCTTTGTCAGGGGTTGGTATTGACACAAGAGCGATGGCCTTAGAAGGCTTAGTGTAAATGACTGTAGGTTCAAGAGAGTTGGGCCAAAGAGAATCGGGGAGGCCGCCTAGCACAGGAACAGTCAGTTCAAAATCGTGGAAATCTGTGGTGATGAGCCAGCCAAGAGGCGTGGCCTTGGGCAGGACGATGGTCTCTGCCGTGGGATTGTTAACCGGTAATGTGGTGGTTCTGTATTCTAGGCTTAGAAGGGGCATGGCCTCCAGAGTTAAGCCTAGATTGTCAAGCAAAGGAGCCGGTTGGAAAAATGCTTGTGGATGCGTAAGTTTCTGTCCTGTTTGAATGCATAGTTGGACCGGGTAGCACGTGACATTAGCAGGTATGAGACAATGTTGAGTGTTCAGTACCTGGCAGGCCTCAGGGATGGTCTGGCCTGACTTTAGAGTGTCAAGATCTGGTTTAGAGTGAGCATCTCGAACTGAGGTGAGAGACCATAAGACATTGTTTATGGTATCAACCTCGGTCCCAAGTCTCACAAGAAGATCACTGCCGATGTAGACTGCATGTGGCAGGTCGGGAACGACCAAGAAGGGATGCGTTAGCAGTCTGTGGTTCCACTGAAGGTGGAGGGCGCAGATACTTCTGGCGACCAATGTTTTGTTGGATTTGGCCCCAGCAGGGAAATGAAAAGACTTGTTAGTGACCATAAGGTCAGGGTATTTCTCGTGTAGAGAGTCGAAAAGTGTCTGGCTGATTGCAGATTTATCAGCCCAGAGAGCCAGTACCACGTCTTCTATGTGGGAGCTTCGGATAGCTAGTCCTTTGACCACTTGGGGGCAGTACTCTTAATCGACTGCCCCTGGTTTTAGGGTGCAAAGAAATGAGCTGTGTTCATTTAAGGTTGGGTTGTCAGATGTGGTGACCTGAAAAGGGGTGTCTGTTTCAGCCTGGTCCCCAAGGTCACCTTCCGTCAAACTTTGTTGGGTCAGCAGTGCGAGTGGTTTGACTCCTGGAACATCCAAGGTGTCAAGAGTGTAACACTGTGATCCAGTTGCTTCAGGTAGAGTGGTTGGAAGAGGTTGTCGAACTTGAGCCCATAGCTTGAGATTCTTGAAGTCTATCAGAGGCTCAAAGCGATTAAGTAGATCTTTGCCTATCAGCAATGGAATTGAGTTGAGATTGGACACATAGACCGGGTGGATCAAGGTCATGGGCCCAATGGAGATTTGTATCAATGACATGTGTGACACAGTCGTGTTTGAGGGTGCTTAAGGTTGAATAGCTAAAGAGCAAGGTCTTAGTTTCAAGTCTTTGTGCGCATAATTAGCAGTGACACGTAGGTGTTCAAAAAGGTCACGCGACATGAGTGTGATGTCCGCGGCGGTATCTAGTAGGGCTTCGTGCGTCATCACATCTTCCAGGGTCAATGACAGGAAAAATTTCTGTGCAACCCCCCTTTCGGTTAAATCACACAGAAATTCTTGGACCGGTGGTTCAACGCAGATTAAAGAGTCGCCGGTTTCGGGCGAGTGAGGTTTTCCAGGTAGCTGGACTACCAAAATGGCACTGGGTGGTGTTGCATTTTGGAGCTCCTCCTGAGTTTCGGGTGGAGGATGCTCGGTTGGGTCTTCGGTATCCTTCCCCTTGGTAGTAGGAGAATCCTCAGGGTTGGCTTGTGGCAAACCTAAAGGATCGTTTGGGGTGGTCACAATATTTATGGCTAGGACATCTGGTTTCTTGTCCTCTTTCGCCTCCTTTTTCCTCTTCAGTTCGTCAAGTATGCGTTGGAGAGTCTCCAGGTCTTCTTGGCTGAAAATGGGCTTTTCTTTCTTTTCCCAGGGTTTGGAGTTAAACTTTCCAAGGGGAGGTCTTGCTTCCCTGTTGAAGTTTTTCCGGCGGTATGAAGGAGGTGACCACTTTCCGCGATTATGCAAGTCTCGAAATCGATATCTGTCATCCCGGGTATCCGTACCGTATTCTCGTGACTTACCTGGTGGGCTTAGTCTCCGACGGTAGTCAGGTTTTGGTGATGTTGGCTTGGAACTTGGTGTCAAAAATTTTTCCGGGTCATGACTCGACTTATCTTGACTAGAGGACTGTCGTCGTTTTATTTGTGACCGAGATGCTGGAACAGGGGCTGGCCTTGGGGCGCTCTCTAGGTCCAGGGTGTCTGATGCAGTGTTGACTGCTAACACCGCGGTAGACTCGGTATGCTTCTGATTGCTTTGTCGCTGTTTCTGGAATGCATAATGTGCGAACTTTCTTAGTTGGTTTATCGAGTTTGTCTTTGGGTTAGCCATGACTCCAAGGTGGTGTCCAATCGTGGGATGGAGATTCTGAATGAACAGAGCCTTGAAATTGTGGTCTTCTTCCATCTCAGGCGTGTTTTGAGATCCGAAATATGCGCGCAGGAATCGCTGGTAGTATGCCTGTGGAGGCTCTAAGCGACCCTGTTTCACAGCTAGGGCTGTCGCTAGCTCTGACTGTAAGCAGTTGTCAGAAAACTCTCTTTCGATGGCTTCATAGAGTTTCCGGTGGTTCATCTTGATGTCAAATGTTTGCCGATCTATAAATATTGATACCGACCTGTTGGATGTCAACTTGATCAAATAAATGCGGTCGTCAATAGTAGCATCAGGGTATTTACGCAAGTAGTAGTCGATGTCTTGCAAATAAGCCCTGGTATCAGGTGACCCACTGGTTGAGGGGTCAAATTTCGTGACGTGGCGAGCGATCTTATTGAGATCTCCATCGGATGGAATTTGCACACGTCTTTCACGTTGCCGTTCGGGTCTGAACGGGTCAGGTGAGTGTGAGCCGGGGGAGTCCCCATCCCATGAGGGGATGCCCCCCTTTGTCGAGGGAACCGGTCTGTTCATGGATTCTGATCTCAGATCCCTTTGTTTGCGGTGGTCTTCCAGCTCTTCTTGGACGTCCTGAAGACCTTGTTGTGCTTCTCATAGGAGCAGTTTGCATTTCCCATAATCGGAGCTTGTTTCGTCCAATTGACCTTCAACTTCCTTGAGTTGATTCTCTTTGTAAAGCAGGGCGGTTCTCAATTCCTCGTTTTCTTGCTGAAGTGAGGTATTGTTGTCTTCTAGTCGTTGCTTTTCTTCCTCTGCTTGTTCCAGATTTAGCAACGTCTGATCGAGCGTAGCTTGGGTGTCTTCTTTCTCTATGCGAGCTTGTTCCTGCTTTTTCACAAGGGATTTGTTCTCTTTCTGAAGAGAAAGGATGGTTGTTTGTCGTTTCACCAGTTCCTTTTCAGCGTAGAGTACTTGGGTTTCAGCTCGTTTTAGCCTTGCAACTAATGCTAGTGCAAACTTTCCTAACCCACCAGGGATTTCCTTTGCTTTCGGTGGGTTAGCTTCGCATTCATCCGGAAGTTTTTCCGTGATTTGCTTCAAATCTTTTGGTAGAGTTATCCCAAACTTGTTTGGAGAAACCGGGTATAAGGTCGGAAGCCAACTCTTCCAATATTGCTTGAAGGTCATTTAATTCGTCAAGTGGATTCGACATGTTTGACCGTTTGTGTAACGCTTAGCTTGAAATCAATTCGTTGATTATAGCTAAAGTTGTGCGTCAAGAGTTAACCTTGAGTGTCGTCTTACAGTGAGGGTAATTACAAGCTTCTTTTTGGAGTTTGTTTCAACTTCCAGGCTTGTAAGAAGGAAAGCAAATATTTTTGGAATTCTTTAGAAATGTGGAATAGGTGTTAGTTTATTTGTTGACACTGTATTTTGATTTGTATTTCACAAGACAAAAGCAAAAAAAAAAAAAAATTGTGTTGATTGACTTCTTTCAGTTCAGTTATCAAAGTGTAGTTTTGGAATAGTCCTCAACTAGGTTGTGAATTTTTTTGTTGAATCTCACTTGAAAGTAATGATTTTATTTACAAAAGAAAAAGAAAGCAACAAAAATAGAAAAGGTTAAATGCTTTAAGGCTTTAGGGTTACAGTATAAGTCTTCACTTTGTTTTAAAGTTAGAACTGGCTTGGTTCTATTTGTTAAAGCTTATCTTCATTTAAAGCCTTTCAATGTTTTAATATTTACAAGTTAGGAAATAAATGAATTGTCTTTGCATATTGTCACTAAGGCTTCCTTAGGATTAAAGTTAATGATTATTTAAAAGAGGAGAAAAAAAATTAAAAATATTTTACAGACTAGTCAAAGTTTTCACTTTTGACTTATTTCAAATCCTGGTGAGAAATAGTGAGTTGGTTAAATGTTTTCCTTCTCCTGGGGAGGAAATATGAATCAGAAGCAACACTGACTGTAAATAAGCTAAAGCTTTCAAGTGTTAATTGCTGGATGTGGTTTCCTAATTTTGGAGAATTTTGGTTAAATATTTAGTAAATCACTAAATCCTTTACCAACATGCACAGGATTAACATTAACTTGAGTTTAAATGAACATTGTCATTTATTTGGGTCCCTAAGTTGAATGGCTTCCTGTGAAAGAAATTGCACAAAGTGATCTTTAAAACAAAACACATATATATAGCTTCAAAAGTTCGCAGACTTTTAGCGTGAGATGTGTGAATATATGCTTTTAACAAAAAAGATTAAAATATGTGGTTAACATATGTGAGTAAATACAAAGTCTATGCTTCTATGTTCTTTCAGTGTGTATGTATGCAGTCAAAAGCTCTTCCACCAATGAGAACAAACTTCAAACCTACAAGTTTCCTTTTCCTTTTGGTTCTTGGGATAAAACTTTGATTTGGGTTTAAATTTAGGTTGTTCCGGATAATTCGGATTGATTTAAAGTCAATTTGGAAGCTCTGTTTGATTATAAATCAGCTTAATAGATTTGCTCTGCTTTAATCCAAGTGTGCATTCATGCAAGAAATGCAACTCCTATAGTTGACCACACGATGGAGGCAGTTGTCTCTGCCCTCCCAGGGGGAGGAGACACTGGTGACGTCGCTCTGGGCGGGTCTATCGGTCTCACTCAAAATGGCGGCTAGGGAGACTCCCTCTTAGCGCCTTCAAAATGGCGTCTGCACGCTTACTCTGCTCATGCGCAGTTTTTCGTGCACGCCTTTCGGTCACGCGCGTGACTGTGCGCGTTCACGTGACACGTGATGCGGCGCGAGTCTCAGCGACAACGCCACGCCTTGCTTTCCAAGATGAGAGTTTAATCTCCAACTTTCACAAATAATGTAACCCCTTTAATTCCGGGTATAGTTTTAGCGCTACTTTCCCCAGCGGTTTATTCAGTGACCAGATCAAACCGCGTCCAGCTTAATCTGACGTCACCACGCTTGGGTAATTAAATTACAGAACTGGCCAGTTTAATTACTCCTTTCGGGATAATCGCCGAAAGGTTAAACTGGCGAGAGACAGGATGGTTTTCTTCGCGTTTCTGTCACTCTGGGCCTTTATGTTTCTTAATCCAGCATATAATGCTTCAAACTTCTTTTTGCATGCATCAAAAACTGTTGACTTTTTAGTGGGTAAATTGCTCACCCCCCCTTTGCTATCAGTCAGCCTCCTCAGCGGGAGGTTTAGGTAAACAACACAGCAGACACACACAGGCAGGAGGAGAGATGCAGGCTCAGTCTCTCAAACAACACACAGACTCGCCAAATAGTGGATCAATATTTGCAGGAAAAAAATTATGATTTCAATGAATTTTCTTTTTGCATATACGTTTCCCAATTACAGAGGCCTCACACGGGGCACCATTAATAATGTAGGATGAAGAGCCTATAAAATTATTTGTCATAAAGTACAGGAATTATTTATTTTATTTAATAGTGGGTGTGTAAGGGGGGCGGAGTTGAACCGTCACTTCTACACCCGCTAAATTAAATAAAAGCACTCGTAAAAGGGGCACCAGTCCTAAGGACAATAAAATTAACTTTAGTTTTAATTAATTTTGTACCTTAAATTGCTTAATGAATCAGTCTCAAAGTTTCAGTGAGTTTTTGTCCTGCCGTGATTAGGAAACCTGTATATGCGAAAGGAAAACGCTTCAACTGCTCTTATTCACTCATTTATTAAAATCATTCAGGTTACATGGCATGGCGTTCAAATGATGAATAAACAGATTCAGATGATGACAGCGTAAAATATCACATCAACTGATATTGGGTTCCTGAACATAAAATCCAGCGTTACACCTCTGTAGAACCAAGGAGAAACTAGACTTATGTTTCAACGGTAAATGAGGCTGGGATGTTTTAACAAAACATCGCAATTTTATGGGGAAAATTCATAAGCTAATTATCTAAAATTGACTCCTGAATTAATCTACAAAATTTAAGGGCAGTTACTTAAAAATGACTGAAAGTTTTCGTTCAGTTTACAGTCCTATCCTGTGGCTGAGACTAATTGAGCCCTGAAATACGGGCCATATTCAATTGTAATTTAATCGTTAGGACATCACCTGTTAACCCAGAAATAGGAGGAATAAGTCTCACCACACACGGCCGTAGGTCCAAGTTCCACGGGTTGGTACCGCTGGATTTTTGAAGTTAGGACGCCGGGAGGAAGCTGGTGCTGCAAGATGCCTCCTCACTCACAGCCGTGGGGCGATAACTTAGCTGGGGGGCCCTTCAAAGAGACATTTGCAGCCGTGGGTGGTTTGTCTCAGGGCGGCGTGAAAAGTCCTTGGGAAAAGAATCCAAATTTGGGGTCTCTTGTAGCAGGATAGACCAAAAAAACTGAAGGAAAATCTTCTCAGCCTCTTCACTTTAAACTAGGCAAATTAAAGGTCCACTTTAATGGCGTGAAAAGTCATTAAAAAAAGTGTTAGAAAAGCATTTACTAGGATAAGAATGGCTTCTGAGGTGAAGAAAAAAGTTTGAGAATTTGATTCTCTAAAAAGGGACGAGCTCTAAAGAAAAATGGTTTCTCCTCAGTTTCCAGAATATAAGAAAAGATTTGACAAACACACAGAGAATAAAATAAAACTTCACAGGGCCTTGAAACGGTGGAATAAAATCTTCTGAGATCTAGATTACTATTCTGCTTCTTTAATCTTAATTTAGTTCCTCTAATTCTTAATTCTATTTCTAGCTAATCTTCCTGCCTGTTGTCTGATCTCTGACCTTTTCAAAAAAAAACAACTCTCCTCTGTGCTGTACTGTGACCAACTGTTTTTCTCTCTTGTTTTTTTTCTGACTACTCAAATCTAACTTCTGTCTTTTAAAGTTACCTCGCCGGGTCGTAAAACTGATGAGGTCAGTCGTCAACTGACCCATCTACTCTTTCAGAATCAGTTTGAAATGGCTGTTATCCAATGTGAAAACACTTCTTTGTTTGAGAGCAGCCAACCAAATGGAGACGCCATCCCATGAATTTTCAGAGGGAAAAATCAACACTCAGTCAGTTCTTATAAGATAAATGCTCAATATAAAATCTAACTAAATTAAATGACTTGGCTAATATATGGTGATCATGCATTTATACCATTACTCCAATAACACTCATGAATATAACATTTCTTATACATAATTATAATACATGCATTCACATTTAGATCAAGATTAGAACAGCAGAACATGCAGCAAACCATGGTTGGTGATAACAGGGATGATTTTCAGTGTCCTTAGGCTCCATAGGATAAGCTGAAAGAAACTTAATATTTAGAACAAATTAAAAGTCATCCTACGTACTGAAAACACATTCCGTAGGTATCCTCTAGGAGGTACTGTTGAGCTGTAGATGATTTCCTTAGTATCTGGCGAAGGCCTGGACAGCATAGGCTATAAAACCGTCAGATTAAGTGGTTTATGACTCTTTTAAAAACATTGGTTTCCTGTGAAAAGGTACGTTATCAAATGCAGTGTTCATGTTGAGAGGTCTGGTCTCCTGAGTTTTATGTTACTTTGAGCCTTTAAAAGCAAGCTCTGTTTACATTGGGGTCCTGGGAAAGCAAGCATCTTTGGTCAGGTCTGGAAGAAGCCTGCATGAGTCAGCAAAAAGCCAGTGATATTCCTGAGAAGGCAGAAAGGTGATATTCCTGTGTAATGAATAGATTGAAATTCCTGTAAACTGGAGAGAAGTGATCTTGTCTTGGTTTTGAGGAGGACGATGATGCTACAGCATTCATTGTTCTTTATCACTCTTGTTGCTTAGTGGCACTTTTTGCTGTTGTCTTGTGCCTTTTTGTGCAAAATAGTGCTTGTGACGCCCTTGGGGGGGGGGGACGCTACTTCGCGGTTTTTCACTTTTCGCGGTCGGTTCTGGTCCCCATTAAATGCGATAAGTGAGGGATTACTGTATGGCAGAGGCTATACAGTTAAAGTACTGTTAGTACTGCTACTTCTGGCAGGGGATATTCACCTTAACCCTGGACCTGCCACTATTAAACAGCAGACCACTGGGTTAGCACAAACATCTGAGCCAGCGGATTGGTTATTTCTATCTACGGCCCTTCATAGCGAGTCGGGTGAGTCGAATTGCACTGAACAGACTCACATATCTGATCCTGCTGTAAACAGCTGCGCTACGTCCAAACTTTTGGAAACAGGAGCGGTTAAACAAATTGCAAATGAGGCGAGATCCGAAAACCAAGCTGTACAAAGGCAAAAACAACATCTATTTTTCCAAACTGTTAATCATGCACGAGTTCTTTGGGACACAAAGGCTAAACCAAAGGGGATCCTCGGCGGACATCTAAACATACGGAGCATAATCCCCAAAAGAGATGAGATTTCGGTGTTGCTGTCTGACTCAAATCTAGACTATCTTTGTCTCTCAGAAAGCTGGCTACACAGGAACATAGACACTAATATGATCACTATTGTGGGTTATCAGTGTTTCAGAAAAGACAGGCAGCCAGGGAGAGGAGGAGGTGTTTTAATTTACATCAAAGATAAATTTAAATGTCAATTGGTTGATTTGAATACTTCACTTGAATGTTTAGCTGTTAATGTATGCCTCTCACTGGTAATGAATTTCAACACCGCAGTATTGTACAACCCACCCTCACACAATTCTTCTTTTTATAATGAATTAAGTGATCTGGTTAAACAACTTGAGAGGAGCAGAGAAACCATATTTTATGGTGACTTCAATATCAACTGGTCTGATAATAAGGAAAAACAAACTGAAAAGCCTCATGACTAAATTTAATTACAAACAAATGATCAAAGGACCCACCAGGATAACCAAACAATCTAGAACACTTATTGACATGGTATTCGCTAACAAAGCAGAACGAATAACCAGAACCTATAATCTTGTAACTGGTCTCTCAGATCATAACATGGTTCTTGCTGTCAGAAAACTTACTAAAAAGCGACTGCAGTATTTTGGAGGAGTCGATATTGACAAATCAAATTTTATTATTCCCAAATCAAAAAATGAGGAGTTTGAACATTACTTAGAGAATCAAAATTGGGAACAGCTCATGTCTATATATGAAGTAGATGATTGTTGTAATTTTATAACTGCAACAATTACAAAGTCTACAGAAAAATTTACAAAGCAAATTAAAAGTAGACAACAGAAAATTAACCTACCATGGTTAAATAATGAAATAAGAAAACTTATGAAGAGGCGAGACTCTGCATTGAAAACATCATTAACCTCTAAACTACAAAATGATCACCTTGTGTACAAAAGTTTAAGAAATAAAGTGGTACAAGAGCTGCGAAAATCAAAAGTATCTTATTACAATAAACTGATAGATCATGCAAAGGGTAACAACAGTTCCCTATGGAGGCATTTAAATAACTTAACTAATTAAAAAAATGTTCAGAAGGGGGTAAAGGAACTTAGAATCAATGGCAAGACCATCAGTGACAAGGCTACATTGGCAAATGAATTTAATTCATATTTTGTGGGCTCTGTGGAAGACTTAACAAAAAACTTTGTGCTGCCAAATGTGCTCAACAACACAAATTCCATACTTCCAACAGATTCTTTTCACATCGATGAGGTAAATGAGGAGTTAATTGCTGGTATTGTTAAAACACTGTCAAACTCAAAAACTAATGATATCTACAATATGAGCACTTCCTTTCTCAAAATGCACAGCAAAATATTAATCAAACCACTGACTCATCTCATTAATCTCTCCATTAAGTCTAGTACATTTCCATCTGGCTGGAAAAATGCTGTCGTCATACCAGTTCATAAATCAGGCAGTAAAGACGATATATGCAATTACCGCCCAATCTCTATTTTACCAGTCCTGTCTAAGGTTCTTGAAAAAGTTGTAGCTACATAGCTGATAGACTACTTACAAGACAGTCAACTTCTTCATCCACATCAATTTGGTTTTAGACCAGGATACTCAACAGAAACAGCAAATTGTTGCCTTATTGAAAATGTCAAACAGTCCTTGGACAGGGGTAATGTGGTAGGAGCTGTTTTTCTAGATCTCAAAAAGGCTTTCGATACTGTAAACCACAGTTTGCTTTTATCCAAAATGGTATCTTTTAACTTCTCTCCAGATACATTAGAATGGTTTGCATCTTATCTCCAGAATAGAGAACAGTGTGTAAAAGTTCACCAGGATAAATCCTCATTTTTAAACAACCGCATGGGTATCCCACAAGGGTCCAATCTTGGTCCTTTACTTTTCAGCATTTTTATTAATGACTTGCCGCTACACTGCTCAGCTGCAACATGCCAACTTTATGCAGATGATGCAGTTATTTACACAGCTGCCAAGACTCCAGCACAGGCTGCAGATGTACTGTCTACAAGTATGGTTGATGTCCAAGAGTGGCTCCTCCAGAACCATCTATTGCTGAACCTTCAGAAAACAGTTTCAATGTGCTTTTCAATCAAAAAATATAACCTGCAACGTTTTAAAGTTAATATTCATGATCATGACATCAGTTTAGTTACAGAATTCAAATACCTTGGCATTGTACTACATCCTCAACTCAAATTTAATCTTCATTAAGATGCACTGCACGGTGGCGCAGTGGTTAGCACTGCGGCAGCACAGTTTACCCTTGGCTGGGGGATTGTGGGGATCGTGGGATCGTGGGTTCGATCCCAGCCCCCGACCAACAGTGATCTGTGTGGAGTTTGCATGTTCTCCCCGTGTTGCGTGGGTTTACTCTGGGATTTCTCCGGTTTCCTCCCACATGCCAAAAACATGCATGTTAGGTTAATTGGCTGTTCTAAATTGTCCCTAGATATCTGTTTCCTATAGGCCCTTAGAATAGAGGGTTAGTATTAATGAAAGCGCTTTGAGTGGTCTTTGTGACTAGAAAAGCGCTATATAAGTGCAGGTTAGATATAAAGAAAATTTCAAAAACAGTAAAAAAAAAATCTGAACTTCTTTAAATTAATTAGATATTACATACCTTACGAAGCTGCTGTACTGTATATGCATTCTGTGGTTTTTTTCTCATATATCATACTGTTTGACAGTCTGGGCTCAAGCAGCCCCTTCCACAATAAGACATATAGGTTCATTATATAATCAAACCCTAAAAATCTTGGACAAAAAGCCCATTAGGTGGCATCACTGTAATATTTAAAAAAAAATACAACCTATTGAGTTTTAAGAGTTTCATTGACCTTTGTTTTGTGAAATTAACTTTCAAATGTTTCCATAAATCAGCACCCGAGCCACTTGCTGGTTTCATCCAAAGACAGGACAGCAGCAGAGCCACCAGGAGTTCTGTTAACAATAACTGTAAAATATTCCACTGCAGAACCACATTTGGACAAACAGCTTTCTCTATAAAGGGCAGTCACATCTGGAACACAATGCCAAATGAAATTAAAATAATAACGGACTTTAAAACATTCACTAAAAAGGTTAAAAACTGGCTGAAAAATAAACAAGAATGTACCCATGTATGAAATGATTGTCTGCAGGGTGAGAGTGAATGAAGGGAATAAATGAATGTGTTTGTTTATAGTGAGTGACGAAGGGAGGGAGGCCTGAAATAGGCAAATGTGTGTCAGGTTGTTATATTTGTGTATTTATAATATTTATAATTGTGTATTTATAATGTATTTATAATCTTTTTTGCATTGATGTATGTGGTTATTGTGTATTCTTTTTAACTATTTCTTTCCTTTTTTTCTTTTTACTTGTTTCTCCTTTCTAAAGCCCATCCAGGGACAAGAGTTGCAAATTAGCTAATAGCTACACACTCTTTGTGCAACACATCAGATTGATTGCCATTGATTAATTGTCTATGTTTATTGCACTGTCCCTGTCAAATAAACAAATCTATCTACAACCCTTATGTGATTTTACATGTCATCTTGTATATATGTTTGGAGTATTTCTTCCTTTAGTTTTTGTTTAAATTGTCCAAGCGTTGTACATGATTTTAATTCAGGTCCAAAATCGTTCCATGATCTGACTCCTTGCACTGAAACACAGTGTTGCTTTGTGGTTGTTCTCACTGAAGGGTTTTGAAATATACATGTTCCTCTAAAATGGTATTGATTCTCCCTTATTTGGAACAACTTTTGGATATTTGCGGGCAGTGATAGATTCTTCACTTTAAACATTATTATTGCAGTTTTAAAGTCAACCAGATCTTTCAACTTGAGAGCTTTTAATTTAAGAAAAAGTGGGTTTGTTGGTTCCCTGTAAGCTGCTTTGTTTATTATTCTAATAGCTCTTTTCTGAAGCATGAAAACTGGATATATGTTTGTTTGATATGTATTTCCCCATACTTCATCTCAATATGTCATGTATGGGAGTATTAATGAATGATACAAGGTATATAGTGTGGGTTGATTCAGCAAATATTTCACTCTGTGTAATATTGCAATTGATTTGGATATTTTACCTTTAATATCAGAATCAGAATCAGAATCAGAATCAGAATCAGAATCAGCTTTATTGGCCAAGTATGCACAACACATACAAGGAATTTGACTTTGGCTAAAAACTTGCTCTCGTTGTTCAGGTGGAGGATTTAAATAAGGATTCAATGACAACAGAGTATGTACAGTAAATTACAGTCTGTCCACGTTTCTATAAAAGGATGCAAATATATACAGGAATATATGCAGTTATTTACTCAGACTAACCACACTTTGCAGAAATATATGAAAAAATATACAATCACACAGTATTTCAATGTGGACTCAGATTCAGTGATATAATGTGAATGAAGTAAAAAGCAGTGTGAGAGTTATGTGCAATGTAATAATGGATGAAAAGTCATGAGTACAGCAAACAGGTAGGACTAGGTGAATGTTAGGAGTTCATCAGAGTGATGGCTTGAGGAAAGAAACTGTTCCTGTGATGGGTGGTTTTGACCTTCAGTGATCTGTAACGACGACCAGAAGATAGAAGTTCAAACAGTTTGTGGCCGGGGTGTGATGGGTCAGCACAGATGTTTCCCGCCCGTTTCCTGGTTATGGACCGATATAAGTTCTCAATGGAGGGTAGGTCGGTACCAATGATCCTCTCCGCAGACTTAATGATCCACTGCAGTCTGGTCTTGTCCTGTTTAGTGGCAGATCCAAACCAGACAGTGATGGAAAAGCAGAGGACAGATTGGATGATGGCGGTGTAGAAGACAACCAGCAGCTCCTGAGGCAAATCAAACTTCTTGAGCTGACGCAGAAAAAACAACCTCTGCTGGACCTTTTTCCGGACAGTGTCTATATGGGAGGACCACTTCAGGTTCCGGGAGATTGTGGTACCCAGAAACTTGAAGGAGTCCACAGTGGACACTGTGCTGTTGAGGATGGTGAGTGGGGGGAATGAAGGGGGGTGTCGCCTGAAATCCACAGTCATCTCCACCGTTTTGGCTGGGTTAAGTTCAAGATGGTTCTGGCTGCACCAGAGGATCAGCTGCTCCACCTCCCGCCTGTATGCAGACTCATCATCATCCTGGATCAAACCGATGACTGTGGTGTCGTCCGCAAACTTCAGGAGCTTCACCGAAGGGTCCTCTGAGGTGCAGTCGTTGGAGTAGAGGGAGAAGAGCAGTGGGGAAAGGACACATCCTTGGGGGGCGCCAGTACTAATTTTTCGGGAGCTGGATGTAAATCTCCCTAGCTTCACCTGTTGCCACCTGTCAGTCAGAAAGCTGGAGATCCACTGGCAGGTGGAGGGGGGCACCTTGAGCTGGAGGAGTTTCTGATGAAGAATGCCTGGGATGATGGTGTTGAACGCTGAGCTGAAGTCGACAAACAGGATCCTGGCGTACGTCCCTGGGGAGTCGAGGTGTTGCAGGATGTAATGTAGTCCCATATTCACTGCATCATCCACTGACCTGTTTGACCGGTAGGCAAACTGCAGTGGGTCCATCAGGGGGCCTGTGATGACCTTCAGGTGGTTCAGCACCAATCTCTCCAAGGATTTCATGACCACAGAGGTCAAGGCAACAGGTCTGTAGTCGTTTAATCCTGTAATAGAGGGTTTCTTGGGAACTGGAATGATGATGGAGTGTTTGAAGCAGGAAGGCACTTCACGCAGCTCCAGTGATCTGTTAAAGATCCGGCTGAAGATGGGGGCCAACTCGTTGGAGCAGACTCTCAGGCAGGACGGAGACACACCATCAGGTCCTGCAGCCTTCTTGATCTTTTGTCTCTGAAAGACCCGGCACACCTCCTCTTCACAGATCATTAGTGCTGGTGGGAGGTCAGAGTGGAGGAGGGATGGAGTTCCTGGGGCTGCAGATAATCCTTTTGTGTGGGTGGGAGGTGAGAACTGTAGGTTCTTTTCAAACCTGCAGTAAAAGCTGTTTAGGTCATTAGCCAGCTGGAGGTTTTCCGCAGGGTGGGGGGATGGTCTCCTGTAGTTGGTGATATTCCGTAGGCCTCTCCAGACAGAAGCAGAGCTGTTAGCTGAGAAGTTTTTTTGTAACTTCACACTGTAGCTCCTCTTAGCAAGCCTGATCTCCTTCGTCAGCATGTTTCTGGCCCGCTTGTACAGAGTCCAGTCACCAGTCCTGTAGGCCTCCTCCTTGGTCTGACGTAGCTGCTTCAGTTTAGGAATGAACCAGGGTTTATTGTTGTTGTATATGCAGAAGGTCTTGGTCTGCACACACATGTCCTCGCAGAAACAGATGTATGACGTCACAGTGTCAGTGAGTTCATTTAGGTTAATGGCTGCAGCTTCAAAAACACTCCAATCTGTACAGTCGAAGCAGGCTTGTAACTTCAGCTTTGATTCCTCAGTCCATTTCTTCACAGTCCTTACAACAGGCTTGGAAGTTTTTAGTTTCTGTCTGTATGTTGGAATAAGATGGAGCAGACAGTGGTCAGAAAAACCCAGAGCTGCACGGGGGACGGCATGATAGGCATTCCTTAAAACTGTGTAACAGTGGTCAAGTGTATTTGTGTCCCTGGTGGGACATTTAATATGCTGTCTGTATTTAGGAAGCTCATTTGTGAGATTAGCTCTATTGAAATCACCCAGAATGATAAGCAGAGAGTCTGGATGTTTTTCCTCCACGTCTGCTATCTGGTCAGCGAGGTGCTGCAGTGCCTCCGTTGTACAAGCAGCAGGCGAGATATAAATTCCGACCAGAATAAATGAGGAGAACTCTCGCGGTGAATAAAAGGGTTTACAGTTTATGAACAGTGACTCTAGGTTAGGACTACAAAACTTCTTCAACACTGTGACATCAGTACACCAACCTTCGTTTATGTAGAAGCAGATTCCACCACCCTTAGTCTTTCCAGAGAATTCTCGGCTGCGATCAGCGTGAAACAGTTGGAAACCGTCCAGACTCACCGCGCTGTCCGGGATGTGTTCACTCAGCCAGGACTCCGTGAAACAAAGGGCGCCAGATCTGCTAAAATCCCGGTTTTTGTGAGTCAGGAGCAGCAGTTCATCCATTTTGTTCGCCAAACAGCGGATATTTGCCAGATGGATCGATGGGAGCGGCGTGCGAAATCCTCGTTTCTTCAACCTGACTAGCGCACCGGCACGTTTACCACGCCGCCTTCGTTTCCGGCCAGCGCCAATAGCCGCTGCTCCCACAGCTAAGATCGACTGAAAAAACTTCAGATCAGCAGCAGTAACTGGCGGAGAAGTTGCATTGGGAGGTAGTCTGAGTGAAAGTAGTTCCTCCCTTGAATAGGTGATTCGGACAGAAGAGCAGAAGTCCAAAAAAACACACAAAATTATCAAAAACATCAGAGAGCAGAAGCCAGTGGCTGCCATCCGTGGCGCCATCTTGGATTTTTTTTTTTTCACATATTAATATAATTAATATGTGACTTCCAACACAGTTTATTATCAATTATTACTCCAAGAAATTTAGTTTCAGAGACCCTTTCAATCTCTACACCATTTACACTGAGTTTAGATACTGAGTTATTGTGATTGTTGTTAAAGACTATAAATTTTGTCTTCCTTAAATTGAGCGTTAATTTGTTTGAATCAAACCACAGTTTAAGCTTTCCTAATTCCTTTCCGAGTGTATCCAGAAGTTGTTCCAGATTGCTTCCACTGCATAATAGATTAGTGTCATCAGCAAACAATATTTAGTCCATTTTTTCTGAAACTTTACATATATCATTTATATACATATTGAATAATAATGGCCCCAAAACTGAACCTTGTGGGACTCCACAAGTAACCTTCAGTAACTGTGAGTTTTCATTACCAACACATACATACTGATATCTATTCTTTAAGTAACTACTTAACCAGGACAGTGCTACTCATCTAATACCACAATTTTGTAGTTTCTTTAATAATAAATTATGATCCACTGTATCAAATGCTTTTTTAAGATCCAGGAATACCCCAACTGAATACTCTTTATTTTCAATGGCAGTTGATATTTTTTCTATAAATTCCATTAGAGCAAATGCAGTTGTCCTCTTGTGTCTGAACCCATATTGCTGCTCACACAGTAAATTATTCTTCAGTATAAGATAAGCCTTTATTAGTCCCACAACGGGGAAATTCCAGGATTGCAACAGCACAGGGATAGCAACACTCAGAGCAACAATCAGAAGGCAAGAAAAAAAAAAGCAAGCAAGCAAGAGCAGCTAATATACATATTACTATAAATATATATATATACAGTATATATATATATATATATATATATATATATATATATATATACACACACACAGACACACAGTGTAGAGCATTGTAGCTGGATGGGATAAATATATGAGTATATAAACACACAGTACGGAGCATTGCAGCTAGATGGAATAAATATGTAAATATATAAACACAGTGCGGAGCAATGTAGCTAGATGGAATAATATGTAGATATATAAACATACAGTGCGGAGCATTGTAGCTAGATGGAATGAATATATAGATATATAAATATAAACATAAACATAAACACACCCAGTGCGGAGCACTGTAGCTAGATGGAATAAATATGTAAATATATAAACACACACAGTGCAGAGCATTGTTGCTAGATGGGATGAAACAGCACAACCGTCTACTTAGTTATCCTACATGGTATGATTATGTGCCCATACATATTCTCACCCTCCATAGCGACCGGTATTTTCCTAGTTGTATGCCGGAGGGGACCATTGTGTAAGTCTATTGCATCTTTTGCATTCAAAAAACTATTAGGTTGTTACGTCTTTTTGCTATCTCTGCGAGCAGCCCTGCTTAGGTTGTACAGTCTGACAGCCGTTGGTAGGAAGGACCTGCGAAACCTCTCGGTTGTGCACCTGGGATGATGTAGTCTGCTGCTAAATGAGCTCCTCAGTGCATTCAGTATGTCCTGCATAGGGTGGAACTCGGACTCCAGCAGAGATGACAGTTTAGCCACCGTCCTTCTCTCTCCTATCTCCTCCACCGGATCAAGGCGCTGCCCCAGGACGGAGCTAGCTTTCTTGATCAGTTTGTTCAGCCTCTTCCTATCGGCTGCAGTAATGCCACTGCCCCAGCAGACCACTCCAAAAGTGATGGCTGATGCCACCACCGTGTCATAGAATGTCTTCAGCAGTGCCCCTTGTACACCAAAAGACCTGAGTCTCCTCAGCAGGAACAGCCTGCGCTGTCCCTTCTTGTAGAGTGCGTCAGTATTGTGTGACCAGTCTAGTTTATTGTTCAGATGAACACCCAGGTACTTGTAGGATGTCACGATCTCAATGTCTGTTCCCTGTATATTTACTGGTGCTGTGAGGGGTTGTCCTTGCCTGCGGCAGTCCACCACCAGCTCCTTAGTTTTCCTTACGTTGATCTGGAGGCAGTTCCGATGGCACCAGTCCACGAAGTCCTGGATAAGCCCTCTGTACTCAGCTTCATCTCCATTGGAGATGAGGCCAACAATCGCAGAGTCATCAGAGAACTTCTGTAGATGGCAGTGTGTTGTGTTGTGTGAGAAGTCCGCAGTATAAAGAGTGAACAGGAAGGGAGCCAACACCGTTCCCTGGGGGGCCCCCGTGCTACTGATGATCGTGTCGGACACACAGTCCCGGGTTCTCACAAACTGAGACCGGTTCGTGAGGTAGTCCAGGATCCATGATGACAGGTGCTGGTCCACCCCTGCGTGCAGCAGCTTGTCCTTCAGGATCATCGGTTGGATGGTGTTGAAAGCACTGGAGAAGTCAAAGAACATGATCCTCACCACATTCCCGGGCTTCTCCAGGTGGGACAGAGAACGGTGAAGGAGGAAGATCACCGCATCCTCCACCCCAATGCCATGCTGATAGGCGAACTGGGGTGGATCCATCGCTGGTTCCATCAGGGGGTGAAGGTGAGCAAGGAGCAGTCTCTCCAGGGTCTTCATCAAGTGGGACGTCAAGGCCACCGGTCTGTAGCTGTTCAGGTCTTTGGGGTGGGAAGTTTTTGGTACAGGTACCACACAAGATGTTTTCCACAGCTGTGGTACCCTCCCCAGCTTCAGGCTCAGGTTGAAGATGTACTCCACAATCCCACACAGCTGGTCTGCACAGGACTTGAGGAGCTTTGCGCTGATGCTGTCCGGTCCCGACACCTTCCTCACCTTGATCTTCCTCAGCTCCGTCCTCACCTGGGTCCTGGTCAGGGTCAGGATGGGGGGCTGTGTGTTGGGAGTGGGGGGTGTTGGTGGAGTGGGGAGTGGCCAGCAGCTACATATGAAGTTGTCAATTCTCTCATAGAATATTTTTTCAAGTATCTTGGAAAATTGTGGCAATAGTGAAATTGGTCTATAGTTTGAGAATTCTCCTCTGTCACCCGTCTTGTATATCGGAATTACTTTAGCTATTTTCATTGCATTGGGAAATATACCTGTTTGGAGAGACAGGTTACAGATATGCGTCAGTGGTTTCACTAAGCATTCAATAACAGTTTTGACTAAGAGCATGTCAGTACCATCACAGTCCGTAGATGTTTTACTTTTAAACGATTTAACAGTTTCAATGACCTCTCTCTCGTCTGTGTTCTTTATGAAAATGGAGTCTTTTATAGCAGTGTTTTTGCTTATTGTATCACCTGTAGGCGCCGTAATGGGTATTTCTCGAGCCAAATTAGGACCAATGTTAACAAAAAAGTTATTAAATTCATCTGCAGGTGAAGCTGCATTCACACTCTGAGTCGTTTTATTATTTTTTGAAAAATCGGTTGGGTAGCTTGAATTTCTGTTTTTATTTCCAAGAATACTGTTAAGTATTGTCCAAGTATTTTTAATATTGTCTTTGTTTTTCTCCAGTTCTTTACTGTAATAAGATAAGATAAGATAAGATAAGATAAGCCTTTATTAGTCCCACAACGGGGAAATTCCAGGATTGCAACAGCACAGGGATAGCAACACTCAGAGCAACAATCAGAAGGCAAGAAAAAAAAAACAAAAAAAAAAAAAAACAAGCAAGCAAGAGCAGCTAATATACATATGTACATATTACTATAAAATATATATATACACACACACACACACAGACACACAGTGCAGAGCATTGTAGCTGGATGGAATAAATATATGAATATATGAACACACAGTGCAGAGCATTGTAGCTAGGTGGGATGAAACAGCATAACCGTCTATTTAGTTATCCAACATGGTATGATTATGTGCCCATACATATTCTCACCCTCCATAGCGACCGGTATGTTCCTAGTTGTATGCCGGAGAGGACCATTGTGTAAGTCTATTGCATCTTTTGCATTCAAAAAAAACTATTACTTTGTTACGTCTTTTTGCTATCTCTGCGAGCAGCCCTGCTTAGGTTGTACAGTCTGACAGCCGTTGGTAGGAAGGACCTACGAGACCTCTCGGTTGTGCACCTGGGATGATGTAGTCTGCTGCTAAATGAGCTCCTCAGTGCATCCAGTATGTCCTGCATAGGGTGGAACTCGGACTCCAGCAGAGATGACAGTTTAGCCACCGTCCTTCTCTCTCCTATCTCCTCCATCGGATCAAGGCGCTGCCCCAGGACAGAGCTAGCTTTCTTAATCAGTTTGTTCAGTCTCTTCCTATCGGCTGCAGTAATGCCACTGCCCCAGCAGACCACTCCAAAAGTGATGGCTGATGCCACCACCATGTCATAGAATGACTTCAGCAGCGCCCCTTGTACACCAAAAGACCTGAGTCTCCTCAGCAGGAACAGCCTGCGCTGTCCCTTCTTGTAGAGTGCGTCAGTATTGTGTGACCAGTCTAGTTTATTGTTCAGATGAATACCCAGGTACTTATAGGATGTCACCATCTCGATGTCTGTTCCCTGTATATTTACTGGTGCTGTGAGGGGCTGCCCATGCCTGCGGCAGTCCACCACCAGCTCCTTAGTTTTCCTCGCGTTGATCTGGAGGCAGTTCCGATGGCACCAGTCCACAAAGTCCTGGATAAGCCCTCTGTACTCAGCTTCATCTCCGCTGGAGATGAGACCAACGATCGCAGAGTCATCAGAGAACTTCTGTAGATGGCAATGTGTTGTGTTGTGTGAGAAGTCCGCAGTATAAAGAGTGAACAGGAAGGGAGCCAGCACCGTTCCCTGGGGGGCCCCCGTGCTACTGATGATCGTGTCGGAAACACAGTCCCGGGTTCTCACAAACTGAGGCCGGTTCGTGAGGTAGTCCAGGATCCATGATGACAGGTGCTGGTCCACCCCTGCGCGCAGCAGCTTGTCCTTCAGGATCATCGGTTGGATGGTGTTGAAAGCACTGGAGAAGTCAAAGAACATGATCCTCACCATATTCCCGGGCTTCTCCAGGTGGGACAGTGAATGGTGAAGGAGGAAGATCACCGCATCCTCCACCCCAATGCCATGCTGGTAGGCGAACTGGAGTGGATCCATCGCTGGTTCCACCAGGGGGCGGAGATGAGCAAGGAGCAGTCTCTCCAGGGTCTTCATCAAGTGGGACGTCAAGGCCACCGGTCTGAAGCTGTTCAGGTCTTTGGGGTGGGAAGTTTTTGGTACAGGTACCACACAAGATGTTTTCCACAGCTGTGGTACCCTCCCCAGTTTCAGGCTCATGTTGAAGATATACGTCACAATCCCACACAGCTGGTCTGCACAGGACTTGAGGAGCTTTGCGCTGATGCCGTCCGGACCCGACGCCTTCCTCGCCTTGATCTTCCTCAGCTCCGTCCTCACCTGGGTCTTGGTCAGGGTCAGGATGGGGGGCTGTGTGTTGGGAGTGGGGGGGGGGTGTCGGTGGAGTGGGGAGTGGGCAGCAGGACTTGATTTCTTAGAGGCAGCAGTGGTTGTTGTGCAGACAGGGGGGAGGGCGGTTGGTCAAATCTATTGAAAAACAGATTCAGGTTGTTCGCCCACTCCCTGCCCCCCGTGGCCTGGGGGGAGGTATTCTGGAGCCCCGAGATGGTTTTGAGGTTTCTCCAGACCCCGCTGATGTCGCTCTGTTGCAGCTTGTCCTCCATCTTCTTCCTGAAGCTGTCCTTGCCTTCTCTGATCTTTCTCCTCAGCTCCCTCTGTACGGACTTCAGCATCTCCCTGTTCCCCGACCTGAAGATCCTCTTCTTCTCTCTCAGAAGTGTTTTTATCTCAGGGTTGTTCCAGGGTTTGTTGTTTGAGTGACGCCGTATGGTCTTGGTGGGAACGGATTTGTCCACACAGAAGCTGAGGTAGCCCGTGAAGGTGTGAATGAGGCCATCGATGTCCTCACCATGTGGATCGCAGAGCTGCTTCCAGGCAGTGGCTTCAAAACAGTCCTTTAGAGTGTCCATTGTCTCCTCAGACCATAACTCCACAGTGTGCATGGCCGGAGGTTGTCTGTGCACTAGGGGTTTGTACACCGGTCGGAGATGAACCAAGTTGTGATCCGATCTCCCAAGTGGGGGGAGTTGTGATGAGGTGTACGCCTCCTTAGTGTTTGCGTAGAACAAATCCAGTGTTTTATTGTCTCTAGTGTGGCATGTGACATACTGGGTGAAAGTGGGCAGAATGGGAGACAGTGAAACGTGGTTGAAATCGCCTGAGATGAGGAGAAGAGCATCTGGGTGTTCTGTCTGCAGCCTGCTGGTTACTGAATGGATGACGTCACGCGCTGTCCCAGCGTTCGCCGTTGGATTTGCATAAACAACAATGCAGATCACGTGTGAGTGTTCTCTCGGGAGATATGTAGGCCTCATGCTAACAGCTAGCAACTCAATGTCTTTGCTGCAGTGTCGTTGTTTAACAGTGATATGTCCCGGTCTGCACCAGTTGTTGTTAACATACATTATCACTCCACCGCCCCTAGTTTTGCCACTCTCTGGTGTTCGGTCAGCTCGTATCATGTGAAAACCCTCCAGCTCAATGTTAGCATCTGCTACTAGTTCAGTTAGCCACGTCTCAGTAAACAAAAGGAGAGAGCACTCCCGGTAAGTGCTATCATAATGGAAGATAGCCGCTAGCTCATCTAACTTTCCCAGTATCGACCGTACATTTCCCATGACAACAGATGGAAGGGAGGGTCTGTACCTTATATTTTTTGTCCTCCGCCTTACTCCAGCCCGGCAGCCGCGGCGTTTTCGCCTCAGTTCTCTCGGTATGTCGAGTTTTTCCAGTGGGACCGGGTGGCGGTTAAATGCTAGCAGCTCTTCCCTGTTGTATCGTATCCTGCTATAAACAGTGGCTCCGTCCACCGGCTCAGGAGACATTTGGGACGATCTGTGTGTCCGTGATATAAGTGGGGTGAAAAAAAAAAGTGATCAAAAGAGAGAGGAAGGGAAAAAAAAAACTCGGAATCGAGCCGCTGTTGCAAAAGGCAGCCGACTCGTGTGGCGCCGAGAGGAAGAAAAAAAAAATAGTCTCTCTTACTACAATACTATAATTTTCTTACTATAATAGTCTCTCTTAGTTTTAATAGTCTCTCTTACTACATCTTATTATATATGTTAACTTATTTTTGTATGTTTTATACCGCTGCTCTGCTTCTTTTGTCCTTTTCTTTAGGAAAGCTTTATATAATAATTTGTTTCTTTTTACACGCCTTTTGTAGTCCTTTGGTTAACCATGGCTTATCGGCAAATTTATGTTTAAGCTTTTTCTTTACTAATGGACAATTTTTTTCATAAAGAGTGGTTACAATGTTTATAAAAGCGTCATAAGCTTCATTTACATCTGATACATAGACTTCTGTCCAGTCTTGCTTCAGCAAGTCCTCTTTAAAAGAACTGATTGCATTCTGTGATTTGTATCTGAACGATTTTAAAATATTTTCTGTATTGGCCCCCGTGTGGCCATGGATAAGTGCAAAGGTTGGCAGGTGGTCACTTATATCATTTATCAATAATCCACTTTCTATTTTCTTATCAATAATATTAACAAACAGGTTGTCAATAAGTGTAGCAGTGTGAACTGTGATTCTACTGGGATGTGTTATTGTGGGATATAGACTCATGCTGTACATAGAATTCATGAACTCCGTAATTACATTTTGTTGATGTGGATTAGTAAATCAATATTGAAATCTCCACAAATTACTACCATTTTCTTACTAGTAATATTATTGTACAGCTCGACTAATTTATCTCTGAATGTCTCAATGCAAGTTCCTGGCGTTCTATATATACAACTTATAATTAGATTTTTTGTTTTATCTTGGTCAATCTCAACAGTAACACATTCCAAAATCCCTGGTAGTGCAAAGGACATTTCATTTACAAGCTTACACCTATACAGGTTATCAATATACAGTGCAACACCACCACCCTTTTTTTGAGTTCTGTTAGCACGGTGGTGCAGTGGTTAGCACTGTTGCCTTACAGCTAGAAGGTTCCTGGTTCGAATCCCCAGGTTGGCAGGGGTTGGAACCTTTCTGTGTGGAGTTTGCATGTTCTCCCTGTGCTGTGTGGGTTTACTCCGGGGGCTCCGGTTTCCTCCCACAATCCAAAGACATGCACGTTAGGTTAATTGGCTGTTCTAAATTGTCCCTAGATATCTGTTTCCTATAGGCCCTTAGAATAGAGGATTAGTATTAGTGAAAGCGCTTTGAGTGGTCTTTGTGACTAGAAAAGCGTTATATAAGTGCAGGTTAGTTAGTTAGTTAGTTAGTTAATATGAAACATCTGATATCCCTCTATTGCCATCAGGGGAGCCTGCTCTTCATTAAGCCAAGTTTCAGAGACTGCGATAGCTGTAAATTTTCTGTCTAGCTGTTTTAAATAGTCCTGAATCTGTGGAAAGTTTTTGTTAAGACTTCTGCTGTTGAAGTGTATTATTGATTGTTTACCATCTAGTTGCACTTGACTTTTGAATTGCTTTTCAGTGTAATATTCACAATGGTTATGAATATTATTGAAAAAGTGGTTATCAGGATCAATATCATTAGATAAATAGATAGATTTGTTTATTTGACAGGGACAGTGCAATAAACATAGACAATTAATCAATGACAATCAATCTGATGTGTTGCACAGAGTGTATAGCTATTAGCTAATTTGCAACTCTTGTCCCTGGATGGGCTTTAGAAAAGAGAAACAAGTAAAAAAAAAAAAAAAAAGGAAAGAAAAGGAATACACAATGACCACATACATCAATGCAAAAAACATAAATACATTATAAATACACAATTATAAATATTATAAATATTATAAATACACAAATATAACAACCTGACACACATTTGCCTATTTCAGGCCTCCCTCCCTTCGTCACTCACTATAAACAAACACATTCATTCCTTCCCTTCATTCACTCTCACCTTGTAGACATTCTCCATCTCTTGTAGTTTATGTTCAGCATAATGGCATATTTTCAGAGTTTGACTTTCCTCACTCTGTGTCAAATGACTTCCTCCAACTGGGGATAATTGATGTCTACTCAAGTCAGTCATAAGTTTTTTGTTTGTTTTGCTTATTTTTTTTTAAAGTACTTTGGCATGGTGTATCAAAAGAACTATTCTTATCGTGTGTGTGAATATGGATTATCATTGACTCCTAATTTTCTTAATCAGTGTTCATCTGTATTTATCTAAGTCAGTAACATCTCTGATCATTATACTCTTTGCTTGCTCAGGTGTTCCATTTAGTTTAATCCAAATTCTACAATTTCTTGTCCAGGTTGCCTGTATCTTATTTTGTCTTTTCAGCATCCGTGCTTGCCGTGCTATTTCAGCGTTTGTTTTTGTCAGGTGTTCGTTCAGGTAAACTTGTGTTCCCCGTAGCTTTCTGGCTTGCCTCAGTATGTCGTTCCTTACCCTTCTGTTAACAAAGCGCATCACAATTGATTTCTTTGTTTTGTTACCTTTCTTTGGTAAAGCATAACAGACTGAAATTGCATTTGCTTCTACCTTTATATCTTTACTGCCAAGGAACTGAAGCACCTGGTTTTCTAGGGAGACTGATTCACTCAGGGGAGCCTCCTCACCTCTCATTCCTGTTGTGGCATGAGCGTATGACTGATATTTGATGTCTAGTCCACTTATAACTAGGTCATCCATACGAGAACCTTGTTCAAGATCCTCGATGCGTTGCTCCAAGGTCATAATTTTTTTGTCTTTTTCTTGAATTGTTAATTGTAAGGCTCGTACATCTTCCATTAGTCCTATTATTTTGGCCTGCTGGCTAACCAATTTGGCCACTTCTTCTGACAAGAAGTTCAGAGATTTTTTGATCTCTTCCATTTCCTCCTTCTTTGGTGGCATTTTACTGACCTGTGGATAGTAAAAAACAATGAATCCAGCTGAGCCTCAGCTAGCTCCTCCGCTGCTGCTGCTGGTCGCTCTGCTCACCGCCGCCGCAACCGAGCTCCTTTACAGCTCCTCCACCGGGTCCCGCCGCACACCGCCGAGCTCCGCTGGGGTCACGATAGATGCTCCGTTGATCACCGCCGCCTGCCGCCGTCTGCCTGGGTGGTACCTCCGCTAGGCCCCGTCACCAACTGCCGTCAGTCTGGTAGCTCCTCCGCTGGGCCTCGCAACTGAGCTCCGACTCAGGCTAGGTGGCCAGGTGGTCCCAGTCTCTCACCAACGCTGCCCCCGAGCTCCGATCCAGCTCGCGTTCAACTGCCGCCTTGGTTAGTTCATCCGGTAGACCCTCACCGGGGACTGGGTCGCTTTGTGTCAGAGTTAGGTGGCATGACTGGGGCCAGCGTAAGCTAACTAGCGTTAGCTTAGCAATCGCTTCGGGTAGAGCGCAGCAGCGAACCACAGAGAGACACTAGTCAGTATACTCACAGTGGCCGGTGAAAGGCGATTAAAGGGGTATTCCAAGGGTATTCTAACGGAGGTGGAACTTCAGCCTGTGGGTGTCCGTCACGAGCGCCGATCGCTGTTGGTTTGTTATTTTTAATGGGAAAATCAGCGACTTTGTCTCAGCACTGAAAAAGTGTGACCATCCCGGTCGCCATCTTGTTTTTTTTTTTTTTTTTTTATTTTTACATTAAAGGAGACACATGGAAACATGCTAACATGCTAACACTAATACAGTGTTAACCTTTCCTGCTTTTGGTCTCCTAACCGTGGTTGGGGGACGCAGGGGAGATCTGTCTTCTCCAGGGCCGGAGGCAGCTTTTCCTCCGGGGTCAACTCCCGAGTAAACCTCACGCTTGTTAACAACAGTATGGTGGTACCCAGAAGAACAGACCGTTTTGCTGAAGATTTGGGGCTTTATTAGCAGACTGCACTGCTAATAGCAGCAATTCTAGCTCGCTACCTGCTCCGGTTGCCTCTCTCTCTACTCACCCGCACACTTCACACATACCGTCCGCTCCGCGGGGCCACTCACACGGGGGGGCCCCCGCCTCGGCTGCGCGCACGCACTCACTCACGTTCATGCACTGAGCTGCCCTATCTAAACACATGAGCTAGACACATCCTACAACAACAGGTTTAAGATGCTAATGTCAGGATAGGCTTCTGATGGTCATACAAATGACATTAAAGACACATGAACACATGCTAACATGCTAACTATAATACAGATTTAAGATGCTAACATCAGGATAGGTTTGTGTTGGTGGTACAAATGACATTAAAGGAGACACGTGGAGACATGCTAACATGCTAACACTAATACAGGTATAAGATGCTAACGTCAGGATAGCTTTGTGTTGGTCGTACAAATGCAGCGGACTTCAAACTGTTGTCTGCGTCTGCGTTGTGTTGTGTAGTGAAATAAGCCCAACAGTGGGTTCACAGCTGCCACTTTATTCTATGAAAATCATTAATCAGTGGGAGATGCAGCAGCAGCAGCAGCAGCAGTCCACTCTCATCCTGTCTGAGCAGGGTCCACACAGTTTGGGTTTTTTTGAACGTGCTGCGTTACAAAATTATATATTAATAAAAGACATCCCAAAAATCAAACTGAAAAATACAGTAAAAACTGAAATAAATAAATAAGAATCAAATAAACACAACAGTACTCCAAAACATCAATAAATAAAAAGACACTCAAATTAGACAGTTACATATAATTCAAATTCAAATTCAAACGTTTATTTCAAACTCAGGGTTCATAGCAAGGGCAAAACCAAAACAAGTAGAAAAAGATAAACAGATAAAATAAAAGTATATACAGATCAGCAGACACTCGGCGCTCTTGTAACAACAATAACATACAATAATGGGCTCAGTATAAAATGGAACGCCACCACTTCCAAATGCCGGAGTGAAGTGTGAGTGACAAGTTGACAATTGCTGATATAAGATGATTGTTACATGCCAGCAACCTTCTCATAAAACTGTAAACATTCTTACGTATCAATTCTCCAAAAGACGGAATGTTCACAGACACAAACATCTTGCTTGCACTCGACCTTCGTGGTACATCTAACAACCTTCTTAGGGAGTTATTATATGCAATGCGGATTTTGTTCCTAACAGCAACATTGCTATTAAACCATAGAGGCGAGCAGTACATTGAGGTACAGAAGGTCTTGAACAACATACATTTGACATCAGGAGAACATCTATGGAAATTTCTCAACAGTAAATTGGTTTGAGCGTACAGTTTCCTGAGATGCCTGTTACAATCAACATTGGTCTTATCAGATTCAATCCACACACCTAGATATTTGACTTTTTCAACAAAGATCAAGCTATTCCCACAAAGTGACATAACAGGATTCAACATATTGACACCCTTTGGTTTGAAAGCCATACACATAGATTTAGTACAGTTGAACAAGATGTCATTTTTTTCACCAAATTTTTCACATACCAAAAGGAGATGTTGCATCGCTGCAGTAGACAAGCTTAACAGACAGAGGTCATCAGCGTAGAAAATGTGATTTAACAGTGCACCTTTAAAGGAGCCACCCACATTAGTATTGGAGTATAAAAATAAAAACTAAAAAAATATAATGTGACTCAAAGTATTAATTTAAGTGCAGCTTCAAATAAACTCATAACATTTTTAACATGAAACATACCTATGAAAGACAATCATTAATCAGTGGGACACAGCAGCAGGACACTCTCGTCCCGTCTGATGCAAAAGGGGAAAAAAAGGCCTCTGAGTGGACATGGACAACAAAACGGCAATAAAAGTGATATTTTCCCGCTGAAATGTTACCAAACCTTAATGAAAACCCTTCTGCAGTGTTATGTGACTATCAATAAACACTTACTACAGCAAAGAAGACAAAGTTTAAACTTAAAAACTCATCAGAGGGAGCAGAGCCACACTCCCATCTTACCTGTGCAGGGTCCACGCAGTTTTTGCAGGAAAAACCCCTGCAGGTGCAATGAGACCATTTCCTGTGTCCCAACAATTAATGACCCACTAACAACAAGGAAAATCAGAACCTCTCAATTATAAATTTGCTCCACTGATCCAAAATAAACTAGTTTATTAATATTGTCACTTTACTCTAATTTTGAAGAAGTTCACTGAAAAATAAACATAAAGCCTCAGCTACACAAATGCCATTAAAGGAGACAGGTTTAAACATGCTAACACGCTAACACTAATACAGGTTTAAGATGCTAACATCAGGATAGGTTTGTGTTGGTCGTAGAAATGATATTGAAGTAGACTGTTGTGAAGGGATTTAGTGTAGTAAGCAGCGTGATGACGCAGCCGGCTGGTGATGTCATCGCCCCAGCATATATATGGGACAGTCCACCATTACAGGGGTTTTTTTTGCCCTGGCAACTCGGTACAGTAATGACGTGTACAGTGTATTATTGACCAGCTCTATAATAAAACCCAGTTCCAGTGCAGCATTCTCATCCGTCTCGTCACTGCCAGGTTTGTGGACATAACATTTGGCGATGGAGGATTAACCATGGAGGCATGCATAACACGGCTGTGGCCTTTCCTTGAGCTCCCAGGGGAACTGCCAGTTCCATGGCCACATTGGCTGGGTGTTTGAAATGTATGTTACAGCGTTGGACCTGGGAAAATTGGATAAGGTGAGGACGCGAGCGCTACCTGTCCACAACATAGGCACAGAGGGCCAAAGGATTCTCCGCATGCTCGGCGTGACAGACTTGTATGAGGAAGTTGTGGAGCTGCTAGCTATTTCACCACACTGGACAGCGTTACAGTACGATGGATTCGCTTTCGCCAGAGATTACAGAGTCGGTGAGCCAATACAGCAGTTAGTCATTGACCTGAGACATTTAGCTGGTGTGTGTCATTTTGGGCTGTTGGAGGACGAGATGGTGACCCAGTTCACCACTGACCTCACGGCGGCAGTGTCCAGCAGCAATGGCAAGTCGGCATTGTCCAGCTTCACTGTGCACCACATGTACACTGAGTCTCCCGAGTTCACAGTGTGGATGGTGGAAACCTGTGGGTCTTTTTGGCTGGGTGATTGATCTGATATCCATCATGACGATCAACACACCTTGGCAAAGTGATTGAACTTGCTGCAGCATCTGGATTGCTGCCCCCGAGCTGTGTAGGATCATACTTGCTCTCGGTGTCTCAGGGAGCTGCAGTTACCGCCCAAATGGTGTCCCATGATGTTCTGTTGCCCCGTAACGTTCACCTCGGCATCCTCCAAGCGAGTTGCAGTGTAATGAGAACTTCTGCTGGGGTCACTGCATAAGCCAGTGAGATTCAATGTTGTGGCTCACCTACAGTACTTGTGATGTTAGCTTGTCAGCAGCTTCCAACTGGAATGCCAACTCCACCACCTTGACCAATGGTAGGTCGTCGGGCACCCTGATTAGCTTTACCCACAGTCACAGGTTGCTGGTGTGGTCCGCCAACTGGTCCCACACCATTTTCTCCTTTAGTTGCCAAAACTTGCACCTGCTCGCCAGACAGCTGAGTCCTGCTCGTCAAGCCATGTCACTCTCAGATCGGGATGCCAGATACGTGTCCATCGTCAGGAAAAATGTTGAATTTACCTCCAGAAGACCCATTTTTCTCCTCATTACCATTTGTTATGCCTATAAATGAGTGACCAAGATTCAAAGATTTAAAGCCAGTACTACTATACGTACAGGACATACAGGAGAACTGAAATGGTGTTTCTCTTCAGTGGTGTGCACAATATCACTCTATAAATTTAAGAAATCTCTGTGTCTGTCTCTCTGTCATGATCATAGGACATCATAGGACGGCCTATGATGTCTGCCTGATGTCCTATGATGATCTCATGCTACATAGGACTCACGATACCGTCATATAGGTGATGCCGTCATATAGACAATAGGATTGGCTACCTATGACGTAGTGTCCTTGATGTCTTTATGACGTCATATAGACCATCACTCACGATGCCTGCCTACCTATAATGGAGTGTCCTATGATGCCTGCCACAGGAGCAGACCCTTCATCAGCATAGGTTACGACAAACAAGGGATGTACAGACAGACAGGAAACGTGTGGCAGTGCGCCATACACATGCTGAGTCACTTCAAGCCCGAAATGCCCGCAAAGAGAACAACACTGCATGCCAGGCAAGGCACAGACAAGCTGAGACTGAGGAGATGTGGACTAGTTGGGTGGCTGCCAACGCTGCACGCCAGACAAGGTACAGAGAAGGTGAGACCGAATAGGACCACACCCATTCCAAGCAGTAAATCTGGAAATCTCACTCAGTAAGGCAGAAGGCACTCTATAAATTCAAGAAATCTCTGTCAGTGTGTCAGTCTGTCACCCGATTAAGAATAGGACACCCTATTTTAAACCACACCCATTCCAAGCAGTACCCATGAAGAATGCCAGTCGACACTACAAATGTGTAAAATGCCAAGAAATGTGCTGATTTTCTCTGGGTGCTCCGGTTTCTGGGTTTCGGCGGGCATGCATGGGTCTTCCTGAATAGGGTCGAAGCCACTTTTTGCTCAGATCTATTTGCATGATCCTGTCCATGATCTGGAATTACAATGCACCTATCCCTCAACCAGTCGTGTCAACGAAGAAGAAGAAGAAGAAGAAGAAGAAGAAGAAGAAGAAGAAGAAGAAGAAGAAGAAGAAGAAGAAGAAGAAGAAGAAGAAGAAGAAGAAGACCCACCAGCTGGAGAGCAATACAGTGAGGAGAACGACTGCACGTCAGAAAAGATGCTGTGAAGATGAAACACTTCAGGTTCCAGCAGTACGCCGCAGGCATGACTGTGAACAACACAGCCGTCTCAGACAGGAAGAGTCCCTTCAGCAACGGGCATGCAGAAATACTGTTTATACTTGGTTTCAACGAGCATGGACGGGTATGCATGAGTATGTACTAGTAAAAAAGAAAAAAGGAAAAAAAATGGAAAACAACAACAGCAGTCTATGTACAGTACTGCTACCGGAGTACAAATGGTGACAAAAGATAGACCCAGACATCCCATAGAGCAGACAAAGATAAACAATGAAACCCAGCAATCCTATATACAGAAAAGTAGAGCAGTAATACTTGTAGTACCAAGTTCAATACAGTAAAGTCTAGGTGCAGACAGTGACAGATAGGACTGCACATGATCAGTATTGCAATAACAGACAGCAGCAGATATGGCATTTGTGCAAATGGTTGCAGTAAAGTGCAGAGACAAACAGCAGTAGATGTATTACTGTTGGTGTGCCAATCTTTCTGTGCCAACAGCTGAGGTAGTTATTGTGTTGGGGTATGCGTTATGGTCCGGGGGGTGGGAGTGGGGGGTGGAGAGAGTTCAGGGTCCTGATGGCCGGGTGAACAAAGCTGTTTAGCAGTCTTGTGGAGCGGGCCTGGAGGCTCCGGTACTTTTTCCTGAGGGCAGAAGGCTGAAGAGGGAGTGTGAGGGGTGGGAGGTGTTGCCTGTGATGTTGATGGCTATGCGGGTGAGGTTGAGAGGGTCTGAGAGGGGGGGCAAGAGGGCACCAATGATCTTACTGGCTGCTTCCACTGTGCGTTGTAGAATCTTCCAGCAGGAGGCGGTGCAGCTTCCATACCACACCATGATGCAGCTGGTGAGGATGCTCTCTCTATGGTGCCCCGGTAGAATGAGTACATGATGGGGGAGAGACTGGTGCTCTCCTCAGTTGGCGGAGGAAATGGAGGTGAGTTTGAGCCTTCTTGGCCATTGATGTGGTGGTGTTGGACCAGTTGAGGTCCTCAGAGATGTGCACCCCCAGGAACTAGGTGGTGCTCACCCTCTCCACAGCTGCACCATCGATGATCAGAGGGGGGTGCTGTGTGTGTGCCCTCCTGAAGTCGACCACAATCTCCTTGGTTTTTCCCACATGCAGGAAGAGATGATTGTCTTTACACCACTGGACCAGTTGGCTCACCTCATTTCTGTAGTTGGCCTGTAAATATGGATGAAAGTAAATTCACAAATTCAAGACATTTTCTTATTTTCCCAACATGTTTTTTAATAATGTTTCTTTGTTCTATGGACTGGTGATCTGTCCAGGGTGGACCCTGCCTCTCCCCCAAAGATGCTGGGATAGGCTCCAGCTCCCCGTGACCCGAAAAGGATTAAGCGGAAGAAGATGGATGGATGGATTTTCTCTAACAAATAAAGTTTCAGATTTTTTTTCCTGGGTCTCTTTGTTCCTCTAGTGCCCTCCCCACTTTCTCAGCCGTCCATTACCGTGGTAACAGGCTGTCTGTGACCTCTGACCTCTGACCCCATCACAGCTACTCGCCACAACACGCTGAAAATGTGGGAAACAACAACAGAATTAAAAGGATTTCATTTCAGTTTGTTTTTTTGGGTCAGAAAAGGACAACAAAAAATCAAAATAAGAAATGAAATAAATACAAATCCCAACAGCACACATACGTTGGCCCAACATTGGCCCAACGTCCCCAGTTTACATCAGGAATCCATCTTGTGGAGGTGGTCTGCTCATTGGTCAGACATGGGAAAAGAGGTTTTGCTGGTGTGAAGCTGCCCATGTTGGAGCTGTGTACTGCTGGGGAGATACTGCAGAATCAGCTGTGACAGAACCATAAAGTAAAAGATTAACGCTGGATGAGGGGTGTCCAACCTGCGGCTCCTTCAAACAGCTGCTGCTGCTGAATTTGATAAGAAGAAAAAAGTCAGAAATATGATAAAAACTCAGTTAATTTATGCTGTTTCTATGACAACGGTGTAAAAAAGGAGAACATGGGGAACTGATGAAAAACGAAGTCAGAGAATAAAAGGTGAGAGAGGCGGTTGAGAGGAAACCATCTGTGATCATTTAGACTCTTCTGCCCCCTGCTGGTTCCTCTCTGTTATTACAACACTTCAGTTCTCCTGGACCAGCACTGGACAGACAGACAGACGGACAGATAGATGTTCTCCATTGATCCCAAACAGGAAGTTACAGTGTAACAGCAGCATGACACAGACAAGCCGACCAACAGAAGAAGGGATTATCCAGGGAAGCAGCGATGCTTCGATAACTTCATCGACTCCATCAGCGGCTGCTCGGTTCCACAGCTGATGGTCCCGATGAGTCTGGACAGTCCTGACTGTACAGAGAAGGGTTATGAGGCTCAGGGGGAGACACGAGGTTCCAGTCAGACAGTGAGGTGCAGAACAGCAGCATAGTTGTGACCAGAATTCAGCATCAGAGTTATTGTGGCAGGAAAGATTTAACCCTTTAATTAACCAAAACCCATCATGCCTTAATCCCGCGTTAACGCAGCTCTCCTGACCGCACATTTGTCCTCCAGGTTTCTACGATGTTCCACTTTTTCACTTGTTTCTTTGAAACACTTTTAATGTGAAAATGTTTTCAAGCCATTTTGACTTTTTTTTTTGTAAAATTCCAAACACTTTGTGAATAAATTTGTTTCACGTAATGAACGGCCTCCGTCGGTGGATGTTGACCAGAGACGATGTGCCCTCTTGGTCTGCCATGGTGGAGCGGTCTCAGCTGGTACAGTTTGGGCCGCAGCTGATCAGTCCAACCCTTCTAACGTCTTATTTCCTGACAAAGTTGACTTTATTCCAAAAATGTTTCTATTATTTTTAAAAACCTTCTCTGTGTTTTTTCCTGCCTCAGCAGCAGCAGACCTGAATCTCATTTATTTAAACTAAAGTCGTGATTAATTAATTAAAATAAAATGACATAAAAACCAAAACTGTAACTTTGATATTTATTGGACTGAAGATTTAAGTGAGAAGAAACACTGACCTCAGCTGGTCAACTCTGGTACTACAACACTGTGTGTCAAAACATGGTTAATTTCTACAGGTGCATCTTAATAAATTAGAATGTCATTGAAAAGTTAATTAAATTCAGTAACTCAATTCAGAAAATAAAACTCCTGTATTATATAGATTAATTACACACAGAGTGATGCAGTTCAAGTGTTAATTTCTTTTGATTTTGATGATTATGGCTTACAACTCAAGAAAACCCAAATTCAGTTTCTCAAAAAATTTGAATATTACATAAAATTAATTTTAAAAAAAATGGATTTTTAATAGAAATTTGGCCGACTGAAAAGTCTGTCCATGTACCACTCAATACTTGGTCGGGGCTCCTTTTGGATTAATTACTGTATTGTGGCAACCTGGGGAGAGCCTAATTGTTTACCACATTAGACAGGAACAAAGGACGGGAAGATCATCTTTTGTATGTGAGAAGTTTCTAGATACCCTAGTAAGATAACAGGGAGGTGTCAAGGATGAGAGGGTTGATTGCAGTTGGACGTGAGGATCATCTTTTGTGTGTAAGAAGAGTCTAGAAGAATGTCATGGTATTTAAGAGAAGAGCTTCTACTTGAATGTCATTCTGTCTATGCTCGTTGTGTGAGATGTGTAATAAATCACCTGAACCAATTCCGCCTCTTCATTTACACGCTCCACACTCGTGACCCAAGACGAATCATGGAACACGAAGGACGATTCCCGGAGCCAACCTCGACGGGAACCCCCAGCTTCGCATGTGCTATTGCGATCAAGCTACCGGATTTTTGGCAGCACAACCCACGCTTATGGTTCCACCTCGCTGAGGCGCAGTTCGCCCTCCGGGGGATATCGGCGGATGACACAAAGTTCCACTATGTGGTTGCAGCGCTCGACGCCCGCACGGCTCAGCACAGAGAGCCTGCTCGATCAGCCACCAGCCGACGGCAAGTACGACGCGCTGAAGGCTGCGCTCATCCAGCACTACACACTCTCGAATGGTGAAAGAGCAGAGAGACTCCTGACGCGGACCGAGTTGGGAGACGGCTCGGCCATAGACATGATGGAGAAGATGCTGAGGTTAAAGGGCAAAGACAACAACCATTTTATTTTTACCCACCTCTTCCTCCGGAACCTTCCGACAGCGGCAAGAGCAACCCTGGCCAATTCGCCGTTGCTGGACAAACGGGACTATCATGCGCTAGCCCGGGAAGCAGACCGGATCATCGTCGCCACCAGGGCTTTCACGGCAATTGCGGCAGCGACGGAGCTCGGCGCATCGACCGGAGGAGGCGAGGAGCCACCGACGGCAGCAGCAGAACCACCGACGGCAGCAGCAGCGGGGGCCAAGGAACGCGGAGGAGACACGCTTTGTTTCTTCCACCGCCGCTTCGCAGAGAGGGCACGCAAATGTATATGCCGCTTGACCGCTTGAATTCAAGCGGTCGGGAAAACACCAAGACCGGGGGTCAGAATCAGAATCAGAATCAGAATCAGAATCAGGTTTATTGCCATTGTTCATGTAGTACACAAACTAGGAATTTGTCTCGGTACAGTGCTGCAACATTAAACATGGGTCGGTAGCAGTCGCGACCCTCGGGGAGGAGAACAAGCTACTCTACTTGACAGACGCACGCTCGGGGAGGCATTTCCTCGTGGGCACCGGCGCCCAGAAGAGTTTCATCCGGCCGACCTATGCTGACCGGCTGGCAGGATCTAGCGGCCCCGAGATGGCAGCAGCAAACGGCTTGGCGATTAAGAACTTTGGTGTGAGGACTCTACTATTATCTCTACACAGTCGTACATTTGAGTGGATTTTTGTCGTAGCACCATTGAATTACCATATACTGGGGACTGATTTTCTGTGTGCACATAGTTTGTTGGTAGATGTCGCTAACAGACGCCTGGTTAATGCACTGTCCTTTGACTCTCTCCCCTGTATAGCTTGAGTGACCCGACCAACAGCACAAGCCAACGTCACAGCTACATGCGGTAAGTTCCACACACTGCTCACTCAGTTCCCAGCACTCACAGTCCCAACGTTTTCGGCAGCCATCGCTAAACATGGGGTGGAGCATTTTATCACCACTACCGGGCCGCCCGTTTTTGCAAGACCTCGGCGCTTGGACGCAGCTAAACTGGCCATAGCGCGTGAGGAGTTTGCCAACCTAGAGAGGTTGGGCATCATCAGGCGCTCAAACAGCCCATGGGCTTCCTCGCTACACATGGTCCCTAAAGCTGAAGGTTCGTGGCGACCTTGCGGTGATTTCCGCAGGTTGAACAATGCCACAGCGCACGACCGCTACCCAATTCCTCACATTCAGGATTTTTCCATTCACCTTGCAGGAGCGCACATTTTTTTTAAGATAGACCTGGTCCGCGGTTACTACCAAGTCCCAGTGCGCGCTGAGGACATACCCAAAACAGCGGTAATGACTCTGTTCGGTTTATTCGAGTTTTTGCGCATGCCATTTGGGCTTAAAGTGGCGGCACAGATGTTCCAACGCATGATGGATGCAGTGCTGCGCGATCTCCCTTTCGTGTTCGTCTACCTGGACAATATCTTAGTAGCCAGCGCGTCCGAAGATGAACATGAAACCCACCTCACGACGGTTTTCCGGAGGTTGGAAGAGCACAGGTTAATAATCAACCCAGCGAAATGTCAGTTCGGGGTGACGGGGATTGATTTTTTGGGGCACCGCGTTTCTCCCGAAGGAGCGATTCTGCTGCCCGACAAAGTGCGCGCAGTGGCAGATTTTCCCTGGCAGCAAACGGTCAGGGCGCTGCAATAATTTTTGGGAATGGTGAATTTTTATAACCATTTCCTTCTCCGCGCAGCGCAGCTCATGCAACCACTGTACGCTGCGCTCAAAAAACAGAAACCCGTGGATAGGGTCGAATGGACCCCGGAACGAGAGCGGACGTTCTCGGAAGTCAAAGCAGCCCTGGCAAACGTCGCATTGCTGGCACATCCAGACCCAACGGCCCGCATAGCGCTCACCACTGACGCTTCAGATGTGGCCATAGGGGCTGTTGTGGAGCAACGCGTCGCCGGGGCTTGGCAGCCTCTAGCCCTTTTCAGCAGGACTTTGCGCGACAGTGAACGTAAATACAGCGCGTTCGACAGAGAGTTGCTGGCTCTCCACCTGGCCATTCGTCACTTCCAGTTCTGGCTGGAAGGGCGCAGTTTCACCGCGTTTGTTGACCATAAGCCGCTAACATTCGCGATGACCAAGGTTTCAGAACCGTGATTGGGCCGGCAGGAGAGGCAGCTGGCTGCGATCTCAGAGTTTACTACCAATATTCAGCATGTGCCGGGCAAACTGAATGTGGTGGCAGACTGCCTCTTGCGCGCCGTAGTGGCCCCGGTCTGCGTAGGGATAGATTACGCAGCCATGGCCGCGGAGCAGGTTAGTGATGCGGACGTGCGCGTGCTCCAGTCTGGACCAACAGGGTTAAGGCTGGAGAGCAGGGTGCTGTATAATGGCATGCCCCCCCCCCCAAACTGCGATGTCTCCACGGGTCGCCCACATCCTGTGGTCCCGGCCGTGTGGCGCCACCGCGTGTTTGAGTCGGTTCACTCTTTGGCGCACCCAGGAGTGCGTGCGTCGGTCAAAATGGTAGGAGAGAAATTTGTGTGGCCGGGCCTTCGCAAACAAGTGAAAGAGTGGGCGGCAGCCTGCGTGGCGTGCCAACGAGCCAAAGTACACAGACACACGAAGGCTCCCTTGGAGCCGTTTCGCATTCCGGCTAAGAGGTTCGACCATGTCCACATGGACCTCCTGGGCCCCCTCCCGCCATCACAGGGGTAGACGCACCTCCAGACAATGGTGGACCGCACTACGCACTGGCCAGAAGCGGTTCCGCTGGCGGCAACCACGGCCGAGGAGGTGGCGCGCGCATTTTTAACAGCATGGGTGGTGCGTTTTGGAGTCCCGTTGGACATTACGTCTGACAGAGGCCCTCAATTCGTTTCCGAACTCTGGTCAACAATGGCCCACAGCCTGGGTGTCACAATCCACCGCACAACCGTGTATAACCCACAGGCTAATGGGTTATGCGAACGTTTTCATAGATCATTGAAAGCGGCTCTGACGGCTTCACTGACGGATGCAATTGGGTAGACAAGCTACCGTGGGTTTTATTGGGGTTACGTTCTGCGCCTAAAGAGGATTTGGAAGCTTCCTCGGCAGAGCTCGTTTTTGCGCAACCACTCCGGCTGCCCGGGGAGTTTCTGCCAGATAATCCCGCGCCGGGCAGCTCCCCGTCTCAGCTGTTGCAGCGTAGCATAGACACAAGCACGCTGCCGGGCCCTGTCCACCACAGTTTTCCGCACGTTTTTGTGCCTAAAATTTTGAAAAACGCGGAGTTCGTGTTTGTCAGACACGACGCCCACCACCCTCCACTGCGCCCACCCTATGATGGACCGTTCAGAGTGCTGGAAACAGGGGATAAACATTTTTTGCTAGACTTGGGGGGTAGGAGGGAAAAATTGGCATAGACAGACTCAAACCCGCTTTCGTTGTGGCGGACGAGCAAGTGCTGTTGGCGAGGGCCCCTCGGCGTGGAAGACCCCCACGGGGAGCGCCCCAGAGAAAAGATTCCCCAGAGCACCCACACGGACAGACAAAACCAAACATCAACCCCCCAGCAGGACAGCGCCACGGAAGCAGTGAATCCTGACTACAGCAGATACGGGAGAAGACTGAAGCCCAAGCAGCATGTGGACTGATGTTAATTGTTCTATCACAGCATGTGGACTGTTACCCTTTTGTCCTATCTAAGTTGCTGGGGGGGGGTAGTGTGGCAACCTGGAGAGAGCCTAATTGTTTACCACCTTAAACAGGAACAAAGGACGGGAAGACCATCTTTTGTATGTGAGAAGTTTCTAGATACCCTAGTAAGATAACAGGGAGGTGTCAAGGATGAGTGGGTTGATTGCAGTTGGACGTGAGGATCATCTTTTGTGTGTGAGAAGAGTCTAGAAGAATGTCATGGTATTTAAGAGAAGAGCTTCTACTTGAATGTCATTCTATCTATGCTCGTTGTATGAGATGTGTAATAAATCACCTGAACCAAATCCGCCTCTTCATTTACACGCTCCACAGTATCAATATGGCGTGGCATGGAGGTGATCAGCCTGTGGCACTGCTGAGGTGTTAAAAAAGGCCCACGTTACTTTGATTGCGGCCTTCAGCTCGTCTTCATTGTTGGGTCTGGTGCCTCTCATCTCCCTCTTGACAATGCTCCATAGATTCTGTGTGCTATGAGATGACTGTTGTTGTGAAATGGCGCTATATAAATAAAGTTGAATTGAATATAGTTGAAGTCAGGAGAGTTTTAATGCCAATAAAGCACAGTGATACCATGGTCATTAAGCCAGGTTTTGGTACTTTTGTGTGGGCAGGGGCCAAGTCATTCATTCATCTTCTTCTGCTTAATCCGTTTTGGGTCGCGGGGGGGCTGGAGCCTATCCCAGCATCTTTGGGCGAGAGGCAGGGTACACCCTGTACAGATCACCAGTCCATCGCGGGGCCAACACAGAGAGACATACAACCATTCACTCTCACAGTCATACCTAAGTACAACTTAGAATCCCCAGTTTGGTGCCAACTAACCTAACTTGCATGTTTTGGCCTGGAAAATGGAATCAGCTTCTCCATAAAGCTTGTCAGCAGGGGGAAGCATGAAGTGCTCTAAAATTTGCTGGTAGACGACTGCGCTGACTTTGGTCTTGATAAAACACAGTGGACCAACACCAGCAGATGACCTCTGTTCAGATAAAAGTAAATTTTGCATTTCATTTGGAAATCAAGGTCCCAGAGTCTGGAGGAAGAGTGGAGAGGCATAGAATCTAAGTTGCTTGAGGTTTAGTGTGAAGTTTCTACAGTCAGTGATGATTTGAGGAACCAGGTCATCTGCTGGTGTTGGTCCACTGTGTTAAAGTGATATTTAACTTTGTGTTGTCTATTGTAAATCCTGCACGAACAGCGGCATAAATGTACAAAAAGAAAAAATACTCTTAATGGATATGATCATGAAATGAAAACTATACCATAGGAAGTTTTTGTGGTCAGAGATCTATGAAATCAGCAACTTTTCGTCCTCTCGGTGCTGCAGTTTATTCCATAGTTCTGTAATATTCATAGTATTGCACCAAGTTAAGCTTCACTTCTTCGTGGAGGGTTACCGACTTGTGCACGACAAGCAAGTGAGTTTTTCCTTGAAGACAAAAGGAAGAAAAAAAAATCTGCAGGAAACAAGCAGAACTCCCAGCTGTGGCAGGTTCTTCACATTGTATCGTCTAGTCTGGATTTCTGTGTGCCGTGAAAGAAAATAAGAAGAGACAACAAAAGTGGAGCTGGATTACTTGACATGATTTACGACCCAAGAGACAGACGCTGACACAAGTGATAACAGACAATTATCTTTTATTAATTAAAGTGTGAGTGTAGTGCGTGTATGTGTGCTCGTCTGGTCACTGGAGCTGAGCGCGTCTTGTGGTGAACTGGCAACCCTGGAACACACAAGCACAATGGTTATTGCTGCTCAATAACAATAGCGGCGTTGATGCTGCAGGTGCTCACTTGCAGGTCCCACAGTGTGAGTCCGGCTGGCTCCTTGTGTCCGTGTGACGTAGTGTTCGAGGTGCCCGGCGTTGCAGGGGTGAGGAGGAACTCCGAGGAGGAGGAGGCTGTGCCTCGTCAGCTGAGGAGGATTGTCCGCCGCCAGGGAGGTCCACCTGTGCACAGGGGAAAGAACTTGCAGATGATGAGCGCAGGGTTTGCTTACGTGGCTTGGCTTGACTTGGCATTAGCTCCTTGACTCGTGATCGAGATCTTGGCGCATTGTTTGGCAAGGAAGACAGACGACTCCGTGCTGAGGAGTCCGCGGGTCGGGCTTTTAAAGCCCGCTGATTGCCACCTGCTGGAGTGAGCGCAGCTGATGATGATGATGCTGATGACGGCCTAGCGGCCATCATGACATTACTCACATGATATTATCACACATTATTATTACCATGGTATCAATGATTGTGTGGTCATGGTTACCATGACAACGCACCGAGGAGGGAGGTGACGTTGCAGGGAGTTTCAAATGGAGAAATCTTGTGAAGGGCAGTTAACTTATATTCACTGAGGGTTTAGGTATGTAATGCATTTCAAAAGGATACTACACTTGGCCTCATTAAAAGGTGCTATACTGTCTATGGTATAGACAAATTATTTTCATTAGCCTTGACCAGCTCATGCTTCCCTATATATCCAGAAGTAAACATTTACTTGGTCTTCATTTAGTATGTCTTTCATCCTGCAGTAACAGTGCCTGTCCCACTCCACCAGTCGGGACTGCTCTATGCCCAATTGCCCATAAAAAAGTAGAAAAAAGTCAATATTTGCCAAGCAGCGTCCAACATTTGTGCTGGTTGGATTAGTGACGCAAGATAACTTTTTTTTTTTCTTTCTAAAAACCAGCTAAATTACAGAAAAGGCTACCACAGCATCAGCAAGTTGAAAAACCATGTTTGGGACATGCCAAGGCTATTAAAGCAAAGACTAACAGAACTTTCATAATACAAAGTAAACTTATATATAGCTATCATATTACTCAATTACTAATACTGATTAACTAAGGAAACATTCATGGAGGATGAAACAGGGCATCCTGGCAGAACTTAAAAGAATATCTGCCACAGGTCTGTGGTGGACCACTCCCAGTTACACGGGGTGAGACTGGACATCCTGGCAGATAAACACATCTGTCGCAAGGTCTGTGGTGGATTGTGCCAGTCGGTGCATCGTGAGATGCACTACACAAAGAGCAGAGATCAGGTTACTTTATTTGTACTCGTAGGTAGATTTGTTAGATAAACAAACCTATCATCTGGTCAGTCACTGCAACAGATACTGGAGTCAGTTTGTCTTGGCTTGTCCTTGCCACTGATAATACCTTTATCTGCCAAGAATGTGCTGCTAGTCCAGCAAAAGCTAGCGGAACTCAAATACTTTGCAAGCAGTTTCATGAAATGGTCAATCAGAAAGCAATTCATACCGGATCAGACGTCGCCCTGGCTTACAAGTTCCGCGCTGATCTGTTCACACTCCGACAGGCAGTGAAAAGTAAGGTAGCAGCAGGAAGACAAGAGAAGAGGAAAACAGCAGCCTTGTGTGTAGCAGAATGGAATGTACACACTCTCTTGGACAGAACAACATCACAGCACCCAGAAGGACAGACCACGCTTGTGGCCCTGGAAATGAACAGGTACAATGTAGACATAGCTGCACTTAATAAAACAAGATTGCCTGGATATGACAGCTTGGAAGATCATGGATACATATTCTTTTGGAGTGGGGAAATAAACTCAAGAAAGGAGAGAAGCAGGAGTGGGCTTTGCAGTTAGAAAGGAGATAGCAGCAATGCTTGATGAGGAACTGGTGCCAATCAATGACAGGATAATGACTATGAGACTCCCACTACAGCGAAAGATGTATGCCACACTCATCAGTGTATATGCCCCAACAATGACCAACACAGAGGAGGTGAAGGAAGAGTTCGACAGTGATTTATGTGAGAGTACCGACTGATGACAGGCTGATACTGATTGTAGATTTTAATGCCAGAGTTGGTTCAGACACTGAGAAATGGAAAGGAGTGCTAGGCAGTCATGGAGTAGGCAAGTGCAATGCTAATGGATAATTTCTACTTGCACTATGTTCAGAGTACAACCTTGTGATAACCAACACTCTATTTAAGCAAAAGGACACACACAAGAAGACATGGATGCACCCAAGATCCAAGCACTGGCACTTATTAGACTACATCATAGTCAGGCAGAGAGACATAAGGGATGTATTGGACACCAGAGCAATGAGAGGTGCAGACTGTGATACTGATCATGTTCTGCTGAGATCTAGATAAGGATTTGTAGATGAAAACAGCACTGCAGGACGGGTGCGAAGCCACCACGGAAGCTAAACACTAGTGCACTGAAAGGCCAAAAGAAGCAGGAAGAACTTACACAGGAAATGGATGAAAACTTGTAAGACTGGGACAGCAACAACTCAGAGAATGACATAGAAGAGAAATGGGCAACACTGAAGGATATGGTGTATCAGACTGTGATTGATGTATTAGGCCACCCTGGGAGGAAACATCAAGATTGGTATGATGAGCATGATGAACACCTGATGAAACTACTAGAAGCGAGGAATTCAGCTAGGCAGGAAAACCTACAGTGTATCACAAGATCGAAGCAGAAGAAATACTCAAAGGTTCAGAGTGAGCTACAGAAGTACACCAGAGAGATGAAGTCCAACTGGTGGGATGAAAAAGCGGAGGAACTTCAAACTGCAGCAGACAGGAAGGACATGAAAACATTCTTCACAGGTTTGAGAGAAATCTACGGCCCTAAACCAAAAGGACTGATCCAACTAAAGGCTATGGATGGTGAAACGGTTTTGCAAGAAAAAGACAAGATCCTGGACAGATTTGCAGACCACTTTGACCAACTACTAAACAACCCTGGAGATCTCACTGAAGAGGCTAAAGAAGCTCTAGTGCAGCAACCAGGTGACATGGTTCTAGTGACCCACAAAGCAGATACGACTCAAGACAGATACAATTAACCTTTTATTGGTACTGAATAGTGGATGTGAGTGGGTGCGTGTATGCGGGGTTATGTAAGTATAGTGTAAGCAGGCGAATCAGCTGGGGCGAGCAGAGCACCAAGCGACCTGGCAACCCTGGGAAGAGACAGAGGGGCGTTAATTACAGTTTTAGGCCCGGAATGCACTTCTGATGGAATAATGCTTACTGTCTGAGATGGTGGAGAGTAGCCCAGGTTAGCACTGAAGCCGCAGCCAGGAGGATAGTGCCCTCTGGTAGCCAGAGAGCTGAATGCCGGTGTGGAAGGCAGACGAATCCACTGCCAGGGAGAGAGGGGCCCGCCGCCATGGATCTTTGCCTGGGCACAGGGGAAGCTGACAGGGTGAGAAGGAATAGTGGTGGCTTACTTGGTTGTTGGGTGGTCCGGGAGGCGCAGGCCCGGACGGAGTGTAGAGATGGCTTGGAAGCTGGCGTGGAAGCACACAACAAGGCTGGGAAGCTCGAAGGTTGGCGTAGCAGATTTCTGGGTAGAGAAACAGACGACTCTGTGCCGAGCACTGGAACTGATGGTATAAATAGGCAGAGGAAGATGGCAGGCAGGTGCGCACACAGGTGTAACAGATTGGCGGCCATGACATCAGCTATATCAATTCTGGATGAACCACCAAATTTTGATGAACTAATGGCAGCTATCAGGACAACACAGGATGGTAAAGCTCCAGGAAGGGATGGAATTCCAGCTGAAGAGTGGAAATTTGGTGGTGTTCAGCTGACCAACTGCCTGCACAAGCTCATCCAAGAGATATGGGATGCTCAGAAAGTACCTCAAAACTGGAAGGATGCAAACATTGTGCCTTTGTTCAAGAAAGGTGACAGGAAAGACTGTGGAAATTACCGAGGTATATCACTGCTAGCCACTGTTGGTAAGATTCTCTCATGTGTACTACTGAACAGACTCAATGAACACATCTCGCAGAATGTACTACCGGAAACCCAGTGTGGCTTTAGAAGTAGAAGAAGCACAATGGACATGATTTTCTGCTTGAAACAGGTTCAAGAAAAAGTGTATTGAACAGAACATGCCACTTTATGTAGTCTTCATAGACTTCAGTAAAGCCTTCGATATTGTTTCACGACAAGGACTTTGTCAGGTACTCAAGAAATATGGCTGTACAGAGAAATTTGTAAGTCTGATCGAAGCACTCCATACAAGTATGCAAGCAAACGTGGCAATGAGTGGTTCAGTATCTTAAGACTTTTCAGTAAGCAACGGGATGAAACAAGGGTGTGTGCTGGTGCCTACACTCTTCTCACTGTATCTGGCAGCCATGCTTGAGGTGGCCTTCAAAGACACTTCAGAAGGAGTATACATTCAAACAAGGAAAGAAGCAGACTTTTTCAATGTGGCACAGTTTAAAGCCGAATAAGACATTGATAAAGGTAGTAAGAGAAATGCTCTTTGCCGACGACAGTGGTCTAGTTGCACACAGTGTGGAAGATATGCAATCTTTAGTGGAGAAATTTGCAAGAGCAGCTAGCCAATTCAGCCTCAGAATCAACACCAAGAAGACAGAGTGCCTTTATCAATCACCAAAGTTCCAGTTATCAACATCACTACCGGAAGAGATCAGCATTGGTACAGAGCCACTAGTCAAGTGTAAGACTTTAAAGTACCTAGGGAGTACTGTTTCAGAGAATGCTAGGCTGGAGGATGAACTATCTCTCAGAATGGGAAGAGCGAATGCTCTGTTTGAAAACTTGAGGGAGAGACTGTGGAAGAATCGACATGTGTCTATCCGTGTGAAATGCAAAGTGTACAGAGTGACAGTACTGGCTGTTGGCCATTGGCGCAGATTGGCTGCCAATTTTCCGTCAGCTTGCTCCAGGGCAGCTGTGGCTGCAGAAGTAGCTTGCCACTACCATTGTCTGTATGGAGTGAATGAATAATGTATCTACTTGTAAAGCGTCTTTGAGTGTCTGTGATAAAGCGCTATGTAATTCTGATGCATTATTGTTATTACCGTAAAACGGGGCTATAAGGGACGGCGGGGTAATATGGGACACTTTTCTAAATGTAATTCTGCTTTTTTAATTTTGTTTCCACCTAGATTTGATGAAGGATTCATGGATATTTGACAATAACAACACAACTCAGCGTCCTGCTCAAAATAAAAAAAGCAGAATTACATTTAAAACATTTCCCAGAAAAGTGTCCCTTATTAACCCGCCGTCCCTTATAGCCCCGTTTTACACTACTCTATTGTACGGTGCTGAAACTTGGACTGTCTACAGAGGGCAAGTGAAGAAACTTCACGCGTACATGATGAGACACCTTCGAGCCATAATGAACATCTCATGGAAAGACAAGATAACCAACATAGAAGTGTTGAAACGAGCTGGTCTACCATCAATGGAGGACATGGTAATACAGATGAACCTGAGATGGCTCGGACATGTTGAAAGGATGGATCACCAGCATCTTCCTCGGCAGCTACTCTACTCACAGTTATGCGAGGGCAAACACAATCAGGGTAGACCAAGGCTCAGATTTAAAGACACTGTAAAAGGAAACTTGAAGAAGTTGGACATAGACAGGAGTTCCTGGCAGCAGAAGGCTAAGGACAGAGCTGTGTGGAGGAATCTGATCAGACCTAAATGAAACAGTCATTGTCGTCCACGACAGACTGCTATGATGATGATGATGATGATGATGATATTTATTCAGTTATGTTTGTAACACTGGAAGTAAATTTGAGTTGATTTTTTTACTTTTGAATGTCAGCTTAGATCTTATCAGTTTGTGTTTATTTTCTCAAAAACTTGGAACTTTTTTCTTCATGACATTTTACCGAACATTTTTACAATTAACACGGTCAAAACAGGGTAAATATACCAGGAAAAAAAAATGAAGTACTGGGAAACACATAGCAACAGCTGTGTAAAAAAAAAAAAAAAAAACACGTTAAAAAGAGGGTAAACAATTCAATTCAATTCAACTTTATTTATATAGCGCCATTCCACAACACGTCATCTCATAGCACTTTCAACTGTAGGTGGAACCCCCACAGTTGCAGAAAGACCCCAGCAATCAGGCAATCCTCTGTGAGCAAGCGCTTGGCAACGGTGGAGAGGAAAACTCCCTTTTAACAGGAAGAAACCTCCAGCAGAACCAGGCTCAGGGAGGGGCAGTCATCTGCTGCGACTGGCTGGAGGGTGAGGGGACAGAGAAGAAGAAAAGAACAGACATGTAGAGAGCAAACAGCACCATGGGGACTCAATCTATGGGAGAGAACAAACAAATGTTAATGACCAGCAAAAAAAAATATTTCATTGAGAGTGAGGAAAGGAGTGAGGCCCAGTGCATTACTGGAGGTCCCCCGGCTGACTAAACCTATTAGCAGCATAACTAAGGGAGGGTTCAGAAACATATGATCCCTCCCTAATTGTAGGCTATATCAAAAAGGTAGGTTTTAGCCCTATTCTTAAAAACAGAGATCGAGTCTGACTCCCGAATCCAGATTGGCAGCTGGTTCCACAGGAGAGGAGCTGTAAACACTGTACAATCCTCGGGAAAAACAGGATAAAATAGATTTAATTTTCAAGAAATCTTCACACACACACACACACACACACACACACACCAGAATGAATCCTCAGTTGGTAGAGCATCCGCCCCACACCCGAGAGGCAGGGGTTCAAATCCCAGCCGGGTCATGCCAAAGACCATATAAAAGCGGAACTTTCTGCCGTCTAGCTTGGTGCTCAGCAATAATGGAATGGAGGGGGGAAATCTGTGGCGGCGCCTTGCATGGCAGCGGCCCTCTGATTCTACATATGGGGTGTGTGTGATTAACACTGTAGATAGGTAAAACACAATTTCGTTCTACTGTACATGATTGGTTGAATGACAGTAAAGGGTGCTTTAATTATATATATATATATATATATATATATATATATATATATATATATATATATAAATGTGTGTGTGTGTGTGTGTGTGTGTGTGTGTGTATCAATCCTAATATAGTAATCCATACATACAAAGAAATCAAGGCAACTGTGTTCACAAAACAATCCATATACGGTGGGGCAAAAAAGTATTTAGTCAGCCACCAGTTGTGCAAGTTCTCCCACTTAAAACTCTAATTTTCATCATAGGTATACCTCAACTTTGAGAGACAAAATGAAAAAAAAAAATCCAGAAAATCACATTGTCTGATTTTTAAAGAATTTATTTGCAAATTATTGTGGAAAATAAGTATTTGATCACCTACAAACAAGCAAGATTTCTGGCTCTCACAGACCTGTAACTTCTTCTTTAAGAGGCTCCTCTGTCCTCCACTCGTTACCTGTATTAATGGCACCTGTTTGAACTCATTATCAGTATAAAAGACACCTGTCCACAACCTCAAACAGTCAGACTCCAAACTCCACTATGGCCAAGACCAAAGAGCAGTCAAAGGACACCAGAAACAAAATTGTAGACCTGCACCAGGCTGGGAAGACTGAATCTGCAATAGGTAAGCAGCTTGGTGGGAAGAAATCAACTGTGGGAGCAATTATTCGAAAATGGAAGACATACAAGACCACTGATAATCTCCCTCGATCTGGGGCTCCACGCAAGATCTCACCCTGTGGGGTCAAAATGTTGCGTGTTGCCCAGCGACAGCCCCAAAACATCACTGCTCTAGAGGAGATCTGCATGGAGGAATGGGCCAAAATACCAGCAACAGTGTGTGAAAACCTTGTGAAGACTTACAGAAAACGTTTGACCTCTGTCATTGCCAACAAAGGGTATATAACAAAGTATTGAGATGAACTTTTGTTATTGACCAAATACTTATTTTCCACCCTAATTTGCAAATAAATTCTTTAAAAATCAGACAATGTGATTTTCTGATTTTTTTTTTCTTATTTTGTCTCTCATAGTTGAGGTATACCTATGATGAAAATTGGAGACCTCTCTCATCTTTTAAGTCGAAGAACTTGCACAACTGGTGGCTGACTAAATTTTTTTTTTACTCCACTGTATATACAGTGGTGTGAAAAAGTGTTTGCCCCCTTCCTGGTTTCTCATTTTTTTGTACTAGTACATATCCGTCCATACCCGTAGAAACCAAGTATAAGCAAGTATTTCTGCATGCCCGTTGCTGAAGGGCCTCCTCCTGTCTCAGATGGCTGTGTTGTTCACAGTCATGCCTGCGGCGTACTGCTGGAACCTGAGGTGTTTCATGTCCACGGCATCTTTTCTGACGTGCAGCAGTTTTCATACAATTGCTCTCCATCTGGTGGGTCTTCTTCTTCTTCGTTCAGACCACTGGTTGAGGGATAGGTGCGTCGTAATTCCAGTACATGGGCAGGATCATGAAAATAGATTTGAGCAAAAAGTGGCTTTCGACCCTGTTCAGGAAGGCCCGTGCATGTCTGTAGAAACCAAGAAACTGGAGCACCTGGAGAAAATCAGCACTTTGTTTGCCATTTTACACATTTGTAGTGTAGACTGGCATTCTTCCAGGTTACACATTTTTACTGTGTCAGCACCTCTTTAAAAACAACATTGCTGAGAAAGTGACGCTTTTGCTTAGTTTCTTCATCGTGAGCAACAATAGGAAGACTGCTTGATCTGGCAACTCTGCTCACAGTGACGTAGAATTGGCCATGGCTGCAGAAATCTGTTGTGCTGAAAACACCAACGCGCTGTAAAGATTGGCCCTGTGACTCATTCACCTTGCCAATTTTGAGCCATATGACATCATAAAGACACATTTGTCTATATGCTGTCATATAGACATTATTTCTTTATGACAGTATCGTGAGTCCTATGATGCCTGAGTTGATAGGACGTCCCATGATGATCAGGCAAAGATCATAGGCTGTCCTATGATGTCCTATAAATGTGACAGACACTCAGACACACAGAGATTTCTTCCTTTAATAGAGTGATGTTTGTCACCCTTAAATGTTTCAGATCATCAAACAAATTTAAATATTAGACAAAGATAACACAAGTAAACACAAAATGCAGTTTTTAAATGAAGGTGTTTATTATTAAGGGGAAAAAAAAATCCAAACATACATGGCCCTGTGTGAAAAAGTGATTGCCCCCCATAAAAACATAAATTAACTGTGGTTTATTGCATCTTTGGAAAGCTGAGTTCAATTTCTCTAGCCACACCCAGGTCTGATTACTGCCACACCTGTTCTCAATCAAGAAATCACTTAAATAGGACCTGCCTGACAAAGTGAAATAGACCAAAAGATCCTCAAAAGCTCGACATCATGCTGCAATCCAAAGAAATTCAGGAACAAATGAAAAACAAAGTAATTGAGATCTATCAGTCTGAAAAAGGTTATAAAGCCATTTCTAAAGCTTTGGGACTCCAGCGAACCACAGTGAGAGCCATTATCCTCAAATGGTGAAAACATGAAACCGTGGTGAACCTTCCCAGGAGTGGCTGGACGACAACAATTACCCCAAGAACACAGCGACGACTCAGACAAGAAGTCACAAAAGACCCCACAACAACATCCAAAGAACTGCAGGCCTCACTTGCCTCAGTTAAGGTCAGTGTTCATGACTCCACCGTAAGAAAGAGACTGGGAAAAAATTGCCTTCATGGCAGAGTTCCAAGACAAAAACCATTGCTTTGCAAAAGGAACGTAAAGGCTCTTATTAGTTTTGCCAGAAAACATCTTGATGATCCCCAAGACTTTTGGGAAAGTACTCTGTGGACTGATGAGACAAAAGTTGAACTGTTTGGAAGGTGTGTGTTCCATTACATCTGGAGCGAAAATAATGCAGCATTTCAGAAAAGGAACATCATACCAACAGTAAAATATGGTGGTGGTAGTGTGATGGTCTGGGGCTGTTTTGCTGCTTTTGGACCTGGAAGACTTACTGTGGTAAATGGAACCATGAATTCTCCTGTCTACCAAAAAATCCTGAAGGAAAATGTCCGGCCATCTGTTCATGACCTCAAGCTGAAGCGCACTTGGGTTCTGCAGCAGGACAATGATCCAAAACACACCAGCAAGTCCACCTCTGAATGATTTAAGAAAAAATAAAATGAAGACTTTTGGAGTGGCCTAGTCAAAGTCCTGACCTGAATCTGATTGAGATGCTGTGGCATGACCTTAAAAAGACGGTTCATGCCCAAAAACCCTCCAATGTGGCTGAGTTAGAACAATTCTGCAAAGATGAGTGGACCAGAATTCCTCCACAGCGCTGTAAAAGACTCACTGCCAGTTATCGCAAACACTTGATTGCAGTTGTTGCTGCTAAGTGTCATGAACCTGGGTTTGGTGGTTCCAAACCCAGTTCTGGCTTGTGGTTATTTTGCCCTATTTTCCATCAGGCGCTTCAGGGAACTATTGGGCCTTCGCTCCCTGACAGCTGGGGCACGCCCCCTCCTCCTGTCAGTGTCATCAGCTGTGCCTCTTTATTGGTTGTTTTCACACACATACACACACACTCCATTCATTCCCATTCACACGCTCAGACACTCACTCATGCACACCTGGGATTTATGTTCAGCCCACGTTTCCTCACACCGGCGGTCTCTTCCCTCGTTAGTGTCATTATTACATAAACACTGCGATAGTGGGAAGAGATCATCGGAGCATTCAGCTTCATACATGGCAGAAGGTTCCTCGGTGTTTGTTTGTTTCTACTACCGACGGTTCATTCAGCCAGACATCTCAAGTTTGGGTACTCCCTTGGCATTAGCAGCTGACACTGTCTCACCTCCTCATCCACCGGACTACACGGACAGCCCCGGATGGTTCCAGCTGTAAGTACACATTTTCCTTTCTCTTTGTGCCCACCATTACAGCAGCACTAGGCACTCCCTCTCCCAGGCTGTGGAACATTCAGGTGGCGTCTCTATATGTCTGGTGGCCTCAAACTCATCATTCCAACTCTCTGTAATTAGTGTGGTCATTACTGGACTTGTTCTTTTGTGGTTTATGTTAATAAAGTGCACGTTCTACTCCAGCAATTGGGTTTTTCATTTCTTCCCTCATGCGCTGCATAATGGCGCACGGGGAGTCATAACACTTAGGGTGGCCCAACCAGTTATTAGGTTTAGGAGGCAAACACTTTTTCACTCAGGGCCATGTAGGTTTGGATTTTTTTTCTCCTTAATAATAAACACTTTTGACTATGGACAAGATGGCGGAGGAGTAAGACGTGCATGGCGTGGGCTCTCTGCTAGTTTGCTCATTTTTGTTATTTTCTTGTGCCATCCAACTACAGTGGATTGTGTAAAAGCTTGTTAAAGTTATATCAACTGAAATTAATTGTTTGAAAGCTCAAATGGTGGCACATTTATGAAAATATAAGTACGCGGGGCCTGCGGCGACAAAGTCAAATGCCTCCTCGAGCCAGAGTGTTTCCCAGGACCAGAGTGATTCTCCTCTGCCCTCGCCATGGAAGGCTGACCTGGACGTACTGAAAGTTGAACTTTTGGATGCTCTTAAGGCTGACGTCTTATCAGTGATTAAAACGGAAATTAGAAATGTCCTAGCAGAAGATCTCAGTCCTCTCAAAAATGATCTGCAGGCTGTGAAAATTGAAATGCTTAACAGCACGACGGCTCGTGGCGCAGACAAGGACCAGGTGAGAATGGACACGACAGAGATGGAGAACGGTTTGTCCTCCTGGTCTGATGAAGTGGTCCAACTGCAGAATGAGGTGAAAGATTTGAGAAAGGAGCTCAGGAAACTCAAAGAGAAGTGCGAGGACATGGAGGGGCGTACGTTGCAGCGGGGAGGAGCTGGTGCTAGCTAGCACTTGGCCGCCGCCCGGTGCTAATGGGAAACTCGACATACCGGGAGCTGTAGCGAAAACGACGCGGGTGCCGGGCTGGAGTTTAGGCGGCGTGCAAGAAATATAAGACAGAATAATAAAGAACGATGGCAAGAACCAAGCAGACCACCCGTAACATCTACTAGAGGAAGAAGCCCCCCAGGAGGCAGCTAGCCACCAGGGCTGCTCGGAGAGGCGCTCCGGCCACCGGCGGAGTGAAGAGGCCTCGCCGTTACAGGCCCGTGGCTCTGAGAGAGATCCGTCACTATCAGAAATCCACGGAGCTGCTCATCCGTAAGCTGCCCGTCCAGCGCCTGGTGAGGGAGATCGCTCAGGACTTCAAGACCCACCTGCGCTTCCTGAGCTTCGCCGTCATGGCTCTGCAGGAGACCAGCGAGGCCTACCTGGTGGGTCTCTTCTTCGCCAAGAGGGTCACCATCATGCCCAAAGACTTTCAGCTGGCCCGCTGCATCCTCGGAGAGAGAGCTTAGACTTTCTGCTGCACATTCACCAACCATAATGCTTCGCACTGTGTGTCTATATATATATATATTTATAGTAATATGTACATATGTTTACTAGATGTTCTTGGTTTTTTTTTCTTGCCTTCTGATTGTTGCTCTGAGTGTTGCTATCCCTGTGCTGTTGCAATCCTGGAATTTCGCCATTGTGGGACTAATAAAGGCTTATCTTATCTTATCTTAACTTATGAGGAGGTCAAACATCAGGATCCTTGGTGTAGCTGAGACACCTGGCTCTAGTTCTTCAGCAGCAGAGTCTAAATTGCTGGTGGATGTGCTTCACCTGGAGAAGGGGCCGCTGGACGATCGTGCACACCGGGGCTTTGGCCTGTGGAGCAGGAGCGGCAAACCGAGAATTATCATCTCCAGGTTGCATTACCACCAGGATGATCTTGAGATTTTACGTCGGGTACGGAGCATTGGACAACTTCGCCTCAACGGGGAGCCTGTTGCCATTTTTCCTGATTACACCGCGAATGTTGCTAAAGCACGGGCAGCTTTCACCGAGGTGAGGAAGCTGCTGTGGGACCGAGAAGGTGGTCGCTATGGCTTGTTGTTTCCAGCACGACTCCGTATTACACACGGAGGAGAAAATAAGGAGTTGATAGACGCCAAAAGGGCCATGGGTTATATGAAGGATGAAAATTATTACGATGACCCACCATAAAGTGTAAAATAAAAACAAAAATTTAAGTTTACTTGTTCCACTCAATCGGTGACCTCTTTTGTTGTAGAAGATGTTAAAATTAAAGTGAACCATAGTTTTTATTGGAATTATCAGATTGAATTACTAGAGGGGAAGGACCGGTTCATTCATTTATTATTTTTTTTTCCTTTTCTTCTTTCAGTTATCAAAATAAGAGTTATTTACACAAAGTTACAATAATGGGGTAACGGTTATTTTTTCTTACGTGGATTTAGTTGATTTTCATGTGTTTCATTTCTTTTTTTTCTTAGTTTTAGGGCTGTGTATTTGGTTATATATAGATAACGGAGGGCTGGCAGAGAGGCTGCATACGTAGTTATCAGAGTTTTTAGTCTCATATAAGCACTAACTGTGTGGATTTTTGTTATCTGGATGTGGGGTTCACCAGGTTCATACGGGTGAAAGGGAGGGACGATACCAGATGTTCTATTTTTTCTTTTTTTGTCAGACTTGTGTTTATATTGTTCCTTTGTTATCATGGTTTTGTAATATGTATGGACATGTACATGTGAACTCTGATTCAAATGTTCAACCACTGATTGTGGTTGGAAAATTATATACATTTCCATTTACATTAGCTTGCTTTTATGCACCAAAGTGGGAAGATCCTGATGATTCAGCAACTTTTTCTCTTATTTACCAAACTGCAGCAGGCAACCTTATAGTTGGTGGTGATGCAAACTGTGCACTATCTGCACTTGATCGTAGCGTTCTAGTGAGGGCGTCTCTGTCCAAATTGGCTCAATCAATTCACCTACTTTTTGAAAATTATAGCATAGTTGATGTTTGGTGCTTTGTAATCCTTCAAAAACATGCTCCTTTTTTTCATCGGTTCATAAAACTTATTCACATCCATCCATCCATCCATCCATCTTCTACCGCTTTTCCGGAGGTCCAGGTCGCGGAGGCAGCAGTTCAAGCAGAGAAGCCCAGACTTCCCTCTCCCCAGCCACCTGCTCCAGCTCTTCAGAGAGGATACCAAGGCGTTCCCAGACCAACTGGGAGACATAGTCTCTCCACCGAGTCCTGGGTCTGCCCCGGGGTCTCCTCCCAGTGGGACGTGCCTGAAACACCTCAAGTGGGGGGCGTCCAGGAGGCATCCTAATCAGATGCCCACACCACCTCAACTGACTCCTTTCAATGTGGAGGAGCAGCGGTTCTACTCTGAGCCTCTCCCGGATGACTGAGCTCCTCACCCTGTCTCTGAGGGTGAGTCCAGCAATCCTACGGAGAAAGCTCATTTCAGCCGCTTGTATCCGCGATCTCGTTCTTTCGGTCATTACCCAAAGCTCATGACCATAGGTGAGAGTAGGAACGTAGATTGACTGGTAAATCGACAGCTTTGCCTTAGAACTAAGCTCCCTCTTCACCACAACAGACCGGTACAACGTCTGCATCACTGCAGATGCTGCTCCAATCCGTCTGTCGATCTCTCGCTCCATTTTCCCCTCACTCGTGAACAAGACCCCAAGATACTTAAACTCCTCCACTTGGGGCAGGAGCCTGTCCCCAACCCAGAGAGGACAATCCACCTTTTTCCGGCTGAGGACCATGGACTCGGACTTGGAGGTGCTGATTCTCATCCCAGCCACTTCACACTCAGTGGCAAACCGTCCCAGCAAGAGCTGTAGGTCATTGCTGGATGAAGCCAACAGGACAACATCATCTGCAAACAACAGAGATGAGATCCTGTGGTCACCAAGCATGACACCCTCCATTCCCTGGCTGCGCCTAGAAATCCTGTCCATAAACATTATGAACAGGATCGGTGACAAAGGGCAGCCCTGGCGGAGTCCAACTCTCACTGGGAATGACTCCGACCGAGTGTTGGCAATACGAACCAAACTCTCACAACGGTCGTACAGAGACCGAATAGCTCGTAACAACAAGCCCGATACCCCATACTCCCGAAGCACCCCCCACAAAAATCCACGAGGGACGCGGTCAAATGCCTTCTCCAAGTCCACAAAACACATGTAAACTGGTTGGGCAAACTCCCACAAACACTCAAGAATTCTCGAGAGGGTAGAGAGCTGGTCCGATGTGCCACGGCCAGGACGAAAACCACATTGCTCCTCCTGAATCCGAGGTTCGACCAACGGCCGGACTCTCCTCTCCAGTACCTTGGCATAGACCTTCCCAGGGAGGCTGAGGAGTGTGATCCCTCTAAAGTTGGAGCACACCCTCCGGTCCCCTTTTTTGAAGAGAGGAACCACCACCCCGGTTTGCCATGCCAAAGGCACTGCCCCCGACCTCCACGCAATGTTGCAGAGGCGTGTCAACCATGACAACCCAACAACATCCAGGGCCTTGAGGTACTCGGGGCGAATCTCGTCCACCCCCGGGGCCCGGCCACCAAGGAGATTTTTAACCACCTTGGCGACCTCAGCCCCTGTGATAGGCGAGTCATCCCCCTCGTCCCCAAACCCTTATTCACATATTGATTATTTTTTCTTGATAAAGGACTCTTAAATCTGATGAGGGAATGTGATTATTGCGGTATAGTTATCTCTGATCATGGGCCACTGATAATGAAAATGCTTATTCCTAATACACAATATATATTCCCATCATGGCGTCTGAATCCTTTGCTCCTTTCAGAGGAAGGGTATGTTAAATATATATCATGTGAAATTAGTTTTTTTGTGGAGACAAATCAAACACCGGGTTTGTCTTCCCCAACAGTTTGGGAGTCTCTTAAAGCTTATTTGAGGGGTATAACAATTTCAGACTGTGCTAGGAAAAATAAAAAGTAATATTCATCTTAAACAACTCACTGAAGAAATTTCGAATTTGGACAGATTATACAGTAATTCCCCAACAGCAGAGTTGTTAAAAAAAGCGCCTGACTCTAAAACTGAATTTGACATTTTATCTCAAAAAAAAAAAAAAATGCCGAATTTCTTCTTTCAAAAATGAGATGTAATTATTATGAGTATGGGGAAAAATCAGGGCAACAACTTGAATGAATTGAATGAATTGAATGAATGAATTTATTTCGGATAGTACAGTACAGGTTAAAAGAAACTGTATAATATAACAACAAGGTCAAATTAGACAAAGACTCCTCCTACTATACAATTCCACGTGAGTTATCCGAAATGGGTGATGGCTGAAGCCGCAGCTTATATTGCCCACCCATATTCCATCCAAGAATTCAAAAGAGAAAAAAGAGAAAACAAGACAAGAGCGATTACAATTTAAAACAAAGCGAAGACAAAATTTGACTGAGAGAAAAAAGAAAACTAAGCTAGGCTAAGTTAAGCGGTTACTATTCAAAAACAAATCTAAGACAAAATGTCACAGAGAAAAAAAAAAAAAACTAAGCTACAACACAACACAGGCTGGATATGGCAATCCTTATGTGAGTTTACATGTCGTCTTGTAAATATGTTTAGAGTATTTCTTCCTTTAGTTTTTGTTTAAATTGTCCAAGCGTTGTACATGATTTTAATTCAGGTCCAAAATCGTTCCATAATCTGACTCCTTGCACTGAAATACAGTGTTGCTTGGTGGTAGTTCTCACTGTAGGCTTTTGAAATATACATGTTCCTCTGAAGTGATATCGTTTCTCCCTTGTTTGGAACAACTTTTGGATATTTGCGGGCAGTGATAGATTATTCACTTTGAACATTATTATTGCGGTTTTAAAGTCAACCAGATCTTTCAACTTGAGAGTTTTTTGTTGAAGAAAAAGTGGGTTTGTTGGTTCCCTGAAGCATAAAGAGTGGATATATGTTTGTTTTATATGTATTTCCCCATACTTCAGTACAATATGTCATGTATGGGAGTATTAATGAATGATACAAGGTGTATAGTGTGGGTTGATTCAGCAAATATTTCACTCTGTGTAATATTGCAATTGATTTGGATACTTTACCTTTAATATAATTAATATGTGACTTCCAACACAGTTTGTTATCAATTATTACTCCAAGAAATTTAGTTTCAGATACCCTTTCAATCTCTACACCATTTACACTGAGTTTGGGTACTGGGTTGTTGTGATGGTTGTTAAAGACTATAAATTTTGTCTTACTTAAATTGAGCGTTAATTTGTTTGAATCAAACCACAGTTTAAGCTTTCCTAATTCCTTTCCGAGTGTATCCAGAAGTTGTTCCAAATTGTTTCCACTGCATAGCAGATTAGTGTCATCGGCAAACAATATTAAGTCCATTTTTTCTGAAACTTTACATATATCGTTTATATACATATTGAATAATAATGGTCCCAAAACTGAACCCTGTGGGACTCCACAGGTGACCTTCAGTAACTCTGAGTTTTTGTTGCTGACACATACATACTGATATCTATTCTTTAAGTAACTACTTAACCAGGACAGTGCTACCCCTCTAATACCACAATTTTGTAGTTTCTTTAATAATAAAGTGTGATCTACTGTATCAAATGCTTTTTTAAGATCCAGGAATACTCCAACTGAATACTCTTTATTTTCAATGGCTGTTGATATTTTTTCTGTAAATTCCATTAGGGCAAATGCAGTTGTCCTCTTGTGTCTGAACCCATATTGCTGCTCACACAATAAATCATTCTTCAGTATGAAGTTGTCAATTCTCTCACAGAATATTTTTTCAAGTATCTTGGAAAATTGCGGTAATAGTGAAATTGGTCTATAGTTTGAGAGTTCCCCTCTGTCGCCCATCTTGTATATCGGAATTACTTTAGCTATTTTCACTGCATTGGGAAATATACCTGATTGGAGAGACAGGTTACAGATATACGCTAGTGGTTTTACTATGCATTCGATAACAGTTTTGACTAATAGCATGTCGATACCATCACAGTCAGTAGATGTTTTACTTTTGAACGATTTAACAATTTCAATGACCTCTCTTTCGTCTGTGTTCTTTATGAAGATGGAGTCTTTTATAGCAGTGTTATTGCATATTGTATCACCTGTAGGCACCGTAGTGGGTATTTCTCGGGCCAGTTTAGGTCCAATGTTAACAAAAAAATTATTAAATTCATCTGCAGGTGAAGCTATATTCACACTCTGAGTCGTTTTATTATTTTTTGGAATATTAGTTGGGTTGCTTGTATTTCTGCTTTTATTTCCAAGGATACTGTTGAGTATTGTCCATGTATTTTTAATATTGTCTTTGTTTTTCTCCAGTTCTTTACTGTAATAGTCTCTTTTACTACATCTTATTATACTGTATATGTTAACTTATTTTTGTATGTTTTATACCGCTGCTCTGCTTCTTTTGTCCTTTTCTTTAGGAAAGCTTTATATAATAAGTTTTTCTTTTTACACGCCTTTTGTAGTCCTTGGTTAACCATGGCTTATCAGCAAATTTGTGTTTAAGCTTTTTTTTTTACTAATGGGCAGTTTTTTTTCATAAAGAGTGGTTACAATGTTTATAAATGTGTCATAGGCTTCATTTACATCTGATACATAGACTTCTGTCCAGTCTTGCTTCAGCAAGTCCTCTTTAAGAGAAGTGATTGCATTTGGTGATTTGTGTCTGAACGATTTTGAAATTTTTTCTGCGTTGGGCCCCGTGTGGCCATGGATAAGTGCAAAGGTTGGCAAGTGGTCACTTATATCATTTATCAATAATCCACTTTCTATTTTCTTATCGATAACATTGACAAACAGGTTGTCAATAAACTTGCAGATCAAATGCATCAAAGATCTGTGAAACAATCTCGGTTATAAAGGACGGTTATGGTGTCCGTCATACAGACAATGAAGAAATTAATTCCTGTTTTAGAGACTTTTATCGGTCAGTTTAGACCCCAGATTCATCTATTAACGTATCTGAGATAAATAACTTCTTGCAGAGTTTGCATGTTCTCGCCGTGTCTGCGTGGGTTTACCCCGGGATTTCTCCGGTTTCCTCCCACAGGCCAAAAACATGCAGGTTAGGTTAATTGGAGACTCTAAAGTGGCCCTAGGTGTGAATGTGTGTGTGAATGGTTAAGGGATAGCGCCATATCGTGGCTGCTTCATCCATCCAGGTGGATGCCCTCAATTTCCCCTCTGGGGATCAATAAAGGATACAAAATAAAAAAAAAAAAAAATCAATTATTGAAAATTTCCTCTGTTGATTTAAATCAGTCTCTGGAGCTTGAGAAAGATTTTTCATTAATAGAAATAATATCAGTTATTAAAGAGGTGCAAAGCCGGCCTTTGCGCCACCGTGCACCGGGCTGCACGGTGGCGCAGTGGTTTAGCACTGTGGCAGCACAGTTTTACCCTCGGCCGGGGGATCGCGGGGATCATGAGATCGTGGGTTCGATCCCAGCCCCCGACCAACAGTGAGCTGTGTGGAGTTTGCATGTTCTCCCCGTGTTGCGTGGGTTTACTCCGGGATTTCTCCGGTTTCCTCCCGCATACCAAAAACATGTAGGTTTAGGGCGCTTGCGCACGCAGCAACCGGCAGCTGGTGGCTTGTCACCAGACTGCAAACTGAATCTACCTACGGGTACAAATAAGTAACAAAAAAAAAAAAAAAAAAAAAAAAAAAAAAAAGCAGCAAATCTCCAGGCCCAGATGGTTTCCCAGTGGATTTAAAAAAAAAAAAAAAAATCAGACCAACTTTCCCCTTTGCTGTTATCTGTATTTGAGGAATCTCTCACCTTAAAATCCCTGCCTCCTTCCATGCATCAGGCATTAATATCTTTACTGCTCAAAAAGGACAGAGACCCCCTCTATTGTAGTTGGTATCGCCCGATTTCTTGTTAAACGCAGATGTTAAAATTTTGGCCAGGGTTTTGGCTCGCCGTCTTGTTCCAGAAATCTTTTCTCCTAATCAGACAGGCTTTATAAGAGGGCATCATCCCTTTTCTATTCTTATTTTTTTTATTTTTTTTTTTAACATTTGTTTAATATTTTATACGGTCCACCCTCACCTGCTAGTACAGATAGTGAAGTAATACTTTCACTTGATGCCAAAAAGGCATTTGATTGGTTTGAGTGGGACTACCTTTTTAAGACTTTGGAGGCATTCAGGTTTGGGCCAAGATTCATATCTTGGATTAAGCTCTTATATACCACCCTGATGGCAGCAATATGGACTAATTATAATGTATCAAGTTACTTGGATCTACGGAGCGGTACAAGACAGGGATGCCCTCTCTCACCACTCTTATTTGCCATTGCTATGGAACCGCTGGCTAAAGCTTTGAGATAGAACTCCACTATAGAGGGAATCTGTCGGGCAGGTTTGGAGCATAGTTTCTCTTTATGCAGACGATACGTTGCTGTTTCTATCGGACCCTGGTTCGAGCATCCCGAAATTATTGAAATTACTCTCAGAATTTGGAAAACTATCTGGTTATAAAGTTAACCTAAAAAAAGTGATCTAATGCCAATCTCCTCTGGATATGAAAGACATATCGTTTTTGGCCCCTTTCAAAATTAGCATTGGAAAAAATTAAATATTTAGGTACTGTATATGGGTAATGTGTAATTTTAGTGATCTTTATGAAGCTAATTATTTGCCGATACTTTCTAGTCTTAAGAGAGATCTGGATCATTGGGATATTCTTCCTCTTTCTTTAGGAGGAAGAATTAATTCCATTAAGATGTGTGTGCTGCCTAAATTTCTGTATTTATTTCAAAGTTTGCCCATTTTTTAACCAAATCCTTCTTTCTTAGTCTTAATAGCCAGATATCAAGTTCTATATGGAGTAAGAAGCAACCAAGGATAGGGAAAAGTATATTGCAACTACCACAAACAATGGGTGGTTTGTCATTTCCAGACTTTATCCATTATTACTGGGCAGCAAATATTAAAACATTGTTATATTGGATGAAGAGGGATGCTCTTGATTCCATCTTGGTGGAATTGGAAAGGGCTTCAGTTAAAAATACTTCTTTGGCAGCTTTATTAGGTTCCAGCTTACCTCTCAAACACCCTATTTCATCTTATACATCTAATCCTGTTGTTATTCAATTCAGTTCAATTCAACATTATTCATATAGCGCCATTTCACAACAACAGTCATCTCATAGCACTTTCAACTGTAGGGGAAACCCCCACAGTTGCAGAAAGACCCCAGCAATCAGGCGATCCCCTGTGAGCAGCGCTTGGCGACGGTGGAGAGGAAAAACTCCCTTTTAACAGGAAGAAACCTCCAGCAGAACCAGGCTCAGGGAGGGGCAGTCATCTGCTGCGACTGGCTGGGGGGTGAGGGGACAGAGAAGATGAAAAGAACAGACATGTAGAGAGCAAACAGCACGACGGGGACTCAATCTATGGGAGAGAACAAACAGATGTTTATGAGCAGCAAAAAAAAATATTTCATTGAGAGTGAAGAAAGGAGTGAAGTGGAATCAGTTTCGAAGAAGCTTCAACGCTACTGAAATGTGGCTTGCTGCACCACTAACCAGAGACCACATGTTTAAACCTTTGGTCATTGATGAAGCCTTCGATAGCTGGTCAAAATCCAGGATATGGATAAGTGGAACAACTATGTCAAAAATATAAAATAAGCAGGTCACAGTTTTTCAGACATTTACAGCTCTGATGTTTTGTATCATGTAACTCAAGCTGCTTCCCCCAACATCCTCAATCAGTTCTGTTAGATTTAATCTTTGAATGCAAAATTGATTCTAAAAAAAATCTTGGCTAATATATACACCATTTTGGATGTGTATCAACTGACTACTTTAGAAAAGGTTAAACACAAATGGGAAGCAGACTTGGGAGAATCGATATCAGAGCTAACATGGTTTAAATAATAAATAGGTTTCACCCCTCCTCAATCTGCCTTCGACATTCTGTAATGCAGTTTAAAGTTCTTCACCGTCTCCATTGGTCTGAGGAGAAGTTATCTAGGATCCAGCTTGATCTGGATCCTACATGTGACCGATGTAGAAGGGATCCAGCTACATTACTGCACATGTTCTGGTTGTGTCCAACGCTTTATGTATTCTGGAATTTGATATTTGAGGCCTTCTCTAAAGTAAGTGGACAAATGATACATCCATCAGTTCTGACTGCATTGTTTGGTGTGACCCCATCAGACTCCTCTCTGAGCAAGTCCCATTCAAATACAATCATTTCTCTACTCTGTTGGCTAGGAGATTGATCCTTTGTAAATGGAAGGACACTCGGCCTCGAACTTTTGAACAGTGGCTCAGAGAAGTTATGTCTCATATCCATTTGGAAAAAAATCAAACGTACTTAAGGGTCTGTTGGGAAATTTCATGCCACATGGTTACCTTTCATTTCCTTTGTTAACAACACAGCTCCGTCAATTATTAATACATGAACATTATGTTGTAATGTATTATTCATTTTTATGATCAAGTGTGTGTTAAGAGTGTCTGACTGTTGTACCTCTGATCTGGTATTGTGGGAGGGTAGGGGTGGGAGGGTTTTGTTTTTTTTTTTGAATTTGTCATTATTAAAAATAATAAAAAGACTTTGATTAAAAATAATAAACACCTTCATTTAAAAACTGCATTTTGTGTTTCTTCTTCTTTTAGATTTGATTGGCGGTTGGCAACCAGCTTGCAGGTGCATTACCGCCACTGACTTGATTCTATCACTCTATATCTTTGGATAAGGAGTTACAACTCCTGATGTGTGAAAAATTTATCCATCTTGGCCGTGGCCAGACATCTGGTTGTTCCTGCAGCAGGCAGGAGTTTCTTGTCTAAAATTTCAATTTGTTTGATGATCTGAAACATTTAAGTGTGACAAACAGAAAAAAAAGAGAGAAATCAGAAAGGGGCAAACACTTTTTCACACCGCTGTCTATATATATAGAGTTCTGGAAGACATACATAAGTATGGATTGAAGTAATCCATACAGCCATCGTAATCTGTACCAAGTAATCCATACATAGAAACAAATCAAGGCCACTGTATTCACAAAACAAGTTTTAATACAGTAAATAAAGTGGAATGGCAAAGGGAATAATAATCATTATGTTTTGCAACAATAAGGTTGTGAAGGTCTCGAGAGAGCTCTTTGCTTCTCCCCATCATGAATTCTTTGTGGTGTTAAAATCTGATATTCACAGATCTTTTTAAAGGCTGTCAGTCAGGACTTAACCAGCTGAAATTAATTTGCACTGATGGGGGATGAGATGGATTCCTAAATTCTGATGGATTTCAGCTGGTTTCTGGGATTTCTATGCCTTTTTCTTCATGTGTTCAATACCTATTCCCTGTGTCATTCAACTTTCTTAAATATAACTTGATTTGTAAACACAGTTTCCTTGATTTCTTTGTATGTGTAGATTACTTTGGTTGTTACTACTATGTGGTGAAACACAATAAAATTTACAGGTGAACTTACTTAGACCTTCTCTAACCTTCTGATTGCACATGTCCAACTGTTCAGTGTTTCAGTACTTGTTGCATAACTTGCTGTTCTCTAACAAGGTGCTTAACCTTTAGACCAGGGGTCCCCAAACTTTTTCTTGTGAGGGCCACATAACTTTTGCCTTCTCTGATGGGGGCCGGGCTCAGTTTGTAACAGAAAAAGTGTGACGATCGCAGGGGTGCCCAAACGTAAACATTTATTGTTTTCCAGAAAGCCTCACATAACCAAATATTAATAACCCTTTCGAAATAAATAATAACCAAATAATCCTCTCTGGGTTCTTCACAGAAAAAAAGTCCATGGAACATTAACTCTCTGTTGTGCCGTGCACAATCTTAACAGGTAAAACAAAAGAAAAATATTCCTTGGGTCACCAAGGGATTAATAAATGCATGTAAAAAGAAGAATACATTATATAAACAATTCATTAAGTGTAGAACGGTGGAGGCTGAGATCAAATATAAAAGATATAAAAATAAGCTTACTAATATAATGAGGACCTGTAAGAAAGAATATTTCAACAGAATATTAGAGGATAATAAAAATAACTTAAGAGGAATATGGCAAGTACTCAATGGGATTATTAGTAATCAACCTAAGAATGCTAATTATCCAGAATATTTTATTGAAAATGGCAATTTGATAAATAATATGGAAGATGTGGTCTGTGGTTTGAATAATTTTTTTGTAAACGTTGGTCCTGAATTAGCAAAATCAATAGTGACAACAGAAACAAACAACAGTGGTTCTGTCAATGAAATAGAAGATAGAAATCCAAACACAATCTTTTTGGGTGCAGTTACTGAAAAGGAAATTATCGAGACTGTGAGTAAATTTAAGAACAAAAAATCAACGGACTGGAATGAAATTGACATGACAATAGTGAAAAAAGTAATTGAAGGAATTGTTAAGCCATTCACCCACATCTGGAACCTGTCATTTCAAACTGGTACATTTCCAGACAAAATGAAAATAGCAAAAGTAATACCTCTATACAAAACAGGAGACAGTCATTGTTTCACAAATTACAGGCCAGTCTCTTTACTCTCACAATTCTCCAAAATACTTGAAAAATCTTCACTAAGAGACTGGACGATTTGATTGAAAAACACAACCTCCTTACAGACAGCCAGTATGGTTTTAGAGCACATAAATCTACATCTTTGGCACTGATCGAACTTATAGAAGAAATTACTAGTTGTATAGAAAAAAAAAAGTTTGCTGTAGAGTATTTATAGATTTAAGATAAGATAAGATAAGATAAGATAAGCCTTTATTAGTCCCACAATGGGGAAATTCCTGGATTGCAACAGCACAGGGAAAGCAACACTCAGAGCAACAATCAGAAGGCAAGAAAAAAAAACAAGCAAGCAAGAGCAGCTAATATACATATGTACAGATTACTATAAAATATATATATACACACACACAGACACAGTGCAGAGCATTGTAGCTGGATGGAATAATATGTAGATATATAAACACACAGTGCGGAGCATTGTAGCTAGATGGAATAAATATGTAAATATATAAACACACACAGTGCAGAGCATTGTTGCTAGGTGGGATGAAACAGCATAACCGTCTACTTAGTTATCCTACATGGTATGATTATGTGCCCATACATATTCTCACTCTCCATAGCGACCGGTATTTTCCTAGTTGTATGCCGGAGGGGACCATTGTGTAAGTCTATTGCATCTTTTGCATTCAAAAAACTATTAGTTTGTTACGTCTTTTTGCTATCTCTGCGAGCAGCCCTGCTTAGGTTGTACAGTCTGACAGCCGTTGGTAGGAAGGACCTGCGAAACCTCTCGGTTGTGCACCTGGGATGATGTAGTCTGCTGCTAAATGAGCTCCTCAGTGCATTCAGTATGTCCTGCATAGGGTGGAACTCGGACTCCAGCAGAGATGACAGTTTAGCCACCGTCCTTCTCTCTCCTATCTCCTCCACCGGATCAAGGCGCTGCCCCAGGGCAGAGCTAGCTTTCTTGATCAGTTTGTTCAGTCTCTTCCTATCGGCTGCAGTAATGCCACTGCCCCAGCAGACCACTCCAAAAGTGATGGCTGATGCCACCACCGTGTCATAGAATGTCTTCAGCAGCGCGCCTTGTACACCAAAAGACCTGAGTCTCCTCAGCAGGAACAGCCTGCGCTGTCCCTTCTTGTAGAGTGCATCAGTATTGTGTGACCAGTCTAGTTTATTGTTCAGATGAACACCCAGGTACTTATAGGCTGTCACCATCTCGATGTCTGTTCCCTGTATATTTACTGGTGCTGTGAGGGGTTGTCCTTGCCTGCGGCAGTCCACCACCAGCTCCTTAGTTTTCCTCGCGTTGATCTGGAGGCAGTTCCAATGGCACCAGTCCACGAAGTCCTGGATAAGCCCTCTGTACTCAGCTTCATCTCCATTGGAGATGAGGCCAACGATTGCAGAGTCATCAGAGAACTTCTGTAGATGGCAGTGAGTTGTGTTGTGTGAGAAGTCTGCAGTATAAAGAGTGAAGAGGAAGGGAGCCAGCACCGTTCCCTGGGGGGCCCCTGTGCTACTGATGATCGTGTCGGACACACAGTCCCGGGTTCTCACAAACTGAGGCCGGTTCGTGAGGTAGTCCAGGATCCATGATGACAGGTGCTGGTCCACCCCTGCGCGCAGCAGCTTATCCTTCAGGATCATCGGTTAGATGGTGTTGAAAGCACTGGAGAAGTCAAAGAACATGATCCTCACCATATTCCCGGGCTTCTCCAGGTGGGACAGAGAACGGTGAAGGAGGAAAATCACTGCATCCTCCACCCCAATGCCATGCTGGTAGGCGAACTGGAGTGGATCCATCGCTGGTTTCACCAGGGGGCGGAGGTGAGCAAGGAGCAGTCTCTCCAGGGTCTTCATCAAGTGGGACGTCAAGGCCACCAGTCTGTAGCTGTTCAGGTCTTTGGGGTGGGAAGTTTTTGGTACAGGTACCACACAAGATGTTTTCCACAGCTGTGGTACCCTCCCCAGTTTCAGGCTCATGTTGAAGATATATGTCACAATCCCACACAGTTGGTCTGCACAGGACTTGAGGAGCTTTGCGCTGATGCCGTCCGGTCCGGACGCCTTCCTCGCCTTGATCTTCCTCAGCTCCGTTCTCACCTGGGTCCTGGTCAGGGTCAGGATGGGGGGCTGTGTGTTGGGAGTGGGGGGGTGTTGGTGGAGTGGGGAGTGGGCAGCAGGACTAGATTTCTTTAGAGGCAGCAGTGGTTGTTGTGCAGACAGGGGGGAGGGCGGTTGGTCAAACCTATTGAAAAACAGATTCAGGTTGTTCGCCCACTCCCTGCCCCCCGTGGCCTGGGGGAGGTATTCTGGAGCCCAGAGATGGTTTTGAGGTTTCTCCAGACCCCGCTGATGTCGCTCTGTTGCAGCTTGTCCTCCATCTTCTTCCTGAAGCTGTCCTTGCCTACTCTGATCTTTCTCCTCAGCTCCCTCTGTACGGACTTCAGCATCTCCCTATTCCCCGACCTGAAGATCCTCTTCTTCTCTCTCAGAAGTGTTTTTATCTCAGGGTTGATCCAGGGTTAAAGAAAGCTTAAAGAAAGCTTCTGACACCATTGACCAGAGAATACTACTACGGAAACTGGAAAGGTATGGGATAAGAGGGGTCGGACTGAGTTGGGTGGAAAGTTATTTAAGTAACAGACAACAATTTGTACAAATTGGTGAGCACAAATCACCCTTCATGGACATCACTTGTGGTGTGCCCCAGGGGTCAGTTTTGGGACCCAAACTCTTTATTTTGTATATAAATGACATATGCCAAGTATCAAAAATTCTGAAATTTATTTTGTTTGCAGATGACACAAATATCCTTTGCACTGGTGAGAATTTGCAGCAGGTTTTAGAGGTGGTCACAACTGAAATGAAAAAGTTAACGCAGTGGTTCAACAAAAATAAATTATCTCTAAATCTAAAAAAACAAAGATTATGTTGTTAGGAAATTATAAAATAAATCATGAAATAATGGTAACGATAGATGATACCAGAATAGAAACAGTACAGGAAAATAAGTTTCTGGGGGTGACGCTAGACAATAAAATCTGCTGGAAACCTCACATCAGTCACATCCGGGCCAAGTTAGCAAAATGTATAGGCATACTGGGGAAGACAAGACACATCTTGGACTATAAATCATTGGTCTTACTGTACAATTCACTGTTTCTACCTTATCTTAACTACCGTGTAGAAGTCTGGGGAAACACCTACAAGACCAAACTACAGTCAATATGCACATTACAAAAAAGAGCTATAAGGATAATAAATAATGTAGGATATAGAGACCATACCAATTCGTTGTTTTTAAAGTCACATGTCATAAAGTTCATTGATATAGTTAAATTTAAGACAGCACAAGTCATGTGCAGGGCAATTAATAATCAACTCCCAACTAATATACAAAAAATATTTAAAAAAAGAGACAATGATCATAATTTGAGAAGAGACTTAAACTTTACAAAACCCAAGATATGAACAACCAAGAAAAGTCTGTGCATATCTGTCTGTGGGGTGGATTTGTGGAACAGTCTGGAGCCGGAACTGAAACTATGTAAAAACAGAAATCAATTCAAAAAGAGGTATAAACATTATTTGCTGAAAGGATATATGTTAAACGGGTAGTATTTATATGTACGATTCACTATGCTCACTCTGGGACATTATGGGACACTATGGAATGGTGGGTGGGACAGCACTGTGTATATCTGTGTTGTTTGAGGCTGGTTTTGATGTATGGACATCAAAGTATGTTAGGATGGATGGGTGTTAATGTTGATATGTACAAAATACAGTTAATTGTTTACTTGGGATCTTAAATGTGGTAATTTGTATATAATTCACATGGGTGTATTTATGGAAAAGAGGAGATGGAATTAATAAGTGTTCACTTCTTCCTTCTCCCTTTCAAACACTGTATACTGTTACTTTATTGCATTTGTCATTTGTTTTGTGTTTGTTATACTTTTTTGTTCGAAATAAAGTATCTATCTATCTATCTATCTATCTATCTATCTATCTATCTATCTATCTATCTATCTATCTATCTATCTATCTATCTATCTAAAAGTTCAGCTTAGTTGTCAGAGCAGAATCTCTTACTTAAATGACTCATATGAGCAGTCTCTCAAAGTTCTTGTGTTTCTTCCTTATAATCCTTTTGTAGGTTCCAGTAGGCTTGTAGACACCGCTGTTTGAAGCTCTCTCTCTCATCAACTTCACTGTGAAAACCACAAAGCAAGCAGGCTGAGAAACCGAACTAAGTGATACAGCACCTACACAGCACAATACATTTCACTACTAGGATGGTTGTGGAGATGGATTTTATCCCAGTAGATTGTATTATGATTATATTTGTTTATACTCAGAATGACTCATTCAAGTCAGAAAAGTGAGCTTACCTATGTATGTTCATCAGTGAGAACTGTGGGCCTGCATCTGGCTGGTGAGAAGTTGAATGTTAGGTTCCATTTTAGTCACAGCCAGTCTCAAACACTGATGCATATGTTCATCTGTCAATCTTGATCTCATCGGAGTTTTCAGGTGTCAGAAGTCTGAAATATAACCTCACAAATACAGAGTACAAAAAGGTATTAGACTGAATCAAAGATCAGACTTAAGACACGCAGAGCCTTTTAGAATTAGAAGTTTTACTTGCACAAGGAGTATCAACACACATACAGGGTGAGTTGAATACTGCCGGACAATCCGCAGTTGCTTTCTTTATATACATGGAGTATGTGATAAACTCAGCAAAAGCAGAACAAACAGAATTACCACATAAGCAAAAAGTACGCTCCGTATGTCTTCAAGTGTGTGTAGGAGATAAATTGTATGAACACTCTGTTCATGCAATGTCCCCTGCACACACAGGGTGTACAGGGGACAAGTCTTGATACAGCATATATGTCAACACTCTTATCACACATCAGATGAATAACAGAAGGGTGATGCAGCTTAGTCACTAACAGTGATTATAAGAAGCACAAGTTGTATTTATGACTAATAAGAAAAAGCATCATACATATAAGAATATCAATCTTCATTTCATGAATCATTAATAAAATGATAACTGTTTATATGCATACAGTATATACAATTTTTTCCCAACATCAGGTGTTTCAAGTGTGAAAAGGTTTGCTCGCAGATATACGTGCTCCCAAAAAGTGTGGACATCTTCATTGCATGTTTTTTTAATGTTAGGGTACGTGTCATTTGGGAGGGCGGCATAGAAGTCAATGAGACTGTTGGGCTTGAATGCGTCTTTCAGAACATCACAGTTCTGTAACTCGGCCAACTCAAACTGATAAGAAGGCTGGGCTTCATCGATGTCAGCAACAAAGGGGTTCTGGAAAAGACGGATTTCTTTTGCATTAACATGTAGTTCACGGAATTGCACACGGAACTCCGCCTTCAGCATTTCCAGTGCTTCCACACTTTTCAGCTGGGAACGGGACCGCTGGATTCTCTGCAGAGAGGTTTTGGGTAGCAGGGAGATGGATGAAGTTGTGCTTTTTCACTTGTTCCAAAAACAGCGCTAGTTTCACCTCAAATGCTTTTATGTGGGAATACATGTCGCAAATGAGTTTCCCCTGGCCTTGTAGCTGCAAGTTAAGGCTGCTCAGCATTTCTGTCACATCTGTTAAAAATGCGAGATGCCATTTCCATTCTGGGTCGATCAGCTCTGGGACCATTTTGTCTTTTGAATGAAGAAATGCATTAATTTCGGGTAGCAGCTAGTAAAAACGCCTCAAAACTCTGCCCCGGCTCAACCATCGGACCTCTGTGTAGTACAGCACATCGCCGTGGGCAGACTCCAGTTCAGAGAGGAATTGCTGGAACTGCCTGTGTTTAAGTCCCTTTGCTCTGATAAAGCTTATGCATGACACCACAACCTTCATGACAGAATCCCACTTCAACACTTTGCAGCACAGTGCTTGCTGGTGAATTAGGCAGTGGACTTGTATCGGGGCGGTGAGACCCCGTTCTTCCATCTCCCGGTTCATGAGTCCTATTAGACCCCGAGACGCTCCCACCATACTAGGAGCTCCGTCAGTCGTGATGCTGGCAAGCTTTGACCAGTCCAGATCCAACTCTCCCATGGTTTAGCATACTTTGCCGAAAATATCCTAACCTGTCATAGTCCCTTTGAGACTTTGGAAGGCTGCCATCTCCTCGCACATTTCAAAGTTTGCGGTAACTCCACGAATAAAAATGAGCAGCTGCGCTGTGTAGCATCATCTCACTTTGGCTCAGCAATTATTATTCTTCTGCTTAAAGACGTTTTGTTTCACCCAGGAGTAAGACAGTCAAGAACTGATTTTCTCCCCCAGGCCACAGCTGAAATCCCATTCCTTTGCTAAAACCAGTCTAAAAGAATTCAACCTATTTCCTCCTGTGCCCCTTTATTGCCCCCATAAACATGCAACAGACCTGGAGTCCTCATGGCCACACAGACCCACAACTCAGTTAATTTCCTTAAACTCTGGAACATGCTGGATTTAACCAGTGAACTTTAAAGTACATTATTACAAACTCAATTCTAAACCTTCTCTTCTTTTCAGGACTATGAAAAGCAAATTGACTCTGATGTTTTAATGTGGAAAATCAATAATATGTGTGAAATGCATTAATCTGTGATTTTATATATATGCATGTTAAAAATGTTTAAATGAATGTTTATTCCTGCATGTTGATTTAGAAGCACTGCTTATAAGTTACATTAAAGTTAGCTTAGTTATACATAAGTGTGCAAAAGCATATTCCAATGTATTTAAAATTGTGTGTATTCATGTGGACAGATATCCAATTTCACCCAGTCTTCACCGAGCCCCAGCTTCTCCCTCCTATTGGTCCCTCGCAGACAAAGCCCGTCATTGGACTAAAGTTCGTCAAGCCCACCCACGAAGGACGCTCATTGGCTGAGATTCCAGTCAACCCGGAAGCCCGTGAAAGCTCAACAGAACCTATAAAGGAGGAAAAACCCCTGCTACTTCCTCTTTCGACGCTCTCTTTCAACGCTCTTTTCACCTCTTTTGGACTCACTATTTTGCCTCCGTTCGTCTCTCTCTTTTGTCTATTGTCTACACATAGCAAGAAAGGACTTTGGGAAGAACAAAGGACTGCCGGAAAAAACAGAGACTTCTCCCACGTGTTGCTTTTCCGAGCACAGAGCAGATAGCTCGTAATTTGTTTATGTAACTTTGTATTTTAATGCTTTTTCTGTTTTCTCTTAAATGCCTAGGAATTCCTATTTCTTTGAGCTTAATTCTTAATCGGTGTTAAACTCCAATTCTTATTTATCTCTTTTTTCTTTGTTAAACTTTCTGTAAAACCACCGTTTGTTTTAATTTTAATGTAAGTTTTAATCTTGACTTTATTCTTAGAATATTTTTCTTAACCAATCACACACCAGAAGCTATTATTTTTATCTAAAGTCCGAAACTCTTTAATTTGAGATCGGATTAGATATCTTTAATTAATTATTACCGAAGGCCTCTGAGAAGACGCAGCTCCCCACATCACGCGCAGCTGAGGAATCAGCGCGCTTCTGCAGGATTTCAACCATTGAGATCAAACCTACTATCTCATACATCTCATCCATCGTCGAGAATATTTGGGGGACAAATATTCTGGCTTTTGCCCCTGAACAGCACATTAAAACTTCATGAGGACGACGAAAGAACGTTGACCAGATCAACGGGGAATCATCGAAGAACCACGTGAGCTGCAAACTTTAATTCATCTGCTGAATTAAACGTCTGAGGTTCGGTAATAATTTGTATATCTAATCAGATGCAAATTAAGAAGCCATTAACATAACTCTTCTTTTCATGAAAATTCCGTTTTTATTTTCTTAAGATTAATCCAGGACTTTTCATATAATTAGTAAACTTTCTCCATAAATTTGCGTTGTTTCCATAATCTGTTAACTCAAACTGATAGAAATTCATTTCTCAGTTTAACCCTGGTTCTGAAAATATTGACATTGCTAATCTATCATTTACAAGATTGATTTTATGATTAATGAAATTACTGCAATGTCTGTTAATCATTTTGTTTAATAAATATGTGAAAATGAGAGAAGTTGTTGAGAATTTATTTCATTCTGAGTCTGTTTCAAGCACAGGTATCGAATTCAGGGAAAAAAAAATTTGAGACTGATTATTAATTAATTTATTGAGTGATTAAACAGGTATAAAGTGAAATTAAAGATTAAATTGCTTCTTAGAGATAGAAGCTGGTGCCCCACGAGTGTTATTAACTTTTCTGGTGTATATGAAATGAGATTTGATCTCAGATCCCAATACATCAATATAAATTAAATAATTTTATACCTCAGAATCAGAATCAGAATCAGATTTATTGCCATTGTTCATGTAGTACACAAACTAGGAATTTGTCTCGGTGCAATGCTGCAACATTAAAACATGATAAGATAAAGAGATAAACTAAAAAAAAACAAAAAACTTAAAGACTAAAACCATGCAATAAGTGTAGAATAATAAGTAATAATAATAATAATAATAATAATAATAATAATAATAATAATAATAATAATGAGTAATACTAGTCACAGCAGTTTTAAATAAATTAGCAAGTAGCAGATGATGTGCAGTCGATAATGCAACAGAAAAACAGTGATGATTGACATGAGTCTGGTTGAGCTGCTGTACATAGTGCACGAGAGTCAATAAGTCATTTAATGTTCAGCAGTCTGATGGCAGAGGGGAAAAAGCTGTTCATGTGCCGGGAGGTTTTAGTCTGAATGGACCGAAGTCTTCTACCTGAGGGGAGGGTGGCAAACAGTACATGACCAGGGTGTGAAGGATCGGCCATGATCCGGCCTGCACGCCTCCGGGTCCTGGAGATGTACAGATCCTGGAGAGATGGGAGCTTGCAGCCGATCACCTTCTCAGCAGTGCGCACGACGCGCTGCAGCCTTAGTCTGTCCCTAGCAGTAGCTCCTGCGTACCACAAGGTTATGGAGGAGGTGAGAATGGACTCGATGATGGCCGTGTAGAACTGCACTAACATCTTGGTGGGTAGCTTGAGCTTCCTCAGCTGCCGCAGAAAGAACATCCTCTGCTGGACCTTTTTGATGAGGGAGCTGATGGTTGGCTCCCACTTGAGGTCCCGGGTGATGGTGGTGCCCAAGAAGTGGAAGGAATCTGCAATGGTGATGGGAGAGCCTGTGATGGTGAGGGGGGGCAGGGGGGTTGTGACTTTCCTGAAGTCCACAACCATCTCCGCTGTCTTCAGAGCGTTCAGCTGCAGGTTGTTGTGGCTGCACCAGGACACCAGCTGGGCCACCTCTCTCCTGTAGACGGACTCATTGCCGTTGGAGATGAGCCCGATGAGGGTGGTGTCGTCCGCAATCTTGATCAGCTTAACAGACTGGTGGGTGGAGGTGCAGGAGTTGGTATAAAGGGAGAAGAGTAGGGGGGAAAGTACACAGCCCTGGGGTGATCCGATGCTGATGCTAACAGAGTCTGAGACAGACTTCCCCAGCCGCACATGCTGCCTCCGGTCCGTCAGGAAGTCGGTGATCCACCTGCAGAGGGAGTCAGGCACGCCGAGCAGGGACAGCTTGTCCTGGAGCAGAGCGGGGCGGATGGTGTTGAATGCAGAGCTGAAGTCCACAAACAGGATCCTGGCGTAGGTTCCCAGGGAGTCCAGGTGTTGCAGGATGGAGTGGAGGGCCAGGTTGACTGCGTCGTCCACAGACCTGTTGGCACGGTAGGCATTTTCGCCATTATTCCGTTTTATTTGACAGCGGTGAGTCTAGGATTTTTTTTTTTTTTTCTGAGGGTGGGGGTTTCAGATAGGGGCACAGACTGCAGAAGTGTGGAATAGAATGTCACATTCTATGCATGTAATAGTCTCGATCGTGTGGCCAGACTAAAAAAAAAAAATCATAATGTGTCTCTGGTATTGTTCAGGGGGCCGGGCCAAAAGTGGAGGTGGACCATATCTGGCCCGCGGGCCGTAGTTTGGGGACCACTGCTTTAGACTGTGTTAATTTCTTGGACAGATCGCACCCCTAGTGGCACAACACAGTGCTGCACCGGTCAACTGATATGACGTGCCAAACACTCCCCAGCTGGACTGAGGATTTGTACTGATCGTGCCAGTTCACAAGGTGGCAGACACACATTGGAGGAATCATGGCTGACATGGAATACACCAAAGAGCAAGAAATCCTTCTTCTTCTTCTTCTTCTTCTTCTTCTTCTTCTTCTTCTTCTTCTTCTTCTTCTTCTTCTTCTTCTTCTTCTTCTTCTTCTTCTTCTTCGAGATTAGAAAACAAATATGGCTGCTACCCATCGCTGTGGATATACTGAAATCGCAGACGAAGCAAATTCAAGAGCATTTGCTCCCGAATTTGCCAACTATGATTCTAAAAAGAGATTATTCAGCTTATGAAGGTAAATGTTTACATGTTGTTACAACAGATGGAGTGCGATGCTGTCTGTATTCACCTGCTGCCGCTCCACAGCGCCATGTGACTGCAGAACATTCACCCAGTTGTGTCATCATATAGACGGCGTCATATAAGATAAGATAAGATAAGATAAGCCTTTATTAGTCCCACAATGGGGAAATTCCAGGATTGCAACAGCACAGGGATAGCAACACTCAGAGCAACAATCAGAAGGCATGAAAAAAACAAGAACAGCTAGTATACATATGTACATATTAATATATATATATATATATATATATATACACACACACAGTGCAGAGCATTGTGGTTGGTGAATGTGCAGCAGAAAGTCTAAGCTCTCTCTCCCTCCGCGGGTGCTGCGGGACAGCTGGATGTCTTTGGGCATGATGGGGGTGACCCTCTTGGCCTGGATGGAGGTGCAGGATGTTAAAAGGGAGTTCTGCGCAGGTAGGCCTCACTGGCCTCCTGCAGAGCCATGACGACGGAGCTCTGGAAGCGCAGGTCGGTCTTGAAGTCCTGAGCGATCTCCCTCACCAGGCGCTGGAAGGGCAGCTTACGGATGAGCAGCTCCATGGATTTCTGGTAGCGACAGATCTCTCTCAGAGCCACGGTACGGGGCCTGTAACGGTGAGGCTTCTTCACTCCGCCGGTGGCCGGAGCGCTTTTTGAGCAGCCTTGGTGGCTAGCTGCTTCCTGGGGGGCTTTTTCCTCCAGTAGATTTACGGGCGGTCTGCTTGGTTCTTGCCATCGCTCTTTATTTTTCTGTCTTATATTTCTTGCACGCCGCCTAAACTCCAGCCCGGCACCCACGTTGTTTTCGCCACAGTTCATCGGCATGTCGAGCTTCTCCACTAGCACCGGGTGGTGGTTGGAGCTAGCTAGCCAGCTAGCTATCTCTTCCCTGCTGTATCGTCCCCCGCTGCAAACAGTGGCTCAGTCCGCCGACTCAGGAGACCCTTGGGGCGATCTGTGTGTCCATGATATATATAGAGAGTGAAAGGTGTAGAAAGAAGAAGGAAGATAAGAAAAGGGCAGTTGCAAACGGCAGCCAACTCGTGTGGCGCCGCCGGTCCGGCGGAACCGTAACCGTAACCAGTTTATCTTTTATATATATATATATATATATATATATATATATATATAAGATAAACTGTTGCGGAATAAAAGCAAAATTTTGGTGGGATAATCATAAGAGTTTCTGGATATGGGAGAGAAAGCGCAATTGACCAACAGAAGGCAAAATAATGTTCAGGATGGATGAAGCCAGAGCCACCTTCCCCAGCTGTAAGTGACAAATTTCTCGGTTTCTTTACATTGTCCTGATTTTCTGGTTCTTATACTTTGATGATAACAAAATGCCCCAAACAAGAAACCATGACAAAAAGCAGAACCATCCTTTGTGTAAACATGTCCAAAGTCTACTTTTGACTGACAGTTATGTTATTCGATATGGTTGCCATGGCATTATGCAAATTAGATGCGTAAATTTACTCCTATCTCAAACTTTGGCTCATATTCTACATCTTTCTCATTGACAATAAGCTATTATCTCTTCCCACTTTCAAGTTACAGCCTTGTTGGGTTTTGTTTCAATACATTGTTTGAGATGAGGAAATCACCACTGCATGCTTCTACTTAAATGCTCTACATTCATGATATAAAATCACTGTAGCGTTTAATTTTTACATTTTCCATAAATTTCACCTGAAAGTCAAATATCCCTAACTGTGAATAGTGAGTAGTGTGTTTTGTAGTGTGTGTTGCCAAGTAATTAAACTGTAATGCTGTTGATTCCATCAAGCTGCAATGCTCCTGCACTGTGTATATAATTGTGTACATACTTTATGTATATTTATTTACTGCTTTGGCTAACCAGTTCTTATTATCTTACAGTATTTACTAGTCCTCTGAGCGCTGCTATCCATGTGCTGCTGCAATCCCGGAACATCCCCATTGTGGGACTAATAAAATATGTATTTTTAACATTGATATTAAATATCCATATGTCCAAATATGTTAAAACAACACACAGGCTTATACAGGGTGCCCTAATTTTTTCACATGACTATAGTAACTCCTGGAATCCATGTTGTCCAATCAAGTTGCTCGGTCACAACTAACTGTTGTACAGGAAGGTTCTAGAATATGAGTGTGGCACATAAAATGTCTCAGCTTTAATCATGACCACCAGTCATTTCATAGGGAGGACCAGAGAGGAAAAACTTTATTAAAAGGTCTTCATGGGGACTTCCAGTTATGGCGGCCACGTAAGAAGGACACGTATCACTCTGCTCTGCTCCTAGAGAAAAAAAATCGGCAAATAACTCTCTCATTTGGGACAGAACCTATCCCAGCGTTTGGGCGAGGATATGTCGGTGAAGCCTAAGGCTGGAAAATCAGGTAGAGGAAAGTGAACTGCCGAAACAGTCCAAATTAACGGACTTTCACGTCCGTGACGCAGCAGATAAAGCTCCAGATATGGCGGAGGAAGCTAGCAGCGGTGCGGTGACTGCGGGCAACAGCACAGGTGCAGTGCTCGCTGCCATTAGTTCAATGAGAGCAGACTTTTCCGCTAAATTTGATGGGATTATGGCAGCGTTGGAAGGAATGAGAAAAGAATTGGGTGACTGTGTGGAATGAATGGCGCAGGTGGAGCTTCGTGTTTCCAGTGCTGAGGATGACGTCGCCAGCCTTCAATTAAAGGTGCGCACTTTGGAAAAAAAAAATAAATGTCTGGAAGATAATGTCCTGGACTTGGAGTCCCGGTCGAGACGGAACAACTTGAGGCTGGTGGGTCTACCGGAGAGAACCGAGGGTCAGGACCCATGTTCCTTTTTGGAAAAGTGGATTCCAGAAGCGCTGAACAACGCGGAGCTGCAATCATCAGTCGTCCTAGAAAGCGCACACCAAATTGGCCCACCGAGAGATAAGGGACCACCGAGGACGCTTATTATGAAGTTCCTCAGCTACAGAGACAGGATGAAGATCTCCAACGCTGCGCGAGCCAAAGGAGAAGTTAAACACCAGAACCAGCAGGTGCGGTTCTACCCAGATTTGGCCACAGGAATCCAACAATTAAGGAAACAGTTTGACCCTGTACGTAAAGAGCTGCGTAACCTTGGGATCCGTCATGGAGTGATTCACCCTGCAAGACTGTTGACCACGTATGGGGGCAGAACACACATCTTCAAGACCCCAGAGGAGGCACAGGAGTTCATCAAGAAGATCCAAGAAGAGACTGGTGGGAGCTAAACATGAACAAAATATAAGGTAGAATATTTAAGCATTTGCACAGGCATCTGACTGATTTGAAGCAAATAGCAAGTTTACAAAATATAGATTGTATTATATATTAAAAAAAACAACAAAACCTATGATGTACAAAGTTGCTAAAAATTTTGGAGTTAAGTTGGAAAACTACAGAAGAGAGTTAATGTTATGTCATTAAAAGCAGTAGAGTTAGGGTGATTGGGAGGATGAAGAAGGAGTGGCTTTGGCTGGTCCTCGTGGGTGTGGAGCAGTCGATGGCTATAGCGGGAGATGGAATTTTTTTTTGATTTTGGGGGGATCACCACAAATGTGGGAAGGGGGAATTTGTTTGTGTGTAGTTTGTAGGATGAATGTTCAACCACTCATGTTTTTGCCTCTCTGTATGAGCATGTTTACACTGCAAGGTAATCCCAAATTCCCTATTGATCATAAACCAAAGCGTTAATCTAAATTTAACTTCATGGAATTGCAGAGGTTTACAAAATTTAAAAAAAACTTAAACAAGTTATGAATATAATAAAAGACGTGGGTTCAAAAATTGTGTTTTTACAAGAAACTCATCTAATAGAGGAGGATGTAAAAAGAATTAGGAGTAGATGGCAAGGAAGTGTATTCACCTCATCATTTTCATCCCGAGCCAGGGGAGTTATGACTCTCATACATAAATCAGTCCCATTTCAAGTGAAAAATGTAATTGGAGACAAATTTGGAAGATATTTAATCATTCAAGGATCTTTGCTATTAGAAAATATAAATCTGGTGAACTTATACGGTCCCAATATAGATGATCAAAAGTTCTTTGCTAATTTATTTCTTATCTTATCATCACTTACAGGGCAACATATAATAGCAGGGGATTTTAATTGTACATTGATTCCCGGTATAGATAGATCAACAGGACTGGACTGTACGCACAATGGATGTAGGATGATCATTAATCATTTTATGAAAGAATTGAGACTGTTAGATATATGGAGAGAAATGAAACCACAAGTTAAAGCCTACTCTTGTTATTCTAATACCTACAAGACATTCTCACGTATTGACTATTTTTGATCTTCACAGAATTAAGGTCCAAGATTCAAAACTGCTTTTATGATAACATTGTGATCTCTGATCATGCACCCTGCTGTCAAATATATGTAGATAAGAAATTGACAAAGGAACCAGGTAGGTGGCATTTTCAGCATAAATGGCTTCAGGATGAGGAATTTGTTAAGTACATAGAAAAACAGATAGATGAGTTCTCTGATATCAATACTACACAACCATCAGCATGTGTAAAGTGGGAGGCTTTCAAAGCTTTTATTAGGGGACATATTATTAGTTATACAGGTTCAAAATCTAAGAAGACTCGAGAAGAGAGAGTCCAATTGGAATGTAAAATAAAAATTCTTCAAGAAAAAGTGTATGGAGGAAGTGATCCAAAGTTAGAGAACGAATTACTGATTTTGAGAGCTGAATATGACAAAAAATCAGCGAATAGAGCTGCCTCGAGTCTTCTAAGATTGAAACAATCTTTTTACGAACAAGGTGAAAAATCAGGAAAATTATTGGCATGGCAGATTGAACAATTAGAATTTAAAACACCAATTACCAATATTATAAGTAACGGACAGGTAGTTATAGATCCTTTAGAAATTAATAGAGCCTTTAGAGATTACTATGAAAAATTATATGATTCCAAAAATGAATCTGACTTAACAAAACTAAATGGGTTTTTGGATGGACTATCTATACCGTGTATTCCAAATGAAAACAGGGAGAAACTGGAGTCTAAAATTAGTCAAGAAGAAGTTGGGCTAGCCACTGATGATATGAAATCAGGAAAAAGTGCAGAACCAGATGGTCTTCCAGTTGACCTTTATAAAAAATTTAAGAATAAATTAATAGAACCTTTTTTTGGAAATGGTTTTAGAAGCATTTCAAAATAGTAATTTACCATCATACATGAATAATGCCTTAATTATATTGTTGCCAAAACCAGGTAAACCCTCTAATAAATGTGAAAATATGAGACCAATAAGCCTATTAAATGCTGACCTTAAGATAATATGTAAAATTTTAGCAAGACGAATACAAGAAATTTTACCAAATATTATTAATCGAGATCAGAATGGCTTTATGAAGGGAAGACAAGGCTTCAATAATGTAAAAAGACTATTTAATATTATTTATTCTAATAAAGAAGCACCAGATACAGCTCTCCTATCATTGGACGCCGAAAAGGCCTTTGATAGTGTCGAATGGCCCTTTCTTTTTGAAGTCTTACAAAGGTTTGGACTTGGAAATAATTTCATAAAATGGGTTCAGATAATATAAAATAATGCTACAGCAGAAATCCTAACAAATAGCAATATCTCAAAATCAATAAAAATCAATAGAGGATGTCGACAAGGCTCTCCACTTTCACCTTTACTGTTTACTATGGCAATTGAACCTTTAGTGATGGCAGTACGTTTACATTCACAAATATATGGAATTAAAGTTGGAACAACAGAACATAAAATCTCCCTGTATGCCGATGACATAATTTTGTTTATGTCGAATCTTAAAAAATCAATTCCGACCTTGTTGAATTTAATAAAGAATTTTGGGGAAATATCAGGATATAAAATAAATAAAACTAAATCTTCAATATTAATGCTAAATGAGACCCAGAGAAATCACCCAGCTCCTGAAGTAAATCAATTCAATGTTGTAAATCAGTTTAAATATTTAGGAATTCAAATTGTGTCTAAGCTAGAATTAGTCGCCAGTGCCAACTATGAAGCCTTAATGACAGACATTAATGAGTTAATTCAGAGATGGATGTCACTACCAATGTCGATGATCGGGAGAATCAATATACTTAAAAGTAATATCTTACCTAAAATACTTTATTTATTTCAATACATTCCTTTACCACCACCTTCAGATCTATTCTCAAGAATTAAAAAAAAAGTTAGTGGAATTTATATGGAACAATAGGAAGGCTAGATTACGTCTGTCCTTACTATATTTACCATTTGATCGTGGAGGTCTGAAATGTCCAAACTTTATGTTGTATTATTGGTCGGCACAACTGAGGTCTATGACATATTATTTTTCATCAAATGATCTCCCTCACTGGACTGAAATGGAATCATACAATTTACCTTTACCTCTTCCCATATTCATATACTCAGATTCGGCAAAAAAATTACAAAAACAAGTTAAAAATCCATTTGTAAAGCATATGATCAAAATATGGTGTGAAACTAAAAACTATTTAAAAGAACCACACTCACTGTCACAATTTAGCCCAATATGGGGTAATCAATATTTTAAACCAGGGAGAGCGGATGCTGTATTTAAAGTATAGAATTTAAAAGGGATTCAAAAGATTCAAGATTTATATCTGTCATGTTCAGATAACATAATGTCTTTTGAAGAGCTGAGGATCAAATTTAATCTTAATAGAACACATTTTTTTAAATATCTTCAGCTTTGGAACTTTATTCGATCAAATCAAAATAATGCTCTCACTCGACCTATTTATTCATCCTTGGAAAAAATGTTGATGAAAGATAGTAAGAGAAAGGGTATCATTTCAGAATTTTATAACTCATTGACACTATCCTCAAGTGAAAACTCACAGAAAAGATTGAACTACTGGAAAGAAGACCTGCAAACTGAAATTTCAGAGGAACAATGGGAATTGGCTTGTACAGAAGCTCAAACCAAATCAATAAATGTACGTCTTAAATTGATACATTTTAAATGGTTAATGCGGATGTATGTTACACCGGTGGAGTTAAATAGATATAACAAAAACATACCAGATACGTGCACAAAATGCATGGAAAGTAAAGGAACCCTATTTCATTGTGTATGGGAATGTAGAATAATTAGAATGTTTTGGGAAGAGGTGAGGGTAACAATTGAAAAAATAATTTCAAAACAAATCATATTGAATCATAAATTATTTTTGTTGGGTCTGTACCCAGAAAAGCATAACTTTAATAAAAGTGAAAGAGCATTCATAGACCTCAGTTTGCTTAATGCCAAAAAATGTATTGCACTATTGTGGAAAAAGACTCATAGACCAGATGTGACTCAGTGCTTAAGACAGATGTTAACAAACCTTCCACTAGAAAGAATAACATACATATTGAAATCAAAGGAAAATGTGTTTGAGAATATATGGAGACCTTTCATTGATTATGTAAAGAATTTAAACATAACTTTTGAAGAAGAAGGTGAATGATGTGTGTGGACCTTGGAAATTCCAAACTGGTGAATGTATAATATGTATACTTATGTAATGGATTGCCTAGACTAAACAGAGGAGCATTGTTGATGACTTGCTTTTGCTGGTGGTTGTTGGTGTTTTTAGGGCATTTTTTTTGTAGTACTTTAGTGTTAGTGTTTGATTGTTTGTGTCATGTTTGTTAAAAAAAAGGTTCAATAAAGTTATTGTGGAAAAAAAAAGGTCTTCATGATTTCATGATCGGGTTCAGTGTAAAACACAGAAAATGGTTAATAACAGGGTTAATAACAGGGTCAACTGGGAATAAAAAGAGGGCATAAAAACCTCACATAAAGACAATGAAATCCATCCATCTTCTCCCTTCTCTCCAGCCACCTCCTCCAGATCTCCACAGAGGACAGTGACATGTTCCCACACCAGCTGGGAGACAGAGGGCCCTATTTGGATGGTCATCAGTGGACGTTTTTTGCCAGACTTCCCACCATGCATCAGTGTTTTTGTTAGTTTCTGTCAGCACATTGTCTGTTTTTATGCTTTGTGTCACACCATCTAATTACCAGCAGGCAGTGCCCCACCTTTGCCCTGGGAGGAGGAAAGTCAGGTCAAAGAGGTGTGGCACATCGGTATTATGGTGCATGTCATGACAGTGGACTTTTGATCAGGCAAAAGGAGGTCTGTCATCAGAAACACATTGTTTAATGATACAGAGAATCCGGGAAGTCTTCACAGCACTTCACTTTTTCCACATCTTGTTATGTTACAGCCTTATTCCAAAGTGGATTAAATTCATTTTTTCCCTCAAAATTCTAAACACAATACCCCATAATGACAATGTGAAAAAAAAGGTTTTTGGAGATTTTTTGTAAATTTATTAAAAATAAAATCCTAAGAAATCCCATGTACATCAGTATTCACAGCCTTTGCTCAGTACTTTATTGATGCATCTTTGGCAGCAATTAAAGCATCAAGTCTTTCTGAATATGATGCCACAAGCTTGGCACACCTATCTTTGGGCAGTTTGGTCCATTCCTCTTTGCACCTTTCAAGCTCCATCAGGTTGGATGGGAAGCATCGGTGCACAGACATTTTCAGATCTCTCCAGAGATGTTCAATTGGATTCAAGTCTGGGTTCTGGCTGGGCCACTCAAGGACATTCACAGAGTTGTCCTGAAGCCACTCCTTTGATATCTTGGCTGTGTGCTTAGGGTCGTTGTCCTGCTGAAAGATGAACCATTGCCCCAGTCTGAGGTCAAGAACGTTCTGGAGCAGATTTTCATCCAGGATCTCTCTGTACATTGCTGCATTCATCTTTCCCTCTATCCCGACTAGTCTCCCAGTTCCTGCCACTGAAAAACATCCCCATAGCATGATGCTGCCACCACCATTGGCATGGTGATGAGCAGTGCCTGGTTTCCTCCAAACATGACGCCTGGCATTCACACCAAAGAGTTCAATCTTTGTCTCATCAGACCAGAGAATTTTGTTTCTCATGGTCTGAGAGTCCTTCAGGTGCCTTTTGGCAAAGTCCAGGCATACTGCCATGTGCCTTTTACTAAGGATTGGCTTCCATCTGGCCACTCTACCATACAGGCCTGATTGGTGGATTGCTGCAGAGATGGTTGTCCTTCTGGAAGTTTCTCCTCTCTCCATAGAGGAATGCTGGAGCTCTGACAAAGTGACCGTCGGGTTCTTGGTCATCTCCCTGACTAAGGCCCTTCTCCCTCAATCACTCACTTTAGATGGCCGGCCAGCTCTAGGAAGAGTCCTGGTGGTTCCAAACTTCTTCCTTTTACGGATGATGGAGGCCACTGTGGTCATTGGGACCGTCGAAGCAGCAGAAATTTTTCTGTACCCTTCCCCAGATTCGTGCCTCGAGACAATCCTGTCTCAGAGGTCTACAAACAATTCCTTTGACTTCATGCTTGGTTTGTGCTCTGATATGCACTGTCAACTGTGGGGCCTTATATAGACAGGTGTGTGCCTTTCCACATCATGCCCAATCAACTGAATTTACCACAGGTGGACTCCAGTTAAGCTGTAGAAACATCTCAAGGATGATCAGTGGAAACAGGATGAACCTGAGCTCAATTTTGAGCTTCATGGCAAAAGTTGTGAATAGTGATGTACATGTGACTTCTTAGTTTTGATTTTTTAATACATTTGTGAAAATCCCCAAAAAACGTTTTTCACATTGTCATTATGGGGTATTGTGTGTAGAATTTTCCATCCATCCATCCATCCATCCATCTTCTTCCGCTTAATCCTTTTCGGGGGGCTGGAGCCTATCCTAGCATCTTTGGGTGAGAGGCAGGGTCCACCCTGGACAGATCACCAGTCCGTCACAGGGTCAACACACAGAAACAGACAACCATTCACTCTCAGTCATACCTGAGGACAATTTAGAATCCCCAGTTGATACCAATTAACCTAACTTGCATGTCTTTGGCCTGTGGGAGGAAACCAGAGTACCCAGAGTAAACCCACGCAGACTGTAACACAAAATGTGGAAAAAATGAAGCTCTGTGAAGACTTTCCTATGCACTGTATCGTGCAGCTCCAGAGCTCATGAGGAAACACCACATGCTGTTCTTCTTCTTCTATAAGAATATATATACAGTGGGGCAAAAAAGTATTTTGTGAGCCACAGATTGTGCAAGTTATCCCACTTAAAAGATGAGAGAGGTCTCCAATTTTCATCATAGGTATACCTCAACTCAACCGGTTCCAAGGTTGTCATAGCCAGGAGCGGCACTGGGGTTAAGCTCCCGGTGCTCATAAAATGCTCCTTACGGCGTGCGTCTTGAAAAGCCTCTGACAACTAAGTCCAACTCCTAGCCTGCCCATGTGGTTTAGTCTCTAAGCCCGGCGGAACTGCTTTTACTAATAGGAGAAGGGGCGAGGGCGGATCTCTGGCACCTTAAAACCAGATGCTTCGGGTAGATGGTGGCTCGTCAACCTGGGAAGGTAACCCATCTAGGGGAAGGTAAACCCTGATTTCAAACCTCCACTGCCTTGCGGCACACCCGGTCACGGGAAAGGCTTCGGGAGTCAACCCTGAGGAAAAATCCGGAGTCGGAGCCCCTAAGGCAGTTCTCTGTTGTGCTCAACATCGTTCTGGCAGCTCCTGCGATGGCGCTGGTGCCAAACTATAGCAGCCCTGCTGTTCCTTTGGATTCATCAGTGACATGGGGGGGGGGGGGGGCATGCTGCATGGGTAACAGCTTGTCCTCCATATCTTGCTGCCCAGGCTTGAATCCTACCAACGCCCAACACTGGAAGGTAGAACACCGTTGCGCATCGGCCTGTTCAGCCACAGGTGGTGCTGTTCCAGCAGAGTAGACATTTCGGATTCTCTTCCATGGTCATCATAGACCGACGGAGGCTGCCGCCGCCGCCGGGTATACCTCAACTATGAGAGACAAAATGAGAAAAAAAAAATCCAGAAAATCACATTGTCTGATTTTTAAAGTATTTATTTGCAAATTATAATGGAAAATAAGTATTTGCTCAATAACAAAAGTTCATCTCAATACTTTGTTATATACCCTTTGTTGGCAATGACAGAGGTCAAACGTTTTCTGTAAGTCTTCACAAGGTTTTCACACACTGTTGCTGGGATTTTGACCCATTGCTCCATGCAGATCTCCTCTAGAGCAGTGATGTTTTGGGGCTGTCGCTGGGCAACACGGACTTTCAACTCCCTCCAAAGATTTTCTATGGGGTTGAGATCTGGAGACTGGCTAGGCCACTCCAGGACCTTGAAATGCTTCTTATGAAGCCACTCCTTCGTTGTCCAGGCGGTGTGTTTGGGATCATTGTCATGTTGAAAGACAAAGCCACGTTTCGTCTTCAATGCCCTTGCTGATGGAAGGAGGTTTTCACTCAGAATCTCACGATACATGGCCCCATTCATTCTTTCCTTTACACGGATCAGTCGTCCTGGTCCCTTTGCAGAAAAACAGCCCCAAAGCATGATGTTTACACCCCCATGCTTCACAGTAGGTATGGTGTTCTTTGGATGCAACTCAGCATTCTTTCTCCTCCAAACACAACAAGTTGAGTTTTTACCAAAAAGTTCTATTTTGGTTTAATCTGACCATATGACATTCTCCCAATCCTCTTCTGGATCATCCAAATGCTCTCTAGCAAACTTCAGGTGGGCCTGGATGTGTACTGGCTTAAGCAGGGGGACACATCTGGCACTGCAGGATTTGAGTCACTGGCGGCATAGTGTGTTACCGATGGTGGCCTTTGTTACTTTGGTCTCAGCTCTCTGCAGGTCATTCACTAGGTCCCCCGTGTGGTTCTGGGATTTTTGCTCACCGTCTCGTGATCATTTTGACCCAACGGGGTGAGATCTTGCGTGGAGCCCCAGATCGAGGGAGATTATCAGTGGTCTTGTATATCTTCCATTTTCGAATAATTGCTCCCACAGTTGATTTCTTCACACCAAGCTGTTTACCTATTGCAGATTCAGTCTTCCCAGCCTGGTGCAGGTCTACAATTTTATTTCTGGTGTCCTTTGACAGCACTTTGGTCTTGGCCATAGTGGAGTTTGGAGTCTGACTGTTTGAGGTTGTGGACAGGTGTCTTTTATACTGATAACGAGTTCAAACAGGTGCCATTAATACAGGTAACGAGTGAAGGACAGAGGAGCCTCTTAAAGAAGAAGTTACAGGTCTGTGAGAGCAAGAAATCTTGCTTGTTTGTAGGTGACCAAATACTTATTTTCCACCATTATTTGCAAATAAATTCTTTAAAAATCAGACAATGTGATTTTCAGGATTTTTTTTTCTCATTTTGTCTCTCATAGTTGAGGTATACCTATGATGAAAATTGGAGACCTCTCTCATCTTTTAAGTGGGAGAAATTGCACAATTGGTGGCTGACTAAACACTTTTTTGCCCCACTGTATATATACACTACCTTTCAAAAGTTTGGGGTCACTTAGAAATTTCCTTATTTTTGAAAGAAAGGCACTTTTTTTTCAATGAAGATAACTTTAAACTAATCAGAAATACACTCTATACATTGCTAATGTGGTAAATGACTATTCTAGTTGCAAATGTCTGGTTTTTGGTGCAATATTTACATAGGTGTATAGAGGCCCATTTCCAGCAACTATCACTCCAGTGTTCTAATGGTACAATGTGTTTGCTCATTGCGTCAGAAGGCTAATGGATGATTAGAAAACCCTTGTGCAATCATGTTAGGTCTGCAATGCTGTAATTGCTGCAAATGGAGGATTCTTTGATGAAAGCAAAGTTTGAAGGAAAAAATTATTATTTCAAATACAAATCATTATTTCTAACCTTGTCAATGTCTTGACTATATTTTCTATTCATTTTACAACTCATGGTGGTAAATAAAAGTGTGACTTTTCATGGAAAACACAAAATTGTCTCAGGTGACCCCAAACTTTTGAACGGTAGTGTGTATATATATATATATATATACAGTATATATATATATATATATATATATATATATATATATATATATATATATATATATATATATATATATAAAGGAGATTGCAAAAAGGCATAGAAAGCCAAGAAACCAGCTGAAGTCCATCAGAAGGTCTGTGAATATCAGATTGTCACACCACAAAGAACTCATGATGGGTAGAAGCAAAGAGCTTTTTTTATTGTTGCAAAATTTAGTGATGATATTGGTTACAGGCCCTTTTCTAAACTGCTGAATGTTCCAGTGAGCACTGATGGACCCATCTTTAGGAAGCAGAAAGAACATCATTTTACCATAAACCGCCCGTGACCAGGAGCTCCTCTCAAGATTTCTTCAGAGGAGTATAAAGAATTGTCGGAAGAGCCAAGAGCCAAAGACCACTGGCGGAGAGCTCCAGAAAGACCTGGGGCCTCATGTACAAAGACTTGTGTGGATTTCCTACTGAAAGATGACATACGTTTAAATCAAGAAAATGCTGTAAGCAAAAAAAAAAAAAAAAAAATCCAGATGTATGAAACAGTGCATATGCAGGAATCCAAGCACATTTCCTTTGTACATACCGATCTGCTTGAAATTGAACGCATGTGAGGAAATACTGGACTCCTCCCTTGACACGCCACCATTTGAATATGCAATTAGATGCAAACTGTCAGCGATGGCCCTCACGAGCCATCAATGAGACGCCGAAAGCCAGCTGATCAGTTTGCATATTTTATTAACAAAGGACAAATGACACATTAATGAGCCATGGGGGAAAAAACACAACTAAGGCTTGACTCAGACACAGGAATACAGACTCTCAGGAAATACACTTACAGGAACGAATGATAGAAGAAGGAGTGTTCGACAAGGTCACAGCCCCAAGCAAACAGAGCTGCTCCCTTAAATAGGGCTTGACAGATTGATCAGCTGATGGAGTCATCAGCTGATTGGGATCCAGCCGTCCCGCGGAGCTTGGCTTCTGACAGCCGGAAACACCGCCGAGAAGCTGTCAAAATAAAAGCCTGGAGGCAAAGAGGTGCGCTAGAGGAGAGAATGGGAAACTTCCGCACAACCTGAGTGCAAACAGAGTCAGCACACGGACCATGATGCAAATAGGTATGCGAATATATATCTACAAGCCCAGCACGTTTGATTCTCCTGTATCCATGATCAAAAATAATGAATTTAATGGAATTTCATGGACTGTGAGTTGGAGGCGCTGCTGAATGAGGCAGAGGCATGTAACGACCCAGCAGACAGCACGCTGACCCGCTGTCTTAACACTCTTAGCGCACGAGTAGATTTCATTGCCCATCAACAAACGGTTATTCTTAATCAATTAACTCAGATTAATAGCTGGCTGGATCACCTGGAAGGACGCCAAGCGTTCCCCCCGGTCGCTGGGGCCTCACCAGCCCCTGTCAACCCACTTGCTAGTCAAACACACCAGCCTCCTTCACCTCGCCTCACTCCCGTGCCGACCCCCGCCCGCTTTAGCGGAAAACTTGGGGAGGCACGGGGTTTCTTGCTACAGTGTGAAACAGTTTTTCACCGCGTCCCGGGAGATTTCTTCACGGATCATAGCAGGATTGGGTACATCTCAAACCTGCTTGAAGGGAGGGCGTTAGCTTGGGCGTACACAGTTATGGCTAAAACCAGCAACGCCCATTTAACATACCAGCAATTCATGGCAGAGTTCCTTGAGATTTTTGACCATACTGACAGGGACGCGGTGTTAACAGACCGGTTGCTTAACCTTCGGCAGGGCAGCAAATCCGCCGCCGATTTCGCCGTAGACTTCCGGGTGTTAGCTGCAGAGGTGGGGTGGGGGGATTCTGCTCTTTGCAGTATTCTTCTCCGCAGTCATAGCTCAGAGCTAAGAGATGAACTAGCCACACGGGATAAGCCAGATAGATTAGGTGAACTGATTTCACTCACCATTAGTTTGGACAACAAGCTGAAGGAGCGGGCAGCCGAACGTAGGGCTGCCAGCCATTTGGTTAAACCACGCCCCCGCTCCTCCCGGCCACCTCTCCCGACTCTGCCCCTGCCGGAGGAACTTCCGGGGCAGAAGGAAAAGATTATTGGGCAATCGGGTGTTTCGGCGGCTGAGAGACAGCGCCAAAGGGATCTGGGCCTGTGTTTTTACTGTGGTAGTGAGTCCCACGGGGTAGCTGAGTGTTCCAACCGGTTAAAACAGGAGGCCCATGGGTTACAGTAGGGGGATTCATGGACGTAAATCAGAAAAAAAAACCCTCACCAATTGCCTTATCCCCATCAGATTAATTTATAAACACAGGGAACACATGATACATGCCCTCATTGATTCTGGAGCTGAGCAAAGCTTCATTTCAGGAGACCTGGCAACCCATCTGGGTCTCAGCTGTCAACCCCTTTGCCCGTCTGTCAACCTCATTACGCTGTCAAAGGCTTCACTAACTACTGTCTCCCACCAGACGGCCCCTGTGTCGGTGATTATTTCTGGAAATCATAGGGAGGAGATCGGATTTTTGGTGTTGCCCATCTCCTCCTCGCTTGTGATCCTGGGTTACCCGTGGCTACGACTTCACAACCCCACTTTCGACTGGCAAGCAGGAAACATCACTGCGTGGAGCCCCTTTTGTCTCAGTGCCTACCTCCAGTCTACAGCATGTGCCCTCTCGGTATCGATGACCCCTCCCACGACACCACCCCCGGACCTGTCCAAGGTACCAGAGGTCTACCATGATGTGGGAGCAGTTTTCAGCAAATCACGGGCACTGTCCCTTCCCCCCCCCCACCGCCCCTACGACTGTGCGATCAACCTCAGGGCAGGGGCCCCGCTCCCGGCAAGTCGATTGTATAGCCTGTCTGCCCCGGAGCGTGAGGCCATGGACACGTACATTAAGGAGTCCCTCAGCTCTGGAATCATTCGACCATCTTCCTCGGCGGTGGGGGCAGGTTTCTTCTTCGTGGGAAAGAAGGATGGCTCGCTACGTCCCTGTATTGACTTCCGGGGGCTCAATGAAATTACCATCAAGGACAAATACACGCTGCCCCTAATGAACTCGGCCTTTGACTCTCTCCAGGGGGCATCATGGTTTACGAAGCTGGACCTTCGTAACGCTTATCACCTGGTACGCATTAAGGAGGGCGATGAGTGGAAGATGGCGTTCCGGACCCCAAGCAGCTACTTTGAGTACTTGGTGATGCTGTTTGGGTTAACCAACGCTCCGGCCGTCTTCCAGCATTTAATCAACGACGTCCTCCAGGACTTTCTTAACTCCTTCGTGTTTGTTTATTTGGATGACATCCTGATCTTTTCACGCACGTTGGAGGAACACCAAGTGCACATTAGATGGGTCCTGCAGTGCCTCCTGGAGAACCAGTTATTTGTCAAGGCCGAGAAGTGTGAGTTTCACACCAGCTCAACGTCCTTTTTGGGGTATATTGTTGCACACAATCAGGTGCTCCCTGACCCGGCCAAGGTCAAGGCGGTGGTGGATTGGCCCACGCCCACGTCCAGGAAACAGTTGCAGGGGTTTTTGGGATTCGGAAACTTTTACCGCCGTTTTGTGCCGAATTTTGGGATCATCGCCCGGCACCTGACCAGCCTCACGTCCACCAAGACCCCCTTTCGCTGGAGCGAGGAAGTGGCTGTGGCATTCGGGAAGATGAAGGAGGAGTTCGCCTCTGCCCACGTCCTGACCCAGGTGGACCCGGCCCTGCAGTGCTAAGGTACAGGTGGACACCTCGGATTCTGGAATTGGGGCGGTCCTCTCTCAATGCTCCCCTGTGGATGGGGTGATCCGGCCGTGGGCCTTCTTTTCCCACCGCCTAACATCTGCTGAGAGAAACTACGGCATCAGTGACAGGGACCTGCTGGCAGTGAAGCTCGCCTTGGAGGAATGGAGGCACTGGCTGGAGGGGGCTGCCCAGCCGTTCGTCGTCTGGACGGATCACAAAAACGTAGAGTATCTCCGGACGGCTAAACGGCTGAACTCCCACCAGGCTTGCTGGTCTCTCTTCTTTGGCCGGTTTAATTTCACTATCACCTACCGGCCAGGGAGCAAGAACACTAAGCTGGACACCCTCTCCAGGCAGTTCGAGGCAGAGACCATTGGAGATCAGGAGGAGACCATCCTGCCTTCATCCTGTGTGGTGGGCGCCCTCGTGTGGGAGATCCAGGACAGAGTCAGGAGGGCGCAGGAGACTGAGCCCAACCCGGGTGGGGGTCCCCCGGGCCGTTTGCTCATCCCCTCTTCGGTCAGGAGCGAGGTCATCCAGTGGGGTCATGCTTCTAAGTTGGCGTTCCATCCAGGAATCGCTCGCATGGTCGACCTGCTTCAGAGAGCCTTCTGGTGGCCAGGGCTGAGGAAGGACGTCGTCAGCTATGTCCGGGCCTGCACTCAGTGCGCCACCAGGAAATCGTCATCTTCCTCACCGGCAGGTCTTCTCCATCCTCTGCCGGTTCCTTCCTGCCCCTGGTCCCATGTGGCTTTGGAATTTGTGACTGGCCTGCCCCCTTCTGATCACTTCACCTCGGTCCTGACTACAGTGGACCGCTTCTCCAAGGCAGCCCATTTTGTGCCTCTCCGGGGGTTGCCTTCAGCACGGGAGACGGCGGATCTCCTGGTGCAGCATGTGGTCCGCCTTCATGGCATCCCTGCGGATATTGCCTTGGATCGAGGTCCGCAGTTTGTCTCCCAGGTTTGGAAGGTGTTTTGCATGGTGTTGGGGGCCACGGCAAGTCTCTCATTGGGGTATCATCCGCAGAGTAAAGGCCAGTGTGAGCGAGCCAATCAGGAGCTGGAGGCTGCGCTCCGCTGCGTCATATCCTCTTGTTCCTATTCTTGGAGTATGTTTCTGCCCTGGATCGAGTACGCGCACAATGCCACGGTGTCTTCAGCGACTGGCATGTCCCCGTTCCAGGCATCTTTAGGGTATGATCCACCACTGTTCCCGGAGGAGGAGAAGGAGGTGGCTGTCCCTTCGGTGCAGGCTCATGCCAGACGTTGTCGTTGGATCTGGACCATCACCTGCAGAGCCCTCCTCAAGACCACGGAACGCAATATTCAGGTGGCCAACCGTCACAGGAGGCCTGCCCTGGACTATAAGGTGGGTCAACAGGTTTGACTGTCTACAAAAAATATCAATGTGCCGGCCGAGAAACGCAAGTTAGCCAAGCGTTTCATCGGCCCATATGTGAGTTCACATATTGTTAACCCGGTGGCTGTGCACCTGGCTCTCCCCCCTTCCATGCGCATCTGCCCTACCTTTCATGTCTCCCAGGTCAAGCCCTACATCTCCGACCCTCTGTGCCCGCCCCCCGTGGCACCCCCCCCCCCAAGGATGATCGACAGCCACCCAGCTTGGGGGGTTACTGCCATCTTGGATGTCCGCCGGCGGGGCCAGGGTCTTCAGTACTTGGTGGACTGGGAGGGATTTGGCCCTGAGCACCGCTCCTGGATTCGCCCAGCATTGATCCTTGACAAGCAGCTCATCCGCGATTTCCATCGAGCGCATCCAGGCAGGATAGGGCAGGTGCCTGGAGGCACCTATAGAGGGGGGAGTACTGTCATGGCGGCCGCTGGTCCGTCATCAGCTCCAGCTGTGCACACACCTGCCATCAATAACCAGCAGGCTTTAAAAGCCGGTGTCACTGACTGCTCTGCACGGAGTCGTCTGTCGTCTTCGCCACACAATGTGTCAAGGACACGACCTCAAGCCAGAGCTACTACAAAGCCTCTTCACCAAGCCATGTCACGTAAGCATCAGCAAACCTTACCTTGTCAAACTAATTTCCCCTGTGCACAGGTGGACCTCCCTGGCGGCGGACTTGTCTCCCCTGACAACGGGGCTTCTCCTCCTCCTCCTCAGATCTCCACCTCACCTTCACAGCGCCAAGCGCTAAGCTCCACGCTCACCCTGCCACGTCAAGTCACGGAGTGGACAGAAGTCTCACAGCAGCACCTGCAAGTAAGCAGCACAAATCATAATTCCCTCTTGCTGCGAGCTGCATTAATCCCTTGTGCTTGTGTGTTTCCAGGGTTGCCAGGTCGCAGCGAGACTCGCTCAGCTCCAGCTGTCTGTCAGCATCGCACTCATCCACACACACACTAACTTCACTGGGTTAATAAATAATTGTCAAATCACTCTACTCGTGTCAGTGTCTGTCTCCTGGGTCAAGCAACCATGGCAATCGTATTGTTTCTAAATGCATGTTGTATCTATTATACAATGTTATTTTAAACAATGAATAAATCAATCAATTTGTGACCAGCTGGGAGGATCAGCTGGTTGAATAAAGGAAAACAGTCATGAAAAAGAAGACAATATGATCCTATTTAGTGGGCAGCCACGGTCACCTGTCAGTTGAAAACAGATCATATTAGACTCCACAAGTACATATTTTATGTCCAATATGCAAATCTCATCCTTGATAGTTACAGTGGGGCAAAAAAGTATTTAATCAGCCACCAATTGTGCAAGTTCTCACACTTAAAAGATGATAGAGGTCTCCAATTTTCATCAGAGGTGTACCTCAACTATGAGAGACAAAATGAGGAAAAAAATGCAGAAAATCACATTGAAGGATTTTTAATGAATTAATTGGTAAATTCCTCGGTAAAATAAATATTTGGTCAATAACAAAAGTTCATCTCAATACTTTGTTATATACCCTTTGTTGGCAATGACAGAGGTCAAACGTTTTCTGTAAGTCTTCACAAGGTTTTCACACACTGTTGCTGGTATTTTGGCCCATTCCTCCATGCAGATCTCCTCTAGAGCAGTGATGTTTTGGGGCTGTCGCTGGGCAACACGGACTTTCAACTCCCTCCAAAGATTTTCTATGGGGTTGAGATCTGGAGACTGGCTAGGCCACTCCAGGACCTTGAAATGCTTCTTATGAAGCCACTCCTTTGTTGCCCGGGCGGTGTGTTTGGGATCATTGTCATGCTGAAAGACCCAGCCACGTTTCATCTTCAATACCCTTGCTGATGGAAGGAGGTTTTCACTCAGAATCTCACAATACATGGCCCCATTCATTCTTCCCATTACACGGATCAGTCTTCCTGGTCCCTTTGCAGAAAAACAGCCCCAAAGTATGATGTTTCCACCCCCATGCTTCACAGTAGGTATGGTGTTCTTTGGATGCAACTCAGCATTCTTTCTCCTCCAAACACGACAAGTTGAGTTTTTACCAAAAAGTTCTATTTTGGTTTCATCTGACCATATGACATTCTCCCAGTCCTCTTCTGGATCATCCAAATGCTCTCTAGCAAACTTCAGATGGGCCTGGACATGTACTGGCTTAAGCAGGGGGACACATCTGGCACTGCAGGATTGGAGTCCCTGGCGGCGTAGTGTGTTACTGATGTAGCCTTTGTTACTTTGGTCCCAGCTCTCTGCAGGTCATTCACTAGGTCCCCCCGTGTGGTTCTGGGATTTTTGCTCACCGTTCTCATAATCATTTTGACCCCACGGGGTGAGATCTTGCGTGGAGCCCCAGATCGAGGGAGATTATCAGTGGTCTTGTATGTCTTCCATTTTCGAATAATTGCTCCCACAGTTGATTTCTTCACACCAAGCTGCTTACCTAGTGCAGATTCAGTCTTCCCAGCCTGGTGCAGGTCTACAATTTTGTTTCTGGTGTCCATTGACAGCTCTTTGGTCTTGGCCATAGTGGAGTTTGGAGTCTGACTGTTTGAGGTTGTGGACAGGTGCCTTTTATACTGATAACGAGTTCAAACAGGTGCCATTAATACAGGTAACGAGTGGAGGACAGAGGAGCCTCTTAAAGAAGAAGTTACAGGTCTGTGAGAGAGCCAGAAATCTTGCTTGTTTGTAGGTGACCAAATACTTATTTTACTGAGGAATTTACCAATTAATTCATTAAAAATCCTTCAATGTGATTTTCTGGATTTTTTTTTTTCTCATTTTGTCTCTCATAGTTGAGGTATACCTATGATGAAAATTGGAGACCTGGCGCCTGCATGGCTGCCGCGTCATTGGGAAGCGCTTATTGAGCGCGACCAATGTCAAGTCACATTCCTCGTATGTTTACATGTAAACATGCTTGGCTATAAAGCTATCTTGATTCTTGATTCATCTTTTAAGTGGGAGAACTTGCACAATTGGTGGCTGACTAACTACTTTTTTGCCCTCCTGTATATACAGCTTACATGGATTACACACACTACTAAATGAATGAAGTGTGCCGGGGAACGGGTGAGACTGTTGCATTTCAAACTTTACGCATGTGTTTATTGACATAACTACTGTATACATGGAGGCAATTGGGGGCTTGGTAGAATGCCGTGAAACTGTAGTTTAATCATCAAAAAAAGAAAGTCACTTACTCAAACCATAGAGTTGTAAGTTGTGCATGAGGTTGATTATAATTAGGACAATTACATAAATTTACTCACCAAGAAGCCACCCATCCACACAGGGCAGCTGGTAGTTTGTTCCCAACAATGCTGTTCATCAGAATCATTGGGAAAACCGGCTCTCGCTACAAATTGTGGTTTGATGTTGGCCTGTTCTACTGCATTGTGTAGGAATATGATGTACCTGGGTGACAGCTGGATAATCCAGGGACAAGAGTTGCAAATTAGCTAATAGCTATACACTCTTTGTGCAACACATCAGATTGATTGTCATTTGATTAATTGTCTATGTTTGTTGCACTGTCCCTGTCAAATAAACAAATAATCTAATCTAATGCCATCCCACACAGCTGGCATAGCTCGGCTCCGGGTTTAATGGGAAATTCCTGATTGGTCTGCCAGCTCCCTCTGGAATGCGTGTTGCCAGGAACCCCAGAGTTGTCAGCACCTGCACTGGGACGGCAGTGCACTGCTTCTCGCCATGTCACGCTCCAAGAGCTGCCGTAACTCTGTTCAGCTCAGTTCCACATGGACTTCCCCTGGAAACATAAACCGGCTGACAAGCCAGTCATCATCCTGAGCCAGAAAATCTTCTGTCTCTGAATACCTTTTCTCTTCTCACTACATGATTTGCAGTATCTTCTAGTAATGCTAACGCCATTGTTGTTAGAGGCATTTTCTGCACTTCTTTCTGCTTGCTTTTATATCCGCTCATCTAATTGCTCACACTTGGATGTTTGTTCATCATGAGTCTCCGGTGCGTAAAATCATTTTCACGTCATTATCAGTTTCCCAACATCTGTCTTTAAGAACAGGGTAAAATCCTTCCTTTTTAATATAGCTTTTGTTTAAGGAGGGTATTTGTGTCTTTTAACCCCACTCTTGTTCTATTGTTATCTGATCCATACTGCTGGTTGATCTCCAATATTGAACTTGGCATCTTACTGCTATGTTCTTTATGTCTGTCCTTTCCATCCTCCCTATCCCCTCACCCCCAGCCAGTCGCAGCAGACGACTGCCCCTCCCTGAGCCTGGCTCTGCTAGAGGTTTCTTCCTTCCAAATGGGAGTTTTTCCTCTCCACTGTCGCCTAGTGCTTGCTCATAGGGGATCGTCTGATTGCTGGGTCTTTCTGTGACTGTGTGATTTTTTTTATCTGCACGGTGGCGCCACGAGGCAGCTTTTGTTGTGATGTGGCGCATTATAAATAAAGCTGAATTGAATTGATATGAATCACCTCTAAGTGTCGCCAACAGACCAATAACAGTAGAAACGTACGTACGCCAGCCATGAAGCTGGCGTGGGGCTGCACATAGTTCAACGGTCATTTCATTCTTGATGCATCTGAAATTTTTCGTGGAATAGGACGTACGCCATGTTTTTGTGCGTAAGTACCCTTTGTACATGAGGCCCCTGGTGCTTGGACCTCGTGAAGATGATGGTCCTGACAGTTATCTTGGTTTCTTCTCTCACAAACTTCCATTTCTCCTCTAAAGGTCAAACTCCTCTTTAATAAATGGATTCTTCTTTCCTGCTTCTACCACTGATGTAAATGTTCTTCAAATGTCAAATATATCTGCGTCTGTTCTTCATCTTTCATTATTTATCCCCCGTCATGTTTTAATGTTTTAATGTCTTCACTAATGGGGCTCTGATGTTTGTTCCCTCTGAGTAAACGGCGTCTCAAAGCTCAAACTCAGCTTTTTCTTCCCTCTCATTGTTTTCTGACATTTTCCTCCTGGTTCACTCATTTTTTTGAAAAGAGTTTTTACATTTATGTGGAATTCTCTGGAATAAAATCAATAAAACTTCAGCTGCAATTGTCAGTGACTTTATCACAGAGTTTGAATTATTTTTATAAGTAACGTTTGCATATTTAGGCAGAAAATTTATCATTTAATCAACTAAAACTTAACTCTGAGGCCATGAACCGCTGATGTGAATTTCTGCTTATTTTACTGACGCTGAAGCAGAAAATTTATGAAGAAAGTTTGAGGAGAAATCAAGTTTTTAAAAAAATGTCTTTTAATTTTACTGATCAAACTGCTTAAAACAACAACAAAAAAAAACTTTCTCTCAAAAATTATCCTTGTTTTAAACAGGTTGATCAGTAAATTTTTTTTGCTCCAAGTGGCAGAAATTTTTACCTAAAACCATAAAAAACCAAAGTAAGTAAAATATCTTATGACAAGTCAGATTGTCTTGCAGAAAACTCCCCGACAAGAAGAAAAAAGTAGAATTATCTTCTTCACTTTAATCATGATTAATAGTGGTTTTGGTGATTAGTCTCATCAGGGTGAGTTAATCTCCTTAAATACATGAAATGTGATGCGGTGTCATGTGATCAGTCGCCATTAACCGTGATTAAATAACTGTTTTTTTTTTTTTGTTTTTTTTTTTTCAAGATGGCGCCCACAGTGGTCGACATGGTGCTACGCTGCCCTTTAATTTGTTTAATTTGTTTGTTTTTGTTCGTCGATTGTGTGTCTGCCAGCTCTTATACTCGTGAAGAGCTATTAAATATCAGGACTCTTACTCCCACGGACCTTCTCCCAGTTTTTTTAGCTCCTGCCGCCGATCTGATTCATTGTTTGGCTCAAACAGTAAGACGGCGAAAAAGAGGAAAGCGAGGGGGGATTCTCGCTCGGCTGCGAAGGAGAGGCACGCGAACACCCTTGCCTGGCATATTTCTATCCAATGCCAATTCTCTCTTGAACAAGGTAGAAGAATTAAGACTGCTGATGCGATTTAAGGACCTCGCTTCCTCGTCTGTCATCTGTTTCTCTGAGACCTGGCTTAAAGGGAACATACCGGACAGCGCGATCAACATCGAGGAATTTCAGCTGTTTCGTGCTGATCGCGTCACAGAGCTCTCTGGTAAATCTATTGGAGGAGGAGTGTGCTTCTACATTAACAACAGCTGGTGTTCTGATGTAACGGTGGTTTCACAACACTGTTCTACCGATCTAGAATTTCTCTCTGTTAACTGCAAGCCATTTTATTCCCCGTGGGAGTTCGCATCATTTGTTTTGATCGCTGTGTACGCCCCTTCCGACGCGGACGCGCGCGAGGCCCAGCGCGCGCTCGCAGATCACGTCCTACATGTGGAGCGGAATTTTCCAGACTCCCTGGTTATTGTGGTAGGCGACTTTAACCAGAGCAATCTGAGTCACGAGCTCCCCCGATACAAACAGTTTATTAAATGTCCAAACAGAGGAAATAACACGCTGGATCACTGTTACACTACAGTGAAGGACGCATATCGCACTGTTCCCCGCGCTGTGCTCGGACTATCTGATCACGTGATGGTCCACCTCATTCCCACATACAGACAGAGACTGAAGCTCACTAAACCTGTTGTGAGCACCACGAAGAAATTGACCAGTGAAGCTGGAGAGAAACTGAACACATGCATGGAAATAACTGACTGGGACATGTTTAAAGGAGCCACACATGATCTTAATGAGTACACAGACACTGTGAACTCATACATCAACTTTTGTGAGGAGAGCATTCTCCCATCGCGCACCAAGGTGAGGTACTCTAATGATAAGCCCTGGTTCACTGCTAAGCTCAGACAGATCAGGAAGGAGAAGGAAGCTGCGTTGAAAAGTGGAGACAGAGACTGCTACAGGGAGGTTAAATATCGGTTTAACAGAGAGCTGAGGAGAGCTAAATCTGTGTATTCTGAGAGACTCCAGCAGCAGTTCACTGCTAATGACTCTGCTTCTGTGTGGAGAGGACTGAGGCAAATCACCAACTATCGGCCTCAGGGTCCTAAAGGTCAGGATGACAAAGTCCTTTGTCAAAAACTGTCCCAACATTACGCCCGTTTTGACACCTCGTCAGCTGTGTCCAACTCCCCCACTCCACCCAGCTCCACTGCCTCCTCGGCCCCTAATTCATCAAAAGCGGTCCCCTCCTCCTCCTCCTCCCCCCCTGCCCTTGTCATCAGTGAGCAGGACGTGCACAGACAATTCTCCAGACTGAACCTGCGCAAGGCCCCCGGGCCGGACGGTGTATCTCCCTCCACCCTGAGACACTGTGCGAAAGAGCTGGCTCCTGTCTTCACAGACATTTTTAACACCTCCCTTAAGCTATGCCACATGCCGACCTGCCTCAAATCCTCCACCATCATCCCTGTCCCCAAGAAGCCACGGATTACTGGACTTAACGACTACAGACCTGTAGCGCTCACCTCTGTAGTCATGAAGTCCTTTGAGTGCCTGGTCCTGTCTCACCTCAAGTCCATCACCACTCCCCTCCTGGACCCGCTGCAGTTTGCCTACCGTGCCAACAGGTCTGTGGACGACGCAGTCAACCTGGCCCTCCACTCCATCCTGCAGCACCTGGACTCCCCGGGAACCTACGCCAGGATCCTGTTTGTGGACTTCAGCTCTGCATTCAACACCATCCGCCCCGCTCTGCTCCAGGACAAGCTGTCCCTGCTCGGCGTGCCTGACTCCCTCTGCAGGTGGATCACCGACTTCCTGACGGACCGGAGGCAGCATGTGCAGCTGGGGAAGTCTGTCTCGGACTCTGTTAGCATCAGCATCGGATCACCCCAGGGCTGTGTACTTTCCCCCCTACTCTTCTCCCTTTATACCAACTCCTGCACCTCCTCCCACCAGTCTGTTAAGCTGATCAAGTTTGCGGACGACACCACCCTCATCGGGATCATCTCCAACGGCGACGAGTCCATCTACAGGAAAGAGGTGGCCCAGCTGGTGTCCTGGTGCAGCCACAACAACCTGCAGCTGAACACTCTGAAGACAGCGGAGATGATTGTGGACTTCAGGAAAGTCACAACCCCCCTGCCCCCCCTCACCATCACAGGCTCTCCCATCACCATTGTAGATTCCTTCCGCTTCTTGGGCACCACCATCACCCGGGACCTCAAATGGGAGTCAACCATCAGCTCCCTCATCAAAAAGGCCCAGCAGAGGATGTTCTTTCTGCAGCAGCTGAGGAAGCTCAAGCTACCCACCAAGATGTTAGTGCAGTTCTACACGGCCATCATTGAGTCCATCCTCACCTCCTCCATAACCGTGTGGTACGCAGGAGCCACTGCCAGGGACAGACTAAGGTTGCAGCGCGTCGTGCGCACTGCTGAGAAGGTGATCGGCTGCAAGCTCCCATCTCTCCAGGACCTGTACATCTCCAGGACCCGGAGGCGTGCAGGCCGGATCATAGCCGATCCTTCACACCCTGGTCACGTACTGTTTGCCCCCCTCCCCTCAGGTAGAAGACTTCGGTCCATTCAGACTAAAATCTCCCGGCACATGAACAGCTTTTTCCCCTCTGCCATCAGACTGCTGAACATTAAGTGACTTATTGACTCTCGTGCACTATGTACAGCAGCTCAACCAGACTCATGACATTCATCACTGTTTTTCTGTTGCATTATCAACTGCACTGTGGTACCCCATATTATCTACTACTTGCTAATTTATTTAAAACTGCCTTGACTAATATTACTCATTATTATTATTATTATTATTATTATTATTATTATTATTATTATTATTATTATTCTACACTTATTGCATGTTTTTAGTCTTTTAGTTTTTTAGTTTATCTCTTTATCTCATCATGTTTTTAATGTTGCAGCATGGCACCGAGACAAATTCCTAGTTTGTGTACTACATGAACAATGGCAATAAATCTGATTCTGATTCTGATTCTGATTCGGGTGCAAGGGGAGAGTCAGGCAGCCATCTGGGAGCCAGGAGAGAGCTGAGGAACTGAATCTGTTTTTTAATAGGTTCAACTCACAGTCTGTCACCCCAGCAACACAACCAGACCCCCACACACCTCTCCCCACCCACCCTCCTGTGCAGAACCTCTCTCCATCTCCCCACTCCTCCTCCTTGGGGGGCACCAGGACCCTCCCTCACATCACGGTGACTACAGACCAGGTTAAGAAACAGCTGGAGAGACTCCGTCAGTGAAGGCCGTGGGCCCTGATGGCATCTCTGCCAGGACCCTGAGGACCTGTGCCAACCAACTAGCTCCAGTACTGAAACACCTGTACAACCTGAGCCTGGATCTGGAGAGAGAACCAGTGCTGTGGAAGACAGCCTGCCTGGTTCCTGTCCCAAAGAAGTCACCTCCATTGGACCTGAACGACTATCAACCACTTGCCCTCACATCTCATGTGATGAAGGTCCTGAAGAGACTGGTCTTAGCCCACCTGAGGCCGCAGGTGAAGACCTGGTTGGACCCTCTGCAGTTTGCATATCAGCCCCATTTAGGAGCTGAAGATGCTGTCATCTACCTGCTGCAACGAGCCCATCTGCACCTGGATGGTGGAGGAGATACTGTGAGAATCACTTTTTTTGATTTCTGCAGTGCCTTCACCACCATCCAGCCACTGCTTCTGGGTAAGAAGCTGTGGGTGATGGGGGTCGACAGCTCTGTGATCTCTGGATTACTGACTACCTGACAGGCAGACCACAGTTTGTCTGGCTGGGCAGTGTCTGGTCTGGCGTGGTGGTTGGTGATACGGGAGCTCCACAGGGGACTGTGCTCTCTCCTTTTCTCTTTACCTTATACACCACTGACTTTCAGTACAACACAGAGTCATGCCACCCGCAGAAATTCTCTGATGACTCAGCTGTTGTGGGGTGTATAAGAGGGGGAGAGGAAGGGGAGTACAGGGCACTGGTAGACAGATTTGTGGAGTGGACCAAGCAGAATAACCTGAGGCTGAATATCAGCAAGACCAGAGAGATGGTGATTGACTTCAGGAAAAAGGAAGACACCTTATCAGCCACTGCAGATTAGGGGGGAGGATGTGGAAGTGGTTGAGGACTTCAAATATCTGGGTGTCATGATCAGCAGTGGGTTGGACTGGAGATCTAACACCGATGCTGCACACAGGAAGGGGATGAGCAGACTCTACTTCCTGTGGAAGCTGAGATCCTTCAACGTGTGCAGCAGGATGCTGGAGCTTTTCTACCAGACCGTTGTCACCAGCGCCATCTTCTTTGCTGCTGTCTGTTGGGGTAGCAGTATCAGGGCCAGAGACACCAACAGACTTGACAAAATTATCAAGAGTGCTGGCTCTGTAACTGGTCTCAGACCGGAGACCTTTGAGACAGTGGTGGAGAGGAGGACACTAAATAAACTGCGATCCATCATGGACAATCCTGATCACCCCCTCCACCACACACTGGACAGACAGTGAAGCACTGGTGAATGGCCAGATACAGGAAATCTTCCCTGCCACATGCCATTTCACTGTACCATAACTCACTATGCTGTTGTATTCTGGTCATAGCTATGCTGCCACACTGCACCTTACAGACTAACTGGTACCTCACATTTCACTCTGCTCCTGATGGTCCTTCTTTGTGCAACGGGATGATTCATGTGTTTATACGGGTCATCATATATTAAGCTCTGATGTATATAGGTTTTATAGTGGTGTTAGTTTTACTTTCCATGGGTAATCCCTTTGTCTGTCATGCGTGTGTTTCTGTCGTTTGGTTGTCTACTGTCATGCTGCTGTTACACTGTAATTTCCCAGTTTGGGATCAATAAAGTACATCTGTCTATCTGTCCGTCCGTCCGTCTGTCCTTCCTTCCTTCCTTACTATGATTGTACAATGTGCCACCAGGGGAAATAAGATCCCAGATGATGTCCGCTGGAACAGAAAGCAGGCAGACGGAGCAGAACCACAGCCTCAGGTGGGCCAGTCAGACCTCCTCCCAGCTTACATCCCCATCAGGCAGACAGCCAGACTCTCACAGAATGCTCCAACACTTGGCCAGAACACAATCCGTCTCTCAGCTACAGCACTGCTTTATGAACACTAATTGGTCTGTTTGAGAGTCAGAGTGAGGAGGAACGCTGCCAAGTTTTCCTCTAACAGAAACCATGGATGGAGACAGATGTGTGCCTCCTCATCAGGGATGGTGACAAAGTGCAGTATGGCAGTGCCAGAGTGAACCCAAAGAGGGCCATTAGAACTGCCAAGGACATATACAGGAAAAAATAAGGGACATTTCAAAGACAACAGGTGTGGCAGGAGATCCAGAGCATCACCAGCTACAAGGGCACCAACATCCCCACCACCAGTGCTGGTGCTTCACAAGCAGAAGACATCAAGAGCTTCTTTTCTATATGTGCTGTTTCGATTTTAAAATCCTCCTGCCTGCCTCAGGGACTGCAGATGGAAGTTAGTCAGAACCCTATAATCTGCTACAGAGCATCTTTACCCTGTGTTAAAGATTTTTTCTCTACATGGTCCCTGACAAATAAACCAATAAACTATAGCTAAAACTCTTTGCACGCTTTGAGGCACACAGACCAACGGTGCCCCCTCCACCCCCTCGCCAGCATACAGCAGCTCCTCACTGACTCTCCTCCAACATGAGGTGAGCCCAGTGCTACGTCAGGTGAACCAGAGGACAGCTGCTGGACCTGATGGAATACCTGGTAGAGTACTCCCTACACCACCATCTTTATTCTCTTCCTGACCGAAGCCATCGCCCCAACCAGCCTAAAACCAGCCGTCATCATTCTCATCTCTAAGACATCAGGCATCAGAGACCTGAGTAACTACAGGCCCATGGCCCTCACATAAATGCTTATGAACGGCTTCAACAGGCTGGTTCTGAGGCATATCAAGGCCTGCCTCCTTGCAAGGTTCGACCTCCACCAATTCATCTGTATACTGAGGACACTTCTGTCATCACTCCCCACATCATGCTGAAGCATCTGGAACACCCTGGTAGCTTTATCCCCTTTTCCACTAGTACCTACTCAGCCCTACTTGGCTCAACACGGTGTGGTTAGTTTTCTTTTACAGCTGTGTTGTCATGGCGGCCTCTGGGCCGTCATTGGCTTCAACAGTCCCAGCTGCGCACAGACCAACAGGTGCCAATCAGCGGTTGTTAAAAGCCAGCGTTGCTGACAGCCCGTCACGGAGTCGTCTGTCCTCCTCATCAGAGCATGAACCAGAGCTTCGTTCTCAAGCTACGTCAAGAACGCCTCGTCAGGAACTGCCACGTAAGAGAACTGTTTGTTACTAAACTCCTTGCCTTTACCCCTGTGCACAGGTGGACCTCCCAGGCGGCGGACCAGCTTCCCCAGCTGACGGGGCGTTGCCACTTCAGCCACGTAGCTCCTCGCTACCACCTCTGCTACGGGTACGTCTTACTCCTCAGCTGCAAGAGCTGCTATTGTCTCAGCTGGAGGAACTATCATCACCACGATCAGTGGAATCTCTGTCATCGCCACCATCAGAACTGTCATCGTCACGATCAGTGGAATCACTGCCAACACCGCTATCAGAACTGTCATTGTCACGGTCAGTGGAATCACTGCCGTCATCATCACAGGAACTGCCATCGCCACAGCAACAGGTGGATTCACTACCACAGCCACGAGCACATTCCCCTCTACGTTGCACGGCCGCTGGGAGTCAGCAGGACGCTACCTGTGGATCACCCAAGTAAGCCCCTTCACCTACAATTACTCACGAGTGCTGAACAGCGGTAATTGTATCTGCTTGTGTGTTACAGGGTTGCCAGGTCTCCATCCGGACTGCTCAGTTCCAGCGACCAGAACTCTATACTTGCACTCACTCACGCACTACACACTCTCACTCTTCAATAAGGGATTATTGTCACTATCTACCCGTGTCAGTGTCTGTCTCCTGGGTTCTGAAACATGTCATGTGTACTGCCTCAAGTGAGTGGGATTTTTACAGCAAGGTGGCCCAACACTCCCATGACATAAATTTATGTAACACAAGCAAAACACAAGATGGAGGATCAGGAGATGATGGCATACAAACTGCTTGGTCTCTTGCTTTTTGTCAGAGTAAAGGCAAAAAAAAAGGATTATTGTCACTATCTACCCGTGTCAGTGTCTGTCTCCTGGGTCCTGAAACATGTCAGTACGACTCCATCACGTTGACCAAGCAGACAGTTCACTGTCACGCAAACTCAACACACTTAGCACTCGGGTAGATTTGTTAGCACACCAGCAGACGGTAATCCTTAATCAGTTAACTTTAATTAACAGTCGGCTGGATCGTCTGGAAGGACACCAGACGTCCTCCCCGACCGCAAATATCTCAGCCCCTGCGGGCTTAGCGTCAGGTCAAGCTCACACCTCATCGACCCCTCGCCTCACCCCTGTTCCCACGCCTGCCCGGTTCAGCGGAAAACTCGGGGAAGCCCGAGGATTCATCTTACAATGTGAATCAGTTTTTCTCCGCGTTCCAGGAGATTTCGCCTTAGACTCAAACAGGATTGGTTATGTCATTAGTTTGTTGTCGGGTAGAGCTTTAGATTGGGCATATTCCATCATGGCTAAACCAAGCTACTCCATGCTGACTTACCAGGAGTTTGTGACAGAATTCATGTCCGTGTTTGATCATACAGATAGGGGTGAGGTGTTGACAGAACGGCTGTTGAGCCTACAGCAGGGAAGGAGATCAGCTGCTGACTACGCTATTGACTTCCGGGTCCTGGCCGCAGAGATTGGGTGGGGGGAGCCATCACTGTGTGGTATTTTCCTGTGCAGTCTTAATGATGAGTTGAAGGATGAATTAGCGGCACGGGATAAACCGGACAACTTGCGTGATTTGATTGCCCTAACGGTTAGCCTGGATAGCAGATTAAGGGAGCGGGCGGCCGAACGGCGAGCTACTTCCCGTTCGGTTAAACCCCGCCCTCGCGTCACTAAGTATCCTCTTCTCGCTCTACCCGCGTCAGAGGAATCCCCGGATCAAGAGGCTATGGTTGTAGGTCAGTCTAAAGTGTCAGCAGCTGAGAGACAGCGCCGCAGGGATCGGGGCCTTTGTTTCTACTGTGGGAAAGAGTCACATGGGGTTTTCGAGTGTCCCAGTAGGTTAAAAGGGAAGGCCCGTGGATCGCAGTAGGGGGATTCACGGGCAAGAATTCAGAAGAACCCCTTACTAGTTGCCGTTTACCCATCAGACTGATCCATGCACATACAGAACACTCCACATTAGCATTAATTGACTCAGGAGCTGAGCAGAATTTTGTTTCTAGAGACCTGGCAACCCGGATGGGCCTTAGCTGTCAGACTCTAGATCCCCCTGTCAAACTCATCACCCTGTCCAAGGCGTCCCTGACCACCGTCGCCCATCAGACGGCCCCAGTATCTATAATTGTGTCAGGAAATCACAGGGAGGAGATTAGATTCCTAGTCCTGCCCGTCTCTTCTTCTCCCGTCATCCTGGGGTACCCCTGGCTTCGATTGCATAACCCCACCATTGACTGGCAAGCTGGGAGCATTACATCGTGGAGTACATTCTGCCTGAGTGCCTGTCTCCAATCTGCGGCGTGCACCCCGTTTGTCAAGGTGCCTCCACCCCATTCGTCACCACCGGACCTGTCCAAGGTACCAGAGGTTTACCACGACCTGGGGTTAGTTTTTAGCAAGTCTCGGGCGTTGTCTCTACCCCCCCCCCCCCATCGCCCTTACGACTGCACAATTAATCTGAAGGCTGGGGCCCCTCTTCCTGCTAGCCGCCTATACAGCCTATCAGCCCCGGAGCGCGAGGCTATGGACACATACATCAAGGAGTCCCTGGCCTCTGGAATCATCCGCCCATCGTCTTCGGCTGTGGGAGCCGGGTTCTTCTTCGTCGGGAAGAAGGACGGCTCATTACGCCCCTGCATCGACTTCCGGGGTCTCAACGAAATTACAGTAAAAGACAAATACACTCTGCCCTTGATGAACACTGCTTTTGACTCCCTCCAGGGGGCATCCTGGTTTACTAAGTTAGACCTCAGGAATGCTTATCACTTAGTGCGCATAAGAGAAGGTGACGAGTGGAAGACGGCTTTCCGGACCCCAAGCGGGCATTTTGAGTACCTTGTAATGCCGTTTGGGTTAACCAACGCTCCGGCCGTCTTCCAGCGTTTAATAAACGATGTTTTGCGGGACTTCCTGAACTCGTTTGTGTTTGTATATCTTGACGACATACTGATCTTCTCTTGCACACTAGAAGAGCATCAGGTGCATCTCCGCAAAGTACTACAGTGGCTCCTGGAGAATCAACTGTTCGTCAAGGCCGAGAAATGTGAGTTCCATACTGACCAAACCTCTTTCCTAGGGTTCATAATAGCCCGGAACCAGGTGCTTCCTGACCCGGCCAAGGTCAAGGCAGTAGTGGATTGGCCTGCACCCACCTCTAGGAAGCAGCTTCAAGGATTCTTGGGTTTTGCTAATTTCTATAGGAGGTTTGTGCCAAACTTTGGTAATATTGCTCGCCCTCTGACTGCGCTCACCTCCCCTAAGACCCCGTTTTGCTGGAGTGAGGAGGCAGCCGGAGCGTTTGAGAAACTTAAGAGGGAGTTTGCTTCGGCCCGGGTCCTAACTCAGGTGGACCCGAAGCTGCAGTGCTTGGTGGAAGTGGACGCCTCTGACTCGGGGGTGGGAGCGGTACTCTCCCAACGCTCTCCCGAGGATGGTAAGATTCGCCCGTGTGCTTACTTCTCTCATCGTCTATCCCCGGCAGAGAGAAACTACAGCATAGGAGACAGGGAGCTGCTGGCAGTGAAGCTCACTTTGGAGGAATGGAGACACTGGCTGGAGGGGGCTGCTCAGCCGTTCATGGTATGGACTGATCATCGTAACCTGGAGTACATCAGGACGGCAAAGCGCCTGAATGCACGCCAGGCTCGCTGGTCCCCCTTCTTCGGCCGGTTCAATTTTTCCATCACTTACCAGCCGGGAAGCAAGAACGGTAAGCCGGATGCCCTCTCGCGGCAGTTTGACGCACCATCCTCTGAGGACCAGGAAGCTCCTATCCTGCCGCCCTCCTGCGTCGTGGGCGCTCTGTCCTGGGATATCTGCAAGACGGTTTGCCGGGCTCAGAGGACTAAGCCGGCCCTGGGGGGGGGGGGGGTCCCCCGGGCCGCCTGTGTGTTCCACGTGCCATTCGGGGCCAAGTGATTGAGTGGGGTCATGCCTCCAAGTTGGCTTGTCATCCAGGGGTGGGCTGGACTGTGGACCTTCTCCAGAGGACCTTCTGGTGGCCAGGGCTACGGAAGGACGTTGTAGGTTACATCCGGGCTTGCGCTCAGTGCGCCACCGGGAAGACGATATCATCCCCCCCGGCGGGCCTGTTACACCCGTTGCCGGTCCCTTCTCGCCCCTGGTCCCACGTTGCTATGGACTTTGTGACTGGTTTGCCCACCTCAGATAATTTCACTACAGTTTTAACCATTGTGGACTGTTTCTCAAAGGCAGCCCATTTTGTGCCTCTTCGGGGTTTGCCTTCAGCCCAGGAAACAGCGGACCTCCTCGTTCAACATGTGGTCCGCCTCCACGGCATCCCCGCCGACATAGTGTCGGACCGGGGACCACAGTTTGTCTCGTAGGTCTGGAAGGCTTTCTGCGCGGCGCTGGGAGCCACAGCCAGCCTCTCCTCTGATTATCATCCCCAGAGCAATGGCCAGTGTGAGCGGGCTAACCAGGAGCTTGAGGCCGCATTGCGCTGTGTCATCTCCTCCTGCTCATCCTCCTGGAGCAAGTATCTTCCTTGGATTGAGTACGCCCATAACACCACGGTCTCTACGGCTACGGGCGTCTCCCCTTTCAAGGCGTTGTCTGGTTTTGATCCACCGCTGTTCCCGGAGGAAGAGAGGGAGGTAGCGGTTCCCTCGGTCCAAGCCCACATCAAGCGCTGTCGGCGAGTTTGGCTCATCGCCCGCCAAGCCCTGTTAAAGACTACAAGACGCAACATCCAGGTGGCCAGCCGGCATAGGAGACCCGCCCCGGACTACAAGGTGGGTCAGAAGGTTTGGTTGTCAACCCGGAATATTGGTGTACCGGCTGAGAAGCGTAAACTTACCAAGCGCTTTATTGGTCCTTACACCATCACTCGTATTATTAATCCTGTGTCTGTGCGCCTGTCTCTCCCCTCTTCGATGCACATCTGCCCCACCTTTCATGTCTCCCAGGTCAAACCGTACATCTATGACCCCCTGTGCCCGCCTCCCGTGGCCCCCACCCCCCCGAGGATGATCGATGGCCATCCGGCCTGGGGGGTGACGGCCATCCTGGACGTTCGCAGGCGAGGTCGTGGTCTTCAGTATTTGGTGGACTGGGAGGGCTTTGGACCGGAGGATCGTTCTTGGATTCGCCCAGCGTTGATCCTGGATAAACAGCTGATCCGCGACTTCCATCGGGCGAATCCAGGTAGAATTGGGCAGGTGCCTGGAGGTACTGCTGGGGGGGGAGTACTGTCATGGCGGCCTCTGGGCCGTCATTGGCTTCATCAGTCCCAGCTGCGCACAGACCAACAGGTGCCAATCAGCGGCTGTTAAAAGCCAGCGTTGCCAACAGCCCGTCACAGAGTCGTCTGTCCTCCTCATCGGAGCATGAACCAGAGCTTCGTTCTCAAGCTACGTCAAGAACGCCTCATCAGGAACTGCCACGTAAGAGAACTGTTTGTTACTCAACTTCTTGCCTTTACCCCTGTGCACAGGTGGACCTCCCAGGCGGCGGACCAGCTTCCCCAGCCGACGGGGCGTTGCCACTTCAGCCACGTAGCTCCTCGCTACCACCTCTGCTACGGGTACGTCTTACTCCTCAGCTGCAAGAGCTGCTATTGTCTCAGCTGCAGGAACTATCATCACCACGATCAGTGGAATCTCTGTCATCGCCACCATCAGAACTGTCATCGTCACGATCAGTGGAATCACTGCCAACACCGCTATCAGAACTGTCATCGTCACCGTCAGTGGAATCACTGCCGTCATCATCACGGGAACTGCCATCGCCACGGCAACAGGTGGATTCACTACCACAGCCACGAGCACATTCCCCTCCACGTTGCAGGGCCGCTGGGAGTCAGCAGGACGCTACCTGTGGATCACCCAAGTAAGCCCCTTCACCTACAATTACTCACGAGTGCTGAACAGCGGAAATTGTATCTGCTTGTGTGTTACAGGGTTGCCAGGTCTCCATCCGGACTGCTCAGTTCCAGCGACCAGAACTCTATACTTGCACTCACTCACGCACTACACACTCTCACTCTTCAATAAAGGGATTATTGTCACTATCTACCCGTGTCAGTGTCTGTCTCCTGGGTCCTGAAACATGTCATGTGTACTGCCTCAAGTGAGTGGGATTTTTACAGCAAGGTGGCCCAACACTCCCATGACATAAATTTATGTAACACAAGCAAAACACAAGATGGAGGATCAGGAGATGATGGCATACAAACTGCTTGGTCTCTTGCTTTTTGTCAGAGTAAAGGCAAAAAAAAAAGAGCCAGAGAAGGCTACAGTTGGCGAGACAAAACACAAAGGAAAGGTACAGGAGAGTTTGGCATGTCATGGAGCAGTATGAAGCTGAGGGGGTTCTGAGCCTGTCCACGCTGTGGGATTTAGCAGGAGGGGGAAGCCTCTTCCCAGCTCACATCAGGAACATTGGTAAGTGTGGGCTATTACTTCCTCGGAGACTCGGCTTATCCCTTACAAAACTGGCTGTTGAAACCATTCCATGACACTGGACGACTGACAGAAGAACAGCACGTTCAACCAAAAAATCAGTCGAGTACGGGTGGCTGTGGAGAATGCTATTGGCAGGCTGAAGGGAAGGTGGTGCTGCCTTCTGAAAAGGAATGACTGTGACATCCAACTGGTGAAAGCTATGGTGCTGATTTGCTGTGCTCTGCATAATCTGTGTGAAAATCATGGAGAGACTTTTGACACTTCATGGGATGATCCAGCAGCTGCAGCATGTGAACCGGTGGCGGCAGCGGCACAAGGTGTAGAGGAGGGCAGAGATATACGAGATGCTCCGATGCAGTACTTGTGGAGCAATAATGAGCAAACAATCTGATTGCCTTCCCATTCATGTGTCTACACATGTACAACTTTTGTATTTTGACAATAACATTTTGCACCTTTTGCAGATGTCTCCTCTTTTCTTTATACGTTTTATTTGTGAAGGTTACAAAGAGTGACAAATTAAATGCTAAAAGACAGGGGAAGCTCTCTACCAATAATCCAGCACAACCCTAACCCTGGGTGAAAGTAGAATTTTAAGAGGCTAAGAAAGAAGATCTTTCATTATTCACCACTACACACAGATAACATGGAAACATTGCATGGTCAGATTAGATACATGTATCTAAATATTGTTTTGTAACCAAAATGGAATGATTCTCTGCATCAAAAGATTTTTTTAGGTCCAGTAAAACAGCTCCCAGAACCTGACCTTGATCTATGGACTATTATAGTTTTTAATTTGCTCGGTCAAGTAAGAGTTAGCACTCTCAGCTGAATAATTTGGTCAGAAGCTATAGAGAGGATGTTTAAAGGGTACCTGTAGTGAACGTTAATCCAAAGCCATTTCAAAAGATCAAATATGATACTAGTAGTTCTGTCCAGTAATTTTGGGCATGATTCCTTCTCAAATACGTGCGAGTTTCAAGTCACTGCTCTGTCAGTCAGTCCTGGTCAAGGACTTCTCGTCTCCTCCATGGGCTGGTTCAGCACGGTCGTGACACTCAGTCGTTGCTTTGTGCGATTGACTGAGCAGCAGTATAGCAGTCAAAGTTTCAACATCAGAATTTTAGGCATTTTTTTACAACCATGTACAAGCAAATCTACCCACACATAATTTAATGAAATAAAATTCTAGTATATCAAGATTTATTCAACATGTTCAGAAGTTACTTGACTGAGAACTTGTCTGTTCATCAAGTCCCCTTCAGCTGCTGGTCCCCAGAGGTACCTGTAGATCATGCCGTCAATGAAGGACATTTCCAAGGATGGTTTGTGCAGTATACAGTATATCCGTGCAGATTTTGCACCGTTTTCAACTCAGCTCTCGACCTACTGAGCAACTGCTGAGCGCGTTTACTCATCCACGGTAAAACCGGAAGCTATGATTGTATGCCACTTCTGGCTGGCGATGGCTGCTCCCCGCTGGTTTTGACCAAGTGGTTTTCATGGTATAAAATTATTCAAAATACTGACTCTAGGGGCTTATTTTAACTAAATAGACACATTTTTGGTTTATAAGCAATAGCTAAAGCAGGATTAATGTTATAATCAGTACTGGTTTCCTTTAAGCAATTATTAGACTCCATATCCTCCAATAATTGTGTAGCAACATTTTTTTTCTAAAACTTTGTAGAAAATTGGTCATATACAACAGACACATCCCTGGTTTACAGCTCCAGATTTAAATCCCTTCCCATTTCAGCCAGAATGCTAAGAGGTAAATGAGCCAATGTTTTCAACATCATGACAAATGTGTGGTTTTTACTGTTGATGTCACGTTCTCCCTGTGTGCTTTTACGCAGTGCACAGAGGAGTAGAAGGATGACGGATTTAAGCGCAGGGTTACACCACAAACACATTTATTAACAAAAGGCAAACACTGTAGAGGATGTGCTCAAGGATGAGGCTGAGTTTATTTGTCAGGTTCAGCTTTATTAACAGAACACATACTCTAACATATCTCCAAGCAAGAAAAAAGAGGCAGATCAACATCACATCGCTCTTTTTATACTCAGGAACATCGAAACTCAAGTCACATGGTGTCTGAGCAAACATACAGTCACATGGTGCTTAATACCAGTCACACTGTAACCCCTTTGATCTTCCACCATTGTCCTTTAGCTTTTGATGGTCCGGAAATCCCTCCAGGGACAGATCTCACACCTCCTCGATATCTCCTGCAGGCTCAGTCCTTCTGTCCCTCGAGACGTGATGCACACAATAAACATACAGCAATACATTTGTGGAAAATATGTACCTAACATATATGCCACATGACCCCCCCAAACGTCTAATATGGGACAACATAATCAGAGATGCATGACAGAGAAATATTACCACATAACAAATATCAATCCACCAGTTGCCTAGATCTAAACCTCCTGCCGTATCTGCTGTAAGCCGGCCTTGCTGCTTCTGCAGTGTCTTCCTGCACCTGTGGATTAGAACTGTTAGCCAATCTCTGTGGGGGTTCTGGAAAATGCCTCCTCGGGGGTCTGCCGCGACGGGAGGCCCTCGCCAACTGCACTTGTTCATCCGCCAAAACAAAAGCAGGTTTGAGTCTGTTTATACAAATCAACTCCATCAAATCTAGCAAAAAATGTTTCTCTCCTGTTTCCAGCACTCTGAAAGGTCCATCATAAGGTGGCCGCAGATTTGGGCGATGAGCATCATGTCTAACAAAAACAAACTCTGCATTTTTTAAAGCCTTCGGCACAAAAACGCGTGGAAAACTGGGATGAACCGGGCCAGGCAGCATGTTTGATCCTGTGTCGCTCTGCAACGGCTGAGCGGGGGGACAATTTGGTGCGGGATTGTCGGGGAGAAATTCACCGGGTAAGCAGAGAGATTGTGCAAAAACTAACTCAGCTGGGGAGGCCTGCAAATCCTCCTTAGGTGCAGAATGCAACCCCAATAAAACCCATGGAAGTTTGTCAACCCAATTTGTATCCGTACGCGACGCTCTGAGGGCTGCTTTCAATGACCTATGAAAATGTTCGCATAAACCGTTAGCCTGGGGGTTATACACGGTAGTGCGGTGGATCTTCACCCCTAGGCTGCGGGCCATCGATGACCAGAGTTCAGAAACAAATTGAGGGCCTCTGTCGGACGTTATGTCCGACGGAACTCCAAAAAGCGCAACCCAAGTTGTTAAAAACACGCGCGCAACTTCCTCCGCTGTGGTTGATGCCAAAGGAACCGCTTCTGGCCAACGTGTAGTGCGATTCACCATCGTCAAAAGGTGTGTGTACCCCTGTGACAACGGAAGGGGGTCCACCAAGTCGACATGCACATGATCAAAGTGCTTAGCTGGGATGTGAAAAGGCTCCAAAGGAGCTCTAGTGTGCTTGTGTATTTTGGCTCGCTGACACGCTACGCAGACTGCCGCCCATTCCTTGACCTGTTTGCACAACTCCGGCCAAACAAATTTCTCCCCCACCATCTTGATCGATGCGGGCACCCCCGGGTGCGCCAGGGAATGGACCAAGTCAAAAACGCGGGACGCTGCCGTCCCGTGGAGACATCGCAGGTTAGGGGGGTCATACCTGCTTGCAGCACCCTGTGCTCCAGCCTTAACCCTTTTGGTCCAGACTGGAGTGCGCGCACATCCGCATTGCTAACCTGCTCCGCGGCCATGGCTGCATAATCTAAACCTACGCGGACCGGGGCTGCGTGCGCTTCCGTGCCACTACCCTGGCCCACGGCCACAGCTGCCGAGTCTGCCCCCACGGGGCCTGGTGCTGCCACAGCACGCGAGAGACAGTCTGCCACTACATTATGTTTACCTGCGACATGCTGGATATCGGTGGTGAACTCCGATATCACGGCCAGCTGTCTTTGCTGCCGGCCCGAACAAGGCTCTGGAATCTTGGCCATCGCAAGCGTTAGCGGCTTGTGGTCCACAAACGCGGTGAAACGGCGCCCTTCCAGCTAGAACTGGAAATGGCGGATGGCCAAGTGTAGGGCCAACAGCTCCCTATCGAACGCGCTGTATTTACGCTCGCTAGCGCGCAAAGTTTTGCTGAAAAACGCGAGCGGCTGCCAAGTCCCTGATACAAACTGTTCAACGACCGCCCCCACCGCTAAATTGGAAGCGTCAGTGGTGAGCGCCATGCGGGCTGTTGGAACTGGGTGTGCCAACAAAACTGCGTTTTCCAGGGCTGATTTGACTTGGGAGAATGCGCGCTCCCGCTCCGGAAACCATTCGATTTTATTTGTGGGTTTTTGCTTCTTTAGTGCAGCATACAATGGTTGCATGAGCTGCGCTGTGCTTGGGAGGAAACAGTTATAAAAATTAACCATTCCCAAAAACTCCTGTAATGCTTTGACCGTTTGAGGTCGGGGAAAATCTGTTATTGCACGTACTTTATCGGGCAGAGGGACCGCTAACTTCTGGTGAAACGCGATGCCCCAAAAAATCAATTTGCACCGCCCCAAACTGGCACTTCGCTGGGTTAATTATTAACCCGTGCTCTGCCAGCCTCTGAAAAACTTCTGTGAGGTGGCTTTCATGTTCGTCTTCGGACGTGCTGGCTACCAAAATGTCATCTAAGTAGACAAACACGAAAGGGATGTCGCGTAGCACCGCGTCCGTCAAACGCTGGAACGTCTGCATGGCACCCTTGAGTCCAAAAGGCATGCGCAAAGACTCAAAAAGCCCGAAAGGAGTTATTACCGCTGTTTTGGGTATATCCTGAGCATGCACTGGGACCTGATGGTAACCATGCACCAAGTCTATTTTAGAAAAAATGCACGCCCACGCCAAATGAACTGAAAAATCTTGGATGTGCGGAATCGGGTAGCGGTCGTGCGCTGAGGCGTTAATTCAACCTGCGGAAATCACCGCAAGGTTGCCACGAAAGATCAGCCTTTGGGACCATGTGTAGCGGTGAAGCCCAGGGGCTTTTGGAACGTCTAATGATGCCCAGTTTTTCCAAGTTGGCGAACTCCTCGCGTGCTATGGCCAGTTTAGCTGAGTCCAAGCGCCGAGCTTTTGCAAAAACGGGCGACCCCTTGGTAGTGATAAAATGTTCCACCCCATGTTTAGCCACTGTCGCCGAAAACGTTGGGACTGTGAGTGCTGGGATCTGGGTGAGTAGTGTGTGGAACTTACCACCCGCAGCTGTGACGCTGGCCTGTGCAGTCGGCGGGGCCACCCGGGCTGTGCAGGGAATAGAGTGAAAAGACAGTGCATTAACCAGACGTCTATTAGCAAGATCAACCAATAAACCATGTGAGCACAAAAAATCAGCACCTAACATGTTGAAATTGACTGCCGCTATGACGAAAGTCCACTCAAATGTCCGGCCGTGTAGAGAGAGAAGCAGAGTCTTCTCCCCGAAGGTCTTAATCGCCGAGCCGTTCGCTGCCGATACCAGGGGACCACTGGAAGGCGCCAGCCGGTCAGCATAGAAAGGTGTGATGAAACTCAGCTGGGAGCCTGTGTCCACAAGGAAATGCCTCCCTGACCGCGCGTCCTTCAGGTAGAGTAGCCTGTTCTTTTCACCGAGAGTCGCAGCTGCTACTGACTCCCAGTCTTGGCATTTCCCGAGTGCTTGAACTGGCACGGTGGAATGCACTTGCATGCCCTCTCGGTGAAACAGCGATGGTAGAAGCAAAGGACGTCGTCCGCTCCGTGTCTCCTGGCCTCCGCCGCTGCTGTCATCAGTGAGTCTGGTGCTGCAGCCTCTGGCCCCCTGCCATCTCCGGGTGTTGCGCTCAGTTTCGCTGCTGCGGTCGTGGCCGTGTGTTGCCTATGGGTGTCGACGAGTCGCTGTGCCTCCTGGCCCAGCTCGTGGTAGTCTCAGTGGGCCAGCAGCTGTGAACTGGCCAGGGTCACTCTCACCGCTGACGGTAGTGTCCTGAGGAAAAGGTGGGCGAAGATAAAGCCATCATCTTCGGCGTCTCTCAAACTCAACATCTTCGCCATAAGGTCTGCAGGTCTCTCGACCTCGCCCTCAGTCAACGCCAGGAGCTTCTCTGCTTGCTCTCCCAGCGAGGGGGCAAAAGCATGGATGAGAGCAGCTTTCAATGCGCCATACTTGTCGTCGTCTGGCGGGTGGTTAATCAGGCTTTCCACCCGCTAAGCTGTGTGGCTGTCCAGCTTTGCAACCACATGGTAGAATTTCGTGGCGTCTGCCGAAATTCCCCGAAGATGGAACTGTGCCTCAACTGTGTTAAACCAGGAGCGCGGGCTGTGCTGCCAGAAGTCAGGTAGCTGGACTGTGGTAGCTGCATTAGCCTGGCTGGCTCCTGATGAGTCCGGTGCAGGAGAATCGTCACCGGCCATAATTCGTCTTAGGTCACCAGTGTAGAGGATGTACAATAAACATACAGCAATACATTTGTGGAAAATATGTACCTAACATATATGCCACAACACTTCCAAAAGAGCAGACATACAAAAAGACAAACATGGTACACTACTGGCTTACACGGTTGGATGTGAAGTGGGCAGACCACAGTGTACAGTGGCACAGAAAAGGCAAAACATCAAAACAAAAGGCAAAACAAAAGACGACAGGGTACACTTACTGGTTTCTATGGCAGGACGTGAAGTGGGCAGACCACAGTGTACAGTGGCACAATGGAAACAAATGACAATGCAATAGTCCAACAATGCTTGACTGGCAAAGAGCTGCTTAAGTACAAGCATTGCTGGTAACGGAGATTGGCTGCACCTGGGCGAAGCGCGGGAAAGGCAATTACCGGAGTGGAACAAGCTGGCTGTCGTGAGAGAGGGGTCATGGTAGGACCGGCAAGTGTCAGACAGCGCCCTCATGAGTGTCGGCCGAAGGAGGCTGCCTCACAGCTGCCGGCCAGAAGGCAGTGGCTACAGGTAGGGAAATAAAGAAAAACAAAAACTACAAGAAACTCAACACAATACATAAACACACAGATAACCTGAGCCACAGACAACGGTCAGAACCGAGCCTGAAGAGCAAACCGGCTCGGGTCATGACAGTTGACTCTTTTCCCACCAGAATTGTAACAGACAAAACACAATCATGATTCAATTCAATTAAATTAAATTCAACTTTATTTATATAGCGCTATTTCACAACAACAGTCATCTCATACCACTTTCAACTGTAGGGGAAACCCCCACAATTGCAGAAAGACCCCAGCAATCAGGCAATCCCCTGTGAGCAAGCACTTGGCGACGGTGGAGAGGAAAAACTCCTTTTTAACAGGAAGAAACTTCCAGCAGAACCAGGCTCAGGAAGGGGCAGTCATCTGCTGCGACTGGCTGGCAGGTGAGAGGATAGAGAAGATGAAAAGAAAAGACCTGTAGAGAGCAAACAGCACGATGGGGACTCAATCTATGGGAGAGAACAAACAGATGTTAATGACCAGCAAAAATATTTCATTGAGAGTGAAGAATGGAGTGAGGCCCAGTGCATTATTGGAAGTCCCCCGGCTGTTAAGGTTAAGAGACACATGATCCCTCCCTAATTGTAGGCTATATCAAGAAGGAAGGTTTTAACCCTATTCTTAAAAACAGAGATCCAGTCTGACTCCCAAATCCAGATTGGCAGCTTGTTCCAAAGGAGAGGAGCTTGATAACTGAAGGCTCTGCGTCCCATTGTACTTTTGGAGATTCTAGGTATTACAAGTAATCCAGCATTTTGGGAGTGTAGTGCTCTTTTAGGATAATAGGGTAGTATCAAATCTTTTAAATAAAAAGGGGCCTGGTTGTTTAGAGCTTTGGAAATGAGAAGAAGGATTTTAAACTTAATTCTAAACTCTATGGGAAGCCAATGAAGGGAGGCCAGAACGGAGAGATACGATCTCTCTTTCTAGTACTTGTTAAAGGTCTTGCAGCAGCATTTTGGATCAACTGAAGACTTTTTAGAGATGTTTTAGGACAACCTGATAATAAAGAGTTACAATAATCTAATCTACAAGTAACAAAATGTGGGTCAGTTTCTCAGCATCACTCTGAGACAAGGTGCTCCTAATCTTTGCAATATTACACAAATGATAGAAGGCAGTCTTAGAAACAAATTTAATTTGTGAACTGAAAAACAGATCTTGATCAAAAATAATTCCAAGGTTCCTCACAGAACTATTAAGAGAAAGAGTAACCACATCCAAACAAAGAGTTTGATTTGGAAAGGTATTTCTAAGGTTTTCTGGACCAACTAGAATGACTTCAGTCTTATCTGAATTTAATAGCAGGAAATTACAAGTCATCCAAGCTTTGATTTCCTTAAGACAGGCTTCTAACTTGGCTAATTGATTACTATCATCTGGCTTCACTGAAAGGAATAATTGTGTGTCATCTGCATAACAACAAAAATTTATACAGTGTTTTCTAATAATGCCTGACGGAAGCATATATAAACAAAAAAAAAGTAGGGCCTATCACAGATCCCTGTGGAACTCAATGACTGAGCTTTGAGTTGGAAGAAAACTCATTACTGACATGAACAAACTGGAACCTATCAGATAAATAAAATCAAAACCACTGCAACGAAGTTCCATTAAGTTCAACATAGTGTTCTAAACTATCAAGTAGAATATTATGATTGATAATATCAAAAGCTGCACTAAGGTCTAAAAGGAAAAGTACAGATGGGATACGGAGGTCATTAGTGACCTTTACTAAGGCTGCTTCAGTGTTATGATGAATGAATGAATGAATGAATCTTTATTTCGGCTAGATTAAAAGTAGAGATTAAAAAGAAACTGAATAATATAACAAAGGGGGAAAGAAAATCCAACAAGGTCAAATTAGACAATAACTCCTCTGATTATACAGTTCAACATAAGATAAGATAAGATAAGCCTTTATTAGCCCCACAATGGGGAAATTGCAGGATTGCAACAGCACAGGGATAGCAACACTCAGAGCAACAATCAGAAGGCAAGGGGAAAAAAAGAAGAAAGAAACAAGAGCAGCAAGTACACATATGTACATATAAATACACACACACACATACACACACACACACACACACACACACACACACACATATATATATATATATATATATATATATATATATATACTGTGTATATATATAAATATATATATATATAGACACACGGTGTGGTGCATTGTAGCTAGATGGAATAAATATGTAAATATATAAACACACACAGTGCAGAGCATTGTTGCTAGATGGGATGAAACAGCACAACCGTCTACTTAGTTGTCCTACATGGTATGATTATGTACCCATACATATTCTCACCCTCCATAGCGACCCGTATTTTCATAGTTGTATGCTGGAGGGGACCATTGTATAAGTCTATTGCGTCTTTTGCATTCAAAACTATTAGGTTGTCACGTCTTTTTGCTATCTCTGCGAACAGCCCGGCTTAGGTTGTACAGTCTGACAGCCATTGGTAGGAAGGACCTGCGAAACCTCTCGGTTGTGCACCTAGGATGATGTAGTCTGCTGCTAAATGAGCTCCTCAGTGCGTTCAGTATGTCCTGCATAGGGTGGAACTCGGACTCCAGCAGAGATGACAGTTTAGCCACCGTCCTTCTCTCTCCTATCTCCTCAAAAAAAAAAAAAATTACAAGATGGCGGCGCGTGCACAACACGAGGCTCAGCGTCTCTTCAGATTTTGTGGATTAGCAGTGTTATTTCTGCTCATTTCGGGTCTGTTCGTTCAGAACAGCTTCGCTTTCACATCTTACACCCAGAATGAGCTTTTGGACACTGGATTACAAAATAACGATAATGATCTTTTTATCAGCAACCTACGTCTCATCCCTGAGCTCCGGAGAACACCCGACGCTCGGCAAGCTTCCCGGCCGACCGGAAGTGCTCGCAGGCGGCGTAGAGACCGTAAACAAAGGCGGGGGAAGCACGATGGGCTAAGAGCTAAGCTAAAGCTAACACCACACCGGCTTTCTCTACCCAGTATTTTCCTTGCTAATGTACGGTCACCGACGATATCCCCAGTTGAAGTCAACAGTGTCCCATCCGCACCATACACAGTGTGGACGGGGAGCTGCTTTCCCCTCCTGAGCCGCCGAACAGTTTGCCAGAATCTCTTTGAAGCCGACCGAAAGTCTTGTTCCATGGCCTCACCGAACTCCTCCCATACCCGCGTTTTTGCTTCAGCAACCACCCGAGCTGCACTCCGCTTGGCCTGCCGGTACACCTCAGCTGCTTCGGGAGTCCCACAAGCCAACCAAGCTTGATAGGACTCCTTCTTTAGCTTAATGGCCCCCCTCACCACTGGTGTCCACCACTTGGTTCGGGGGTTGCCACCACGAGATGCACCGACCACCTTGCGGCCGCAGCTCTGGGCCGCCGCTTCAACAACAGAGGTGGAGAACATGGCCCATTCAGACTCCATGTCTCCAGACTCCCTCAGAAAGTGGTTGAAGTTCTTCCGGAGGTGGGAGTTGAAGACCTCCCGGACAGGGGCCTCAGCCAGACGCTCCCAGCACACCCTCACTATACGTTTGGGTCTACCAGGTCTGAATGGCTTCCTCCCCTGCCATTGGATCCAACTCACCACCAGGTGGTGATCAGTTGACAGCTATGCACCTCTCTTTACTCGGGTGTCCAAGACATACGGTCACAGGTCTGATGATACGATAACAAAATCGATCATCGACCGTCGATCATCGGTGGAAGGAATACTTTGAGGATCTCCTCAATCCCACTGATACACCTTCCACAGAGGAAGCAGGGTTTGGGGACAAGGGGGATGACTCGCCTATCACAGGGGCTGAGGTCGCCAAGGTGGTTAAAAATCTCCTTGGTGGCCGGGCCCCGGGGGTGGACGAGATTCGCCCTGAGTACCTCAAGGCCCTGGATGTTGTTGGGTTGTCATGGTTGACACGCCTCTGCAACATTGCGTGGAGGTCGGGGGCAGTGCCTTTGGCATGGCAAACCGGGGTGGTGGTTCCTCTCTTCAAAAAAGGGGACCGGAGGGTGTGCTCCAACTTTAGAGGGATCACACTCCTCAGCCTCCCTGGGAAGGTCTATGCCAAGGTACTGGAGAGAAGAGTCCGGCCATTGGTCGAACCTCGGATTCAGGAGGAGCAATGTGGTTTTCGTCCTGGCCGTGGCACATCAGACCAGCTCTTTACCCTCTCGAGAATTCTTGAGGGTTCGTGGGAGTTTGCCCAACCAGTTTACATGTGTTTTGTGGACTTGGAGAAGGCATTTGACCGCGTCCCTCGTGGATTTTTGTGGGGGGTGCTTCGGGAGTATGGGGTATCAGGCTTGTTGTTACGAGCTATTCGGTCTCTGTACGACCGTTGTGAGAGTTTGGTTCGTATTGCCAACACTCGGTCGGAGTCATTCCCAGTGAGAGTTGGACTCCGCCAGGGCTGCCCTTTGTCACCGATCCTGTTCATAATTTTTATGGACAGGATTTCTAGGCACAGCCAGGGAATGGAGGGTGTCATGCTTGGTGACCACAGGATCTCATCTCTGTTGTTTGCAGATGATGTTGTCCTGTTGGCTTCATCCAGCAATGACCTACAGCTCTTGCTGGGACGGTTTGCCGCTGAGTGTGAAGCGGCTGGGATGAGAATCAGCACCTCCAAGTCCGAGTCCATAGTCCTCAGCCGGAAAAAGGTGGATTGTCCTCTCCGGGTTGGGGACAGGCTCCTGCCCCAAGTGGAGGAGTTTAAGTATCTTCGGGTCTTGTTCACGAGTGAGGGGAAAATGGAGCGAGAGATCGACTGACGGATTGGAGCAGCATCTGCAGTGATGCGGACGTTGTACCGGTCTGTTGTGGTGACGAGGGAGCTTAGTTCTAAGGCAAAGCTGTCGATTTACTAGTCAATCTACGTTCCTACTCTCACCTATGGCCACGAGCTTTGGGTAATGACCGAAAGAACGAGATCGCGGATACAAGCGGCTGAAATGAGCTTTCTCCGTAAGATTGCTGGACTGACCCTCAGAGATAGGGTGAGGAGCTCAGTCATCCGGGAGAGGCTCAGAGTAGAACCGCTGCTCCTCCACATTGAAAGGAGTCAGTTGAGGTGGTATGGGCATCTGATTAGGATGCCTCCTGGACACCTCCCACTTGAGGTGTTTCAGGTACGTCCCACTGGGAGGAGACCCCGGGGCAGACCCAGGACTCGGTGGAGAGACTATGTCTCCCAGCTGGTCTGGGAACACCTTGGTATCCCCTCTGAAGAGCTGGAGCAGGTGGCTGGGGAGAGGGAAGTCTGGGCTTCTCTGCTTGAACTGCTGCCTCCGCGACCCGGACCTCCGGAAAAGCGGTAGAAGATGGATGGATGGATGGATGGATGTACGGTCACTGGCGAACAAAATAAATGAGCTACGGCTTCGGATCACCAACAATAAGAGTCTTATGAACTGCAATATCATGAGTTTCACAGAAACATGGCTACACAGTGGAATACCCGACAATGCTATTGAGCTAGCTGGCCTATACACACTCCGGGCAGACAGAGCAGCAGATGACTCCGGTAAGACCAGAGGTGGGGGAGTGTGCATTTATATTAAAAAGGTTTGGTGCAAGAACTCTGTCACTGTTGAGAGACACTGCTCAGCTAACCTGGAGTTTCTCATGGTTAAATGTAGACCTTTATATCTGCCACGCGAGTTCACTTGTACCATCATAACAGCTGCTTACATTTCTCAGGATGCTAATGCTAAGCTTGCTATGAAAGAACTGCATGCAGCTATTAGCAAACAACAAACTGCACACCCAGAGGCAGCATTTATTGTGGTGGGTGATTTTAACCACTCTAACCTCAAGACAGTGCTTCCTAAATTCTACCAGCATGTCTCCTGTCACACAAGAGGGGACAAAACATTGGACCATGTTTACACCAATATTGTGGGAGCCTACACAGCAACTCCCCTCCCCCACCTAGGTCAGTCTGATCACTTATCTTTGTTCCTTACCTCCAAGTATGTACCGCTCATCAACCGGGTGAAGCCATCAGTGAGGACCATCAAAGTGTGGCCAGAGGGGGTTGACTCTGTACTCCAGGAAAAGTTTAGGAACACAGACTGGAGTATGTTCACCTCTCAGGCTACCTGTGGCTCCCACATAAACATTGACTCTTACACCCACTCAGTCCTGGACCATATCAACACCACTATTGACAGTGTCACCACAGAAAGACAGATCACCACGTACCCAAATCAGAAGCCGTGGATGAACAGAGAAGTGCGGCTTCTGCTAAAGGCACGTAACAATGCCTTTAGATCTGGTGATGCACAGGCCTACAGTTCATCCAGGGCAGACCTGAAGAGGGGCATCAAGAAGGCCAAGCACAGCTACAAACTGAAGGTGGAGGAACATTTTGGGGACTCTGACCCCCGACGCATGTGGCAGGGCATTCAAGCTATCTCTGATTATAAGCCCAGCAACTCCATACCTATAGCCATGACTGTGCCCTTTCTCAATGAGCTAAATGACTTCTATGCTCGTTTTGACAAGGACAATAATGAAAAGAACATCAATTTCCCACCCTCTGACGACCTCCACCACCTCACACTCACCCACACCGATGTCCATAACGCACTGAGTCATGTCAACGTACGTAAGGCTGCTGGCCCTGACGGCATTCCTAGGCGTGTGCTGAGGGCATGCACTGGGCAGCTGGCAGGGGTCCTCACAGACATCTTCAACCTGTCCCTGGCCCAGGCCGTGGTACCAGCATGCTTCAAGACCACTTCTATAGTACCAGTGCCGAAACATTCAACACCATCGTGCCTAAATGACTATCGCCCTGTGGCACTGACGCTCATAGTCATGAAGTGCTTTGAGCGACTGGTCTTGGCACAGCTCAAAAAAGGCCTGCCCCCTACACTGGACCCTCATCAGTTTGCCTACCGGAGGAACAGGAGTACAGAGGATACAGTTTCTACAGCGCTGCACTATGTACTCTCACACCCTGATGACAAGAACACCTACGCAAGAATGCTGTTTGTTGACTTCAGCTCAGCATTCAACACAGTTATCCCCTCCAAGTTGATCACTAAACTTGGGGACCTGGGAATCAGTACCTCCACCTGCAACTGGATCATGGATTTTCTGACCAACAGACCCCAGCATGTCAGATCAGGCCTCAGCCGTTCTTCCGTCATCACACTCAACACTGGTGTACCACAGGGCTGTGTGCTCAGCCTATTCCTCTCTACTTCACCCATGACTGCAGGCCTATGTATGGATCCAATTCCATCATAAAGTTCGCAGATGACACCACGGTGATTGGACTCATCAGGGACAACGATGAGTCAGATTACAGGGCAGAGGGTGAGCACTTGGCTACTTGGTGCGCTGGCAAAAACCTGCTCCTTAACACCAGCAAAACCAAGGAGCTCATAGTGGACTATAAGAAGGAGAGGGGAGAGACACATGACCCCATCCATATCAATGGCATAGCTGTTGAATGTGTCCCCAGCTTCAAATTCCTGGGGACCCACATCTCGGAGGACCTGTCCTGGTCAGTTAACACCACCAGCCTGATCAAGAAGGACCATCAGCACCTCTTCTTCTTGAGGACACTGAAGAAGAACCATCTGTCAACTGACATCCTGGGCAACTTCTACCGCTGCGTGATAGAGAGCATCCTGACCAACTGTGTCACAGTCTGGTATAGGAGCTGCTCTGTCGCTGACCGTAAGGCGCTGCAGCAGGTGGTGAAAACCGCCCAACGCATCACAGGGACTCCACTTCCAGTTACAGAGGACGTCTACAGGAAAATTCAATTCAATTTCAATTCAATTCAATTCAATTCAACTTTATTTATATAGTGCCATTTCACAACAACAGTCATCTCATAGCACTTTCAACTGTAGAGGGAACCCCCACAGTTGCAGAAAGACCCCAGCAATCAGGCGATCCCCTGTGAGCAAGCACTTGACGACGGTGGAGAGGAAAAACTCCCTTTTAACAGGAAGAAACTTCCAGCAGAACCAGGCTCAGGGAGGGGCAGTCATCTGCTGCGACTGGCTGGGGGGTGAGGGGATAGAGAAGAAAAAAAGAACAGACATGTAGAGCACAAACAGCACGATGGGGACTCAATCTATGGGAGATCGTCACTTCCTTGTGGTAACGTATCGTCACTTCCTGTTTTGCTGTCTGCCTGTGTGGTTTGCTCTCCAGCTCTCGAGCCACTAGCCATGGCTACTAGCTCTCTTTCCTCTCCTCCTCTGGTGTGCTCTCTCTGTCAGATGTTTAGCTACACCTCTGCCTCTTTTAGTGATAATGGTAAATGTAATAAATGTTGTCTTTTTGAGGCGCTCGAGGCGAGGTTGTCTGATTTGGAATCCCGACTCCGCTGCATTGAAACACCGTCTGCGCCAGTTAATCTCGACGGATGCCCATTAGCTGCAGCGGAGCTAGCTAGCTTAGGTCCCCCTGTCACCGGTTCCCCGGCTCTCCTCAGCAGCGAGGAGACTGGGTGGGTGACGGTGAGAAGGAAGCCTAGTCGCAAAGCCCCGGTTCACCACCAACCTGTTCACGTTTCTAATCGTTTTTCCCCGCTCAGCGACACACCTGCTGAGGAAAAAACTCTGATCAGGGACTCCTGATCAGAGCCGGGGAACCACTGTCAGCGGTTCCCCGGCTCTCCTCAGCAGCGAGGAGACTGGGTGGGTGACGATGAGAAGGAAGCCTAGTCGCAAAGCCCCGGTTCACCACCAACCTGTTCACGTTTCTAATCGTTTTTCCCCACTCAGCGACACACCCGCTGAGGAAAAAACTCTGATCATTGGCGACTCTGTAGTCAGAAACGTGAACCTAGAGACTCCAGCGGCCATAGTCACATGCATTCCTGGGGCCAGAGCAGGCGACATCGAGTCAAATTTGAAAATGCTGGCTAAAAGTAACTGTAAATATTCCACAATTGTTATTCACGCCGGCATTAATGACATCCGTCTCCGGCAGTCGGAAGTCACGAAACTTAATATAGAATCGGTGTGTGACTTTGCAAAAACGATGTCTGCCACTGTAGTATTCTCTGGGCCCCTCCCCAATCTGACCAGTGATGACATGTTTAGTCGCTCGTCATCCTTGAACCGCTGGCTGTCTGTGTGGTGTCCTAAAAATGACGTGGGCTACATTGACAATTGGAGCTCTTTTTGGGGAAAACCTGGTCTTATGAGACGAGACAGCATTCATCCCACTTTGGATGGTGCTTCTCTTTTATCTAACAATCTGGCATCTTTTTTATCCAAATTTCCAAAACCCTGACTACTCAGAGTTGGGACCAGGAAGCAGAGTCGCAGTCTTACACGCCTCTCTGCAGCTCCTCTTCATCCGCCACCCCTCAGCTTAGCCCCTGTCTTCCCCATCAGAGAATCGTTGTCTGCTCCCTCCAAAGTAAATAAAAATATAATGTATAAGCATACCAAAGTGATAAAGCAAAATATTGGTAAAACTCAAATTAAACATAAAGCCTCTAAATTGAATGATTTGGCCTCTGTTCCTCCTCATAATTTAAAAATTAAATGTGGTTTATTAAATATTAGGTCTCTAACTCCCAAGTCTCTGTTAGTCCATGATCTGTTAATTGATCATCAGATTGATTTAATTTCCCTTACAGAGACTTGGTTAGGACAAGAGGATTATGTTGGTTTAAATGAATCAACTCCCTCTGGTTATTTAAACTGTCAAAATCCCAGAAGTTCTGGTCGTGGAGGAGGAGTAGCAACAATTTACCATTCCAAATTACTAGTTAATGTAAAGCAAAAAACATGTTATAATTCCTTTGAGGGCCTGGTCCTCAGTGTTGGGCACTTTAGCAATTTCAGGTTAAACCCAATTTTATTTGCCATAGTTTATCGTCCCCCATCAACCTATTCAGAATTTTTATCCGAATTTGCTGATTTCTTAGCTGATTTAGTGCTGAAATCTGATAGAATAATTATAGTAGGGGACTTTAATATACATGTGGATGTAGATAGTGACTGCCTTAATGTGGCTTTTAATTCAATATTAGACTCGATTGGGTTTTCTCAGAAAGTAGGAAATTCTACTCATTACCTCCACCATACATTGGACCTTGTTCTGACATATGGCATAGACATAGAAAATCTTGTAGTGTCTCCTCATAACCCTGTACTGTCAGACCATTGTCTGTTAACCTTTGATTTTACTATTTCTGACTATTTGGCTCCTAAAGAAAAATATTATCACAGTAGATGCCTCTCAGATGATGCTGTCTCCAAATTTATGCAGATTGTTTCCTCTATGCCATGTGTCAACACAACAGAAATAAGCTATAGACAGCTTGCTCCTTCTGTAATTGATAACATGGTGGATAGTGTTTCAGCTTCTCTGCATCAGGCTCTAGACTTGGTGGCCCCCTTAAAAAAGAAAAAGTCTAATCAGAGATTTTTAACTCCTTTGTTCAACACAGAAACTCGTAGCTTAAAACAGAAGACTCGTCAATTAGAAAGAAAATGGCGCTCTACTAATTTAGATGAAATCTATTTAGCTTGGAGAAATCATCTTTTAATTTATAAAACATCTCTTAGAAAAGCTAGAACGAGTTATTACTCTGCATTAATAGAAGAGAACAAGAATAATCCCAGGTTTCTTTTCAGTACTGTAGCCAGGTTGACAAAGAGTCAGGACTCTGTCAATCCTAGCATCCCCTTAGAGCTTACTAGTCAGGACTTTATGAACTTTTTCAATAATAAAATTTCATCCATCAGAGATAAAATCAATCAGATTCTTCCCACAGTTGACTTAAATACTGTAACTACTACAACTCCCTCTATTGATGTCTGTCTTGATGAGTTTACTCCAATCGACCTTTGTGAGTTAGACAAAATAGTTTCCTCATCCAAACCTTCAACTTGTCTTTTAGACCCTATTCCTACCAGGTTATTTAAAGAAGTCTTCCCACTTATTGGGAGCTTTATTCTTCATATAATCAATTCTTCATTGACTTTAGGCCATGTACCACAGGCTTTTAAAACGGCTGTAATTAAACCCTTACTCAAAAAGCCAACGCTAGATCCAGGAGCTTTAGCTAACTATAGACCAATCTCTAATCTCCCTTTCATTTCAAAAATCTCAGAAAGAGTTGTTGCTACGCAATTATTTGACCACCTGCAGGGAAATGGTTTACTTGAAGAGTTTCAATCTGGGTTTAGAATCCATCATAGTACTGAAACAGCCTTAGCGAAGGTCACTAACGACCTCCTCATTGCATCTGATAATGGACTAGTTTCTGTACTTGTCCTTTTAGATCTTAGTGCAGCTTTTGATACTATCGATCATAATATTCTACTTGATAGATTAGAACACTATGTTGGACTTAATGGAACTTCGTTGCAGTGGTTTAGATCTTATTTATCTGATAGGTTCCAGTTTGTTCATGTAAATGATGAGTTTTCTTTCAGCTCAAAGCTTAGTCATGGAGTTCCACAGGGATCTGTGCTAGGCCCTACTCTTTTTAGTTTATATATGCTTCCGTTAGGCAACATTATTAGAAAGCACTGTATACATTTTCATTGTTATGCAGATGACACACAATTATACCTGTCAATGAAGCCAGATGATACTAATCAATTAGCCAAGTTAGAAGCCTGTCTTAAGGAAATCAAAGCTTGGATGACTTGTAATTTCCTGCTATTAAATTCAGATAAGACTGAAGTCATTCTTGTTGGTCCAAAAAACCTTAGAAATTCCTTTCCAAATCAAACTTTCAGTTTGGATGCAGTTACTCTTTCTCTTAATAGCTCTGTGAGGAACCTTGGAGTTATTTTTGATCAGGATTTGTCCTTCAATTCACATATTAAATTTGTTTCTAAGACTGCCTTCTATCATTTGCGTAATATTGCCAAGATTAGGAGCATCTTGTCTCAGAGTGATGCTGAGAAGCTGATCCACGCTTTTGTTAGCTCGGTATTAGATTATTGTAATTCTTTATTATCAGGCTGTCCTAAAACATCTTTAAAAAGTCTTCAGCTGATCCAAAATGCTGCAGCAAGAGTTTTAACAGGTACTAGAAAGAGAGATCATATCTCTCCGGTTCTGGCCTCCCTTCATTGGCTTCCCATAGAGTTTAGAATTAAGTTTAAAATCCTTCTTCTTACTTACAAAGCTCTAAACAATCAGGCTCCTTTTTATTTAAAAGATCTGATACTACCGTATCATCCTAACAGAGCACTACGGTCCCAAAATGCAGGATTACTTGTAATACCTAGAATCTCCAAAAGTACAATGGGTGGCAGAGCCTTCAGTTATCAAGCTCCTCTCCTGTGGAATCAGCTGCCAATCTGGATTCGGGAGTCAGACTCGATCTCTGTTTTTAAGAATAGGGCTAAAACCTACCTTTTTGATATAGCCTACAATTAGGGAGGGATCATGTGTTTCTGAACCCTCCCTTAGTTATGCTGCTAATAGGTTTAGTCAGCCGGGGGACCTCCAGTAATGCACTGGGCCTCACTCCTTTCCTCACTCTCTATGAAATATTTTTTTTTTTTTTTTTTTTTTGTTGGTCATTAACATTTGTTTGTTCTCTCCCCTAGATTGAGTCCCCATCGTGCTGTTTGCTCTCTACATGTCTGTTCTTTTCTTCTTCTCTATCCCCTCACCCCCCAGCCAGTCGCAGCAGATGACTGCCCCTCCCTGAGCCTGGTTCTGCTGGAGGTTTCTTCCTGTTAAAAGGGAGTTTTTCCTCTCCACCGTCGCCAAGTGCTTGCTCACAGGGGATCGCCTGATTGCTGGGGTCTTTCTGCAACTGTGGGGGTCCCCCCTACAGTTGATAGTGCTATGAGATGACTGTTGTTGTGAAATGGCGCTATATAAATAAAGTTGAATTGAATTGAATTGAATTGAATTGATCATTGGCGACTCTGTAGTCAGAAACCTGAACCTAGAGACTCCAGCGGCCATAGTCACATGCATTCCTGGGGCCAGAGCAGGCGACATCGAGTCAAATTTGAAAATGCTGGCTAAAAGTAACTGTAAATATTCCACAATTTTTATTCACGCCGGCATTAATGACATCCGTCTCCGGCAGTCGGAAGTCACGAAACTTAATATAGAATCGGTGTGTGACTTTGCAAAAACGATGTCTGCCACTGTAGTATTCTCTGGGCCCCTCCCCAATCTGACCAGTGATGACATGTTTAGTCGCTCGTCATCCTTGAACCGCTGGCTGTCTGTGTGGTGTCCTAAAAATGACGTGGGCTACATTGACAATTGGAGCTCTTTTTGGGGAAAACCTGGTCTTATGAGACGAGACAGCATTCATCCCACTTTGGATGGTGCTTCTCATTTATCTAACAATCTGGCATCTTTTTTATCCAAATTTCCAAAACCATGACTATTCAGAGTTGGGACCAGGAAGCAGAGTCTCAGTCTTACACGCCTCTCTGCAGCTCCTCTTCATCCGCCACCCCTCAGCTTAGCCCCTGTCTTCCCCATCAGAGAATCGTTGTCTGCTCCCTCCAAAGTAAATAAAAATATAATGTATAAGCATCCCAAAGTGATAAAGCAAATTATTGGTAAAACTCAAATTAAACATAAAGCCTCTAAATTGAATGATTTGGCCTCTGTTCCTCCTCATAATTTAAAAATTAAATGTGGTTTATTAAATATTAGGTCTCTAACTCCCAAGTCTCTGTTAGTCCATGATCTGTTAATTGATCATCAGATTGATTTAATTTCCCTTACAGAGACTTGGTTAGGGCAAGAGGATTATGTTGGTTTAAATGAATCAACTCCCTCTGGTTATTTAAACTGTCAAAATCCCAGAAGTTCTGGTCGTGGAGGAGGAGTAGCATCAATTTACCATTCCAAATTACTAGTTAATGTAAAGCAAAAAACATGTTATAATTCCTTTGAGGGCCTGGTCCTCAGTGTTGGGCACTTTAGCAATTCCAGGTTAAACCCAATTTTATTTGCCATAGTTTATCGTCCCCCATCAACCTATTCAGAATTTTTATCCGAATTTGCTGATTTCTTAGCTGATTTAGTGCTGAAATCTGATAGAATAATTATAGTAGGGGACTTTAATATACATGTGGATGTAGATAGTGACTGCCTTAATGTGGCTTTTAATTCAATATTAGACTCGATTGGGTTTTCTCAGAAAGTAGGAAATTCTACTCATTACCTCCACCATACATTGGACCTTGTTCTGACATATGGCATAGAAATAGAAAATCTTGTAGTGTCTCCTCATAACCCTGTACTGTCAGACCATTGTCTGTTAACCTTTGATTTTACTATTTCTGACTATTTGGCTCCTAAAGAAAAATATTATCACAGTAGATGCCTCTCAGATGATGCTGTTTCCAAATTTATGCAGATTGTTTCCTCTATGCCATGTGTCAACACAACGGAAATAAGCTATAGACAGCTTGCTCCTTCTGTAATTGATAACATGGTGGATAGTGTTTCAGCTTCTCTGCATCAGGCTCTAGACTTGGTGGCCCCCTTAAAAAAGAAAAAGTCTAATCAGAGATTTTTAACTCCTTGGTTCAACACAGAAACTCGTAGCTTAAAACAGAAGACTCGTCAATTAGAAAGAAAATGGCGCTCTACTAATTTAGATGAAATCTATTTAGCTTGGAGAAATCATCTTTTAATTTATAAAAAATCTCTTAGAAAAGCTAGAACGAGTTATTACTCTGCATTAATAGAAGAGAACAAGAATAATCCCAGGTTTCTTTTCAGTACTGTAGCCAGGTTGACAAAGAGTCAGGACTCTGTCAATCCTAGTATCCCCTTAGAGCTTACTAGTCAGGACTTTATGAACTTTTTCAATAATAAAATTTCATCCATCAGAGATAAAATCAATCAGATTCTTCCCACAGTTAACTTAAATACTGTAACTACTCCAACTTCTTCTATTGATGTCTGTCTTGATGAGTTTACTCCAATCGACCTTTGTGAGTTAGACAAAATAGTTTCCTCATCCAAACCTTCAACTTGTCTTTTAGACCCTATTCCTACCAGGTTATTTAAAGAAGTCTTCCCACTTATTGGTAGCTTTATTCTTCATATAATCAATTCTTCATTAACTTTAGGCCATGTACTGCAGGCTTTTAAAACGGCTGTAATTAAACCCTTACTCAAAAAGCCAACGCTAGATCCAGGAGCTTTAGCTAACTATAGACCAATCTCTAATCTCCCTTTCATTTCAAAAATCTTAGAAAGAGTTGTTGCTACGCAATTATTTGACCACCTGCAGGGAAATGGTTTATTTGAGGAGTTTCAATCTGGGTTTAGAATCCATCATAGCACTGAAACAGCCTTAGCGAAGGTCACTAACGACCTCCTCATTGCATCTGATAATGGACTAGTTTCTGTACTTGTCCTTTTAGATCTTAGTGCAGCTTTTGATACTATTGATCATAATATTCTACTTGATAGATTAGAACACTATGTTGGACTTAATGGAACTTCGTTGCAGTGGTTTAGATCTTATTTATCTGATAGGTTCCAGTTTGTTCATGTAAATGATGAGTTTTCTCTCAGCTCAAAGCTTAGTCATGGAGTTCCACAGGGATCTGTGCTAGGCCCTACTCTTTTTAGTTTATATATGCTTCCGTTAGGCAACATTATTAGAAAGCACTGTATACATTTTCACTGTTATGCAGATGACACACAATTATACCTGTCAATGAAGCCAGATGATACTAATCAATTAGCCAAGTTAGAAGCCTGTCTTAAGGAAATCAAAGCTTGGATGACTTGTAATTTCCTGCTATTAAATTCAGATAAGACTGAAGTCATTCTTGTTGGTCCAAAAAACCTTAGAAATTCCTTTCCAAATCAAACTTTCAGTTTGGATGCAGTTACTCTTTCTCTTAATAGCTCTGTGAGGAACCTTGGAGTTATTTTTGATCAGGATTTGTCCTTCAATTCACATATTAAATTTGTTTCTAAGACTGCCTTCTATCATTTGCGTAATATTGCCAAGATTAGGAGCATCTTGTCTCAGAGTGATGCTGAGAAGCTGATCCACGCTTTTGTTAGCTCAAGATTAGATTATTGTAATTCTTTATTATCAGGCTGTCCTAAAACATCTTTAAAAAGTCTTCAGCTGATCCAAAATGCTGCAGCAAGAGTTTTAACAGGTACTAGAAAGAGAGATCATATCTCTCCGGTTCTGGCCTCCCTTCATTGGCTTCCCATAGAGTTTAGAATTAAGTTTAAAATCCTTCTTCTTACTTACAAAGCTCTAAACAATCAGGCTCCTTTTTATTTAAAAGATCTGATACTACCGTATCATCCTAACAGAGCACTACGCTCCCAAAATGCAGGTTTACTTGTAATACCTAGAATCTCCAAAAGTACAATGGGAGGCAGAGCCTTCAGTTATCAAGCTCCTCTCCTGTGGAATCAGCTGCCAATCTGGATTCGGGAGTCAGACTCGATCTCTATTTTTAAGAATAGGGCTAAAACCTACCTTTTTGATCTAGCCTACAATTAGGGCGGGATCATGTGTTTCTGAACCCTCCCTTAGTTATGCTGCTAATAGGTTTAGTCAGCCGGGGGACCTCCAGTAATGCACTGGGCCTCACTCCTTTCCTCACTCTCTATGAAATATTTTTTTTTTGCCGGTCATTAACATTTGTTTGTTCTCTCCCATAGATTGAGTCCCCATCGTGCTGTTTGCTCTCTACATGTCTGTTCTTTTCTTCTTCTCTATCCCCTCACCCCCCAGCCAGTCGCAGCAGATGACTGCCCCTCCCTGAGCCTGGTTCTGCTGGAGGTTTCTTCCTGTTAAAAGGGAGTTTTTCCTCTCCACCGTCGGCAAGTGCTTGCTCACAGGGGATCGCCTGATTGCTGGGGTCTTTCTGCAACTGTGGGGGTCCTCCCTACAGTTGATAGTGCTATGAGATGACTGTTGTTGTGAAATGGCGCTATATAAATAAAGTTGAATTGAATTGAGAGAACACATCCAAACTGAAAGTTTGATTTGGAAAGGAATTTCTAAGGTTTTTTGGACCAACAAGAATGACTTCAGTCTTATCTGAATTTAATAACAGGAAATTACAAGTCATCCAAGCTTTGATTTCCTTAAGACAGGCTTCTAACTTGGCTAATTGATTACTATCATCTGGCTTCATAGACAGGTATAATTGTGTGTCATCTGCATAACAATGAAAATGTATACAGTGCTTTCTAATAATGTTGCCTAACGGAAGCATATATAAACTAAAAAGAGTAGGGCCTAGCACAGATCCCTGTGGAACTCCATGACTAAGCTTTGAGTTGAAAGAAAACTCATTATTTACATGAACAAACTGGAACCTATCAGATAAATAGGATCTAAACCACTGCAACGAAGTTCCATTAAGTCCAACATAGTGTTCTAATCTATCAAGTAGAATATTATGATCGATAGTATCAAAAGCTGCACTAAGGTCTAAATGGACAAGTACAGAAACTAGTCCATTATCAGATGCGATGAGGAGGTTGTTAATGACCTTCACTAAGGCTGTTTCAGTACTATGATGGATTCTAAACACAGATTGAAACTCTTCAAGTAAACCATTTCCCTGCAGGTGGTCAAATAATTGCATAGCAATAACTCTTTCTAAGATTTTTGAAATGAAAGGGAGATTAGATATTGGTCTATAGTTAGCTAAAGCTCTTGGATCTAGCGTTGGCTTTTTGAGTAAGGGTTTAATTACAGCCGTTTTAAAAGCCTGCGGTACATGGCCTAAAGTTAATGAAGAATTGATTATATGAAGAATAAAGCTACCAATAAGTGGGAAGACTTCTTTAAATAACCTGGTAGGAATAGGGTCTAAAAGACAAGTTGAAGGTTTTGGATGAGGAAACTATTTTGTCTAACTCACAAAGGTCGATTGGAGTAAACTCATCAAGACAGACATCAATAGAAGAAGTTGGAGTAGTTACAGTATTTAAGTTAACTGTGGGAAGAATCTGATTGATTTTATCTCTGATGGATGAAATTTTATTATTGAAAAAGTTCATAAAGTCCTGACTAGTAAGCTCTAAGGGAATGCTAGGATTGACAGAGTCCTGACTCTCTGTCAACCTGGCTACAGTACTGAAAAGAAAGATGGGATTATTCTTGTTCTCTTCTATTAATGCAGAGTAATAACTCGTTCTAGCTTTTCTAAGAGATTTTTTATAAATTAAAAGATGATTTCTCCAAGCTAAATAGATTTCATCTAAATTAGTGGAGCGCCATTTTCTTTCTAATTGACGAGTCTTCTGTTTTTAGCTACGAGTTTCTGTGTTGAACCAAGGAGTTAGAAATCTCTGATTAGACTTTTTCTTTTTTAAGGGGGCCACCAAGTCTAGAGTCTGATGCAGAGAAGCTGTAACACTATCCATCATGTTATCAATTACAGAAGGTGAAAGCTGTCTATAGCTTATTTCCGTTGTGTTGACACATGGCATAGAGGAAACAATCTGCATAAATTTGGTAACAGCATCATCTGAGAGGCATCTACTGTAATAATATTTTTCTTTAGGAGCCAAATAGTCAGAAATAGTAAAATCAAAGGTTAACAGACAATGGTCTGATAGTACAGGGTTATGAGGTGACACTACAAGATTTTCTATTTCTATGCCATATGTCAGAACAAGGTCCAATGTATGGTCGAGGTAATGAGTAGAATTTCCTACTTTCTGAGAAAACCCAATCGAGTAGTAGTAGTAGATTAGTTTATTTGACAGGGACAGTGCAATAAACATAGACAATTAATCAAAGACAATCAATCTGATGTGTTGCACATAGAGTGTATAGCTATTAGCTAATTTGCAACTCTTGTCCCTGGATGGGCTTTAGAAAAAAGAATCAAGATAAAAATATACACAATAACCACATACATCAATGCAGAAAAATTATAAATACACAATTATAAATATTATAAATATTATAAATACACAAATATAACAGCCTGACTCACCTTTAACATAAATATTATAAATACACAAATATAACAGCCTGACTCACATTTAACACATATAACATAACTCACATTTGCCTATTTCAGGCCTTCCTCCCTCCGTCACTCACTATAAACAAACACATTTATTCCTTCCCTTCATTCACTCTCACTTTGCAGACAAATAATTCATACATGAGTACATTCTTGTTTATTTTTCAGCCAGTTTTTAACATTTTTAGTGAATGTTTTAAAGTCCGTTATTATTTTAATTTCATTTGGCATTGTGTTCCAGATGTGACTGCCCTTTATAGAGAAAGCTGTTTGTCCAAATGTGGTTCTGCGGTGGAATATTTTACAGTTATTGTTAACAGAACTCCTGGTGGCTCTGCTGCTGTCCTGTCTTTGGACGAAACCAGCAAGTGGCTCGGGTGCTGATTTATGGAAACATTTGAACGTTAATTTCAGAAGACAGAGGTCAATGAAGCTCTCAAAACTCAATAGGTTGTATTTTTTTTAAAACATTACAGTGATGCCACCTAATGGGCTTTTTGTCCAAGATTTTTAGGGTTTGATTATATAATGAACCTATATGTCTTATTGTGGAAGGGGCTGCTTGAGCCCAGACTGTCAAACAGTATGATATATGAGAAAAAAACCATAGAATGCATATACAGTGCAGCTGCTTCGTAAGGTATGTAATATCTAATTAATTTAAAGCAGTTCAGATTTTTTTTTACTGTTTTTGAAATTTTCTTTATATGAAGATTAAATTTGAGTTGAGGATCTAGTACAATGCCAAGGTATTTGAATTCTGTAGCTAAACTGATGTCATGATCATGTATATTAACTTTAAAATGTTGCAGGTTACATTTTTTGATTGAAAAGCACATTGAGACTGTTTTCTGAAGGTTCAGCAATAGATGGTTCTTGAGGAGCCACTCTTGGACATCAACCATACTTGTAGACAGTACATCTGCAGCCTGTGCTGGAGTCTTGGCAGCTGTGTAAATAACTGCATCATCTGCATAAAGTTGGCATGTTGCAGCTGAGCAGTGTAACGGCAAGTCATTAATAAAAATGCTGAAAAGTAAAGGACCAAGAATGGACCCTTGTGGGATACCCATGCGGTTGTTTAAAAATGAGGATTTATCCTGGTGAACTTTTACACACTGTTCTCTATTCTGGAGATAAGATGCAAACCATTCTAATGTATTTGGGGAGAAGTTAAAAGATACCATTTTGGATAAAAGCAAACTGTGGTTTACAGTATCGAAAGCCTTTTTGAGATCTAGAAAAACAGCTCCTACCACATTACCCCTGTCCAAGGACTGTTTGACGTTTTCAATAAGGCAACAATTTGCTGTTTCTGTTGAGTATCCTGGTCTAAAACCAAATTGATGTGGATGAAGAAGTTGACTGTCTTGTAAGTAGTCTATCAGCTGTGTAGCTACAACTTTTTCAAGAACCTTAGATAGGACTGGTAAAATAGAGATTGGGCGGTAATTGCATATATCGTCTTTACTGCCTGATTTATGAACTGGTATGACGACAGCTTTTTTCCAGCCAGATGGAAATGTACTAGACCTAATGGAGAGATTAATGAGATGAGTCAGTGGTTTGATTAATATTTTGCTGTGCATTTTGAGAAAGGAGGTGCTCATATTGTAGATATCACTAGTTTTTGAGTTTGACAGTGTTTTAACAATACCAGCAATTAACTTCTCATTTACCTCATCGATGTGAAAAGTATCTGTTGGGAGTATGGAATTTGTGTTGTTGAGTCTAATATTGAATTAAATGCCACATTGAGGCAGTCACTATCTACATCCACATGTATATTAAAATCCCCTACTATAATTATTCTATCAGATTTCAGCACTAAATCAGCTAAGAAATCAGCAAATTCGGATAAAAATTCTGAGTAGGTTGATGGGGGACGATAAACAATGGCAAATAAAATTGGGTTTAACCTAAAATTGTTAAAGGTTCCAATACTGAGGACCAGGCCTTCAAAGGAATTATAACATGTTTTTTGCTTTACATTGACTAGTAATTTGGAATGGTAAATTGTTGCTACTCCTCCTCCACGACCAGAACTTCTGGGATTTTGACAGTTTAAATAACCAGAGGGAGTTGATTCATTTAAACCAACATAATCCTCTTGCCCTAACCATGTCTCTGTAAGGGAAATTAAATCAATCTGATGATCAATTAACAGATCATGGGCTAACAGAGACTTGGGAGTTAGAGACCTAATATTTAATAAACCACATTTAATTTTTAAATTATGAGGAGGAACAGAGGCCAAATCATTCAATTTAGAGGCTTTATGTTTAATTTGAGTTTTACCAATATTTTGCTTTATCACTTTGGGATGCTTATATATTATATTTTTATTTACTTTGGAGGGAGCAGACAACGATTCTCTGATGGGGAAGACAGGGGCTAAGCTGAGGGGTGGCGGATGAAGAGGAGCTGCAGAGAGGCATGTAAGACTGCGACTCTTCTTCCTGGTCCCAACTCTGAGTAGTCAGGGTTTTGGAAATTTGGATAAAAAAGATGCCAGATTGTTAGATAAATGAGAAGCACCATCCAAAGTGGGATGAATGCTGTCTCGTCTCGGTTTTCCCCAAAAAGAGCTCCAATTGTCAATGTAGGCCACGTCATTTTTAGGTCACCACACAGACAGCCAGCGGTTCAAGGATGACGAGCGGCTAAACATGTCATCACTGGTCAGATTGAGGACGGGCCCAGAGAATACTACAGTGGCAGACATCGTTTTTGCAAAGTCACACACCGATTCTACATTAAGTTTCGTGACTTCCGACTGCCGGAGACGGATGTCATTAATGCCGGCGTGAATAACAATTGTGGAGTATTTACAGTTACTTTTTGTCAGCATTTTCAAATTTGACTCGATGTCGCCTGCTCTGGCCCCAGGAATGCATTTCACTATGGCCGCTGGAGTCTCTAGGTTCACGTTTCTGACTACAGAGTCGCCAATGATCAGAGTTTTTTCCTCAGCGGGTGTGTCGCTGAGCGGGGAAAAACGATTAGAAACGTGAACAGGTTGGTGGTGTACCGGGGCTTTCAATTCAATTCAATTCAACTTTATTTATATAGCGCCATTTCACAACAACAGTCATCTCATAGCACTATCAACTGTAGGGGGGACCCCCACAGTTGCAGAAAGACCCCAGCAATCAGGCGATCCCCTGTGAGCAAGCACTTGCCGACGGTGGAGAGGAAAAACTCCCTTTTAACAGGAAGAAACCTCCAGCAGAACCAGGCTCAGGGAGGGGCAGTCATCTGCTGCGACTGGCTGGGGGGTGAGGGGATAGAGAAGAAGAAAAGAACAGACATGTAGAGAGCAAACAGCACGATGGGGACTCAATCTATGGGAGAGAACAAACAAATGTTAATGACCGGCAAAAAAAAAATATTTCATAGAGAGTGAGGAAAGGAGTGAGGCCCAGTGCATTACTGGAGGTCCCCCGGCTGACTAAACCTATTAGCAGCATAACTAAGGGAGGGTTCAGAAACACATGATCCCTCCCTAATTGTAGGCTAGATCAAAAAGGTAGGTTTTAGCCCTATTCTTAAAAACAGAGATCGAGTCTGACTCCCAAATCCAGATTGGCAGCTGATTCCACAGGAGAGGAGCTTGATAACTGAAGGCTCTGCCTCCCATTGTACTTTTGGAGATTCTAGGTATTACAAGTAATCCTGCATTTTGAGAGCGTAGTGCTCTGTTAGGATAATACGGTAGTATCAGATCTTTTAAATAAAAAGGAGCCTGATTGTTTAGAGCTTTGTAAGTGAGAAGAAGGATTCTAAACTTAATTCTAAACTCTATGGGAAGCCAATGAAGGGAGGCCAGAACCGGAGAGATATGATCTCTCTTTCTAGTACCTGTTAAAACTCTTGCTGCAGCATTTTGGATCAGCTGAAGACTTTTTAAAGATGTTTTAGGACAGCCTGATAATAAAGAATTACAATAATCTAATCTCGAGCTAACAAAAGCGTGGATCAGCTTCTCAGCATCACTCTGAGACAAGATGCTCCTAATCTTGGCAATATTACGCAGATGATAGAAGGCAGTCTTAGAAACAAATTTAATATGTGAATTGAAGGACAAATCCTGATCAAAAATAACTCCAAGGTTCCTCACAGAGCTAATAAGAGAAAGAGTAACTGCGTCCAAACTGAAAGTTTGATTTGGAAAGGAATTTCTAAGGTTTTTTGGACCAACAAGAATGACTTCAGTCTTATCTGAATTTAATAGCAGGAAATTACAAGTCATCCAAGCTTTGATTTCCTTAAGACAGGCTTCTAACTTGGCTAATTGATTAGTATCATCTGGCTTCATTGACAGGTATAATTGTGTGTCATCTGCATAACAATGAAAATGTATACAGTGCTTTCTAATAATGTTGCCTAACGGAAGCATATATAAACTAAAAAGAGTAGGGCCTAGCACAGATCCCTGTGGAACTCCATGACTAAGCTTTGAGCTGAAAGAAAACTCATCATTTACATGAACAAACTGGAACCTATCAGATAAATAAGATCTAAACCATTGCAACGAAGTTCCATTAAGTCCAACATAGTGTTCTAATCTATCAAGTAGAATATTATGATCAATAGTATCAAAAGCTGCACTAAGATCTAAAAGGACAAGTACAGAAACTAGTCCATTATCAGATGCAATGAGGGGGTCGTTAGTGACCTTCGCTAAGGATGTTTCAGTACTATGATGGATTCTAAACCCAGATTGAAACTCTTCAAGTAAACCATTTCCCTGCAGGTGGTCAAATAATTGCGTAGCAACAACTCTTTCTAAGATTTTTGAAATGAAAGGGAGATTAGAGATTGGTCTATAGTTAGCTAAAGCTCCTGGATCTAGCGTTGGCTTTTTGAGTAAGGGTTTAATTACAGCCGTTTTAAAAGCCTGCGGTACATGGCCTAAAGTTAATGAAGAATTGATTATATGAAGAATAAAGCTACCAATAAGTGGGAAGACTTCTTTAAATAACCTGGTAGGAATAGGGTCTAAAAGACAAGTTGAAGGTTTGGATGAGGAAACTACTTTGTCTAACTCACAAAGGTCGATTGGAGTAAACTCATCAAGACAGACATCAATAGAAGGAGTTGTAGTAGTTACAGTATTTAAGTTAACTGTGGGAAGAATCTGATTGATTTTATCTCTGATGGATGAAATTTTATTATTGAAAAAGTTCATAAAGTCCTGACTAGTAAGCTCTAAGGGGATGCTAGGATTGACAGAGTCCTGACTCTTTGTCAACCTGGCTACAGTACTGAAAAGAAACCTGGGATTGTTCTTGTTCTCTTCTAACCTGCACTTATATAGCGCTTTTCTAGTCACAAAGACCACTCAAAGCGCTTTCATTAACACTAACCCTCTATTCTAAGGGCCTATAGGAAACAAATATCTAGGGACAATTTAGAACAGCCAATTAACCTAACATGCATGTTTTTGGCATGTGGGAGGAAACCGGAGAAATCCCGGAGTAAACCCACGCAACACGGGGAGAACATGCAAACTCCACACAGATCACTGTTGGTCGGGGGCTGGGATCGAACCCACGATCCCACGATCCCCACAATCCCCCGGCCAAGGGTAAACTGTGCTGCCGCAGTGCTAACCACTGCGCCACCGTGCAGCCCATCTTCTATTAATGCAGAGTAATAACTCGTTCTAGCTTTTCTAAGAGATTTTTTATAAATTAAAAGATGATTTCTCCAAGCTAAATAGATTTCATCTAAATTAGTAGAGCACCATTTTCTTTCTAATTGACGAGTCTTCTGTTTTAAGCTACGAGTTTCTGTGTTGAACCAAGGAGTTAAAAATCTCTGATTAGACTTTTTCTTTTTTAAGGGGGCCACCAAGTCTAGAGCCTGATGCAGAGAAGCTGAAACACTATCCACCATGTTATCAATTACAGAAGGAGCAAGCTGTCTATAGCTTATTTCCGTTGTGTTGACACATGGCATAGAGGAAACAATCTGCATAAATTTGGAAACAGCATCATCTGAGAGGCATCTACTGTGATAATATTTTTCTTTAGGAGCCAAATAGTCAGAAATAGTAAAATCAAAGGTTAACAGACAATGGTCTGACAGTACAGAGTTATGAGGAGACACTACAAGATTTTCTATTTCTATGCCATATGTCAGAACAAGGTCCAATGTATGGTGGAGGTAATGAGAAGAATTTCCTACTTTCTGAGAAAACCCAATCGAGTCTAATATTGAATTAAAAGCCACATTAAGGCAGTCACTATCTACATCCACATGTATATTAAAGTCCCCTACTATAATTATTCTATCAGATTTCAACACTAAATCAGCTAAGAAATCAGCAAATTCGGATAAAAATTCTGAATAGGTTGATGGGGGACGATAAACAATGACAAATAAAATTGGGTTTAACCTGAAATTGCTAAAGTGCCCAATACTGAGGACCAGGACCAAAGGAATTATAACATGTTTTTTGCTTTACATTAACTAGTAATTTGGAATGGTAAATTGTTGCTACTCCTCCTCCACGACCAGAACTTCTGGGATTTTGACAGTTTAAATAACCAGAGGGGGTTGATTCATTTAAACCAACATAATCCTCTTGTCCTAACCAAGTCTCTGTAAGGGAAATTAAATCAATCTGATGATCAATTAACAGATCATGGACTAACAGAGACTTGGGAGTTAGAGACCTAATATTTAATAAACCACATTTAATTTTTAAATTATGAGGAGGAACAGAGGCCAAATCATTCAATTTAGAGGCTTTATGTTTAATTTGAGTTTTACCGATATTTTGCTTTTTCACTTTGGGATGCTTATATATTATATTTTTATTTACTTTGGAGGGAGCAGACAACGATTCTCTGATGGGGAAGACAGGGGCTAAGTTGAGGGGTGGCGGATGAAGAGGAGCTGCAGAGAGGCGTGTAAGACTACGACTCTGCTTCCTGGTCCCAACTCTGAGTAGTCACGGTTTTGGAAATTTGGATAAAAAAGATTCCAGATTGTTAGATAAATGAGAAGCACCATCCAAAGTGGGATGAATGCTGTCTCGTCTCATAAGACCAGGTTTTCCCCAAAAAGAGCTCCAATTGTCAATGTAGCCCACGTCATTTTTAGGACACCACACAGACAGCCAGCGGTTCAAGGATGACGAGCGACTAAACTGGTCAGATTGGGGAGGGGCCCAGAGAATACTACAGTAGCAGACATCGTTTTTGCAAAGTTACACACCGATTCTACATTAAGTTTCGTGACTTCCGACTGCTGGAGACGGATGTCATTAATGCCGGCGTGAATAACAATTGTGGAATATTTACAGTTACTTTTAGCCAGCATTTTCAAATTTGACTCGATGTCGCCTGCTCTGGCCCCAGGAATACATTGGACTATGACCGCTGGAGTCTCTAGGTTCACGTTTCTGACTACAGAGTTGCCAATGATCAGAGTTTTTTCCTCAGCGGGTGTGTCGCTGAGCGGGGAAAAACGATTAGAAACGTGAACAGGTTGGTGGTGAACCGGGGCTTTGCGACTAGGCTTCCTTCTCACCGTCACCCACCCAGTCTCCTCGCTGCTGAGGAGAGCTGGGGAACCGCTGACAGGGGGGCCTAAGCTACCTAGCTCCGCTGCAGCTAATGGGCGTCCGTCGAGATTAACTGGCGCAGACGGTGTTTCAATGCAGCGGAGCCGGGATTCCAAATCAGACAACCTCGCCTCGAGCGCCTCAAAAAGACAACATTTATTACATTTACCGTTATCACTAAAAGAGGCAGAGGTGTAGCTAAACATCTGACAGAGAGAGCACACCAGAGGAGAGGAAAGAGAGCTAGTAGCCATAGCTGGTGGCTCGAGAGCTGGAGAGCAAACCACACAGGCAGACAGCAAAACAGGAAGTGGCGATACGTTACCACAAGGAAGTGACGATCCCACAGTGCATCTGTCCTTGAGAGTCAAATGCTGCCCGCCAGTGTTATGAAAACAAATATACTGTTGATTATCTGGAGGACTGAGTGCTGAGGGCGCCGAAAGAAGCAGGTCGAATAGCACTGACTTCAGAGAAAAAACTTTCTATTCTCTTACAGATTCAGTCCTCCAATCCTTCATGGCCAGGCATTGAAATCGATTCATGGACAGCTCTCAGCGTGATCATGATGTAATCCATTTTCCTGTACAGTTCTCCATTGGCCGCTGTCAGAGTCCTGCCTAGTTGGTCAATTTGATGGGTGAGCTTCGCCGGGTCCGCTTTTTGATAAGCTCTAACCATCCTCTTCAATTTGCGGTCCACCAGAATAATCCCAAATCCAATCAGTAGAATTCCGATGACCATTGCTCCGAAAAGATATAAATCTTCAATATCTTCAATAGAAAGATCACACAGGCACAAGAGTTTCCAATTACTTGTGTCCTTCAAATGTCCCCCCCCCCCCCCCCAGTGGTGGGGTTCAAATTCGCCCAGCTCCCCAGCTGGACAGCCCTCTCTAATCGCCGAGCACATATTTTCCCATCACCGGCTCCTTTTCCAATTCCTCCCTTAGCTCCTGGGGAGATACAATCTTCTGGAGCATTCCATGTAGCACATGGATCGGGTCCACCAAAGCTGAGTCCTCACCACAGTCATCCACTAAGGAGGAATTCACTGTAGCGCAATACAGGAAGTCTGCCTCTATGTTATCCTTTCCCGGGGTGAACTTGGTTGTAAAGTTATAGGCCCTTAGCCTCTCAGAAAACCTGTGGATCATCAGAATGCTGTGACCCAACTCTGATGTCTCCAGCAAAGTCGTGAGTGCCCGGTGGTCCATCCTCAAGGTGAAGTGGCGTCTGTAGAGGTAGATGTGCCATCTCTCATAGGCCCAGATGCAGGCCAGCGCATCCCTCTCATCTGCTGCATATTTTTTCTCCACAGCTGAGAGGGATCTTGACGCGAACGCCACTGGATGCTCCGTGCCATCCTGCGACTGGTACATGACTGCTCCCAGCGCCAAGCCGGACACGTCGCATGTTACAATTGTCGCCAGATTGGGGTCAAAATGAGCCAGTAATGGCGGTGAGGTGAGCTGCTGTTTTAACTTAGCGACCGCTGCTGAGCAGGCTTGGATAAACTCCCATGGTGCATCCTGCTTCAACTGAACTTGGAGAGGCTCGATCGTCTCTGAATAGCGAGGGCAAAACCGCCCACAGAAATTGACCAAGGCCAGGAATGACGAGATCTGAGTGGGTGAGGAAAGGTCTGGGATGTGTAGCACCACCTCTACATTTGAGAGCAGCAGCTGCAGTCCTCTACCAGTCAGCCGGAATCCCACAAACTCCACAGCGTCCACTGCAAAGATGCAAAATATCTTATTACAATAAACTGATAGATCATGCAAAGGGTAACAACAGTTCCCTATGGAGGCATTTAAATAACTTAACTAATAAAAAAAACGATCAGAAGGGGGTAAAGGAACTTAGAATCAATGGCAAGACCGTCAGTGACAAGGCTACTTTGGCAAATGAATTTAATTCACACTTTGTGGGCTCTGTGGAAGACTTAACAAAAATTTTTGTGCTGCCAAATGTGCTCAACAACACAAATTCCATACTCCCAACAGATACTTTTCACATCGATGAGGTAAATGAGAAGTTAATTGCTGGTATTGTTAAAACACTGTCAAACTCAAAAACTAGTGATATCTACAATATGAGCACCTCCTTTCTCAAAATGCACAGCAAAATATTAATCAAACCACTGACTCATCTCATTAATCTCTCCATTAGGTCTAGTACATTTCCATCTGGCTGGAAAAAAGCTGTCGTCATACCAGTTCATAAATCAGGCAGTAAAGACGATATATGCAATTACCGCCCAATCTCTATCTTACCAGTCCTATCTAAGGTTCTTGAAAAAGTTGTAGCTACACAGCTGATAGGCTACTTACAAGACAGTCAACTTCTTCATCCACATCAATTTGGTTTTAGACCAGGATACTCAACAGAAACAGCAAATTGTTGCCTTATTGAAAACGTCAAACAGTCCTTGGACAGGGGTAATGTGGTAGGAGCTGTTTTTCTAGATCTCAAAAAGGCTTTCGATACTGTAAACCACAGTTTGCTTTTATCCAAAATGGTATCTTTTAACTTCTCCCCAAATACATTAGAATGGTTTGCATCTTATCTCCAGAATAGAGAACAGTGTGTAAAAGTTCACCAGGATAAATCCTCATTTTTAAACAACCGCATGGGTATCCCACAAGGGTCCATTCTTGGTCCTTTACTTTTCAGCATTTTTATTAATGACTTGCCGTTACACTGCTCAGCTGCAACATGCCAACTTTATGCAGATGATGCAGTTATTTACACAGCTGCCAAGACTCCAGCACAGGCTGCAGATGTACTGTCTACAAGTATGGTTGATGTCCAAGAGTGGCTCCTCAAGAACCATCTATTGCTGAACCTTCAGAAAACAGTCTCAATGTGCTTTTCAATCAAAAAATGTAACCTGCAACATTTTAAAGTTAATATACATGATCATGACATCAGTTTAGCTACAGAATTCAAATACCTTGGCATTGTACTAGATCCTCAACTCAAATTTAATCTTCATATAAAGAAAATTTCAAAAACAGTAAAAAAAAATCTGAACTGCTTTAAATTAATTAGATATTACATACCTTACGAAGCAGCTGCACTGTATATGCATTCTATGGTTTTTTCTCATATATCATACTGTTTGACAGTCTGGGCTCAAGCAGCCCCTTCCACAATAAGACATATAGGTTCATTATATAATCAAACCCTAAAAATCTTGGACAAAAAGCCCATTAGGTGGCATCACTGTAATGTTTTAAAAAAATACAACCTATTGAGTTTTGAGAGCTTCATTGACCTCTGTCTTCTGAAATTAACGTTCAAATGTTTCCATAAATCAGCACCCGAGCCACTTGCTGGTTTCGTCCAAAGACAGGACAGCAGCAGAACCACCAGGAGTTCTGTTAACAATAACTGTAAAATATTCCACCGCAGAACCACATTTGGACAAACAGCTTTCTCTATAAAGGGCAGTCACATCTGGAACACAATGCCAAATGAAATTAAAATAATAACGGACTTTAAAACATTCACTAAAAATGTTAAAAACTGGCTGAAAAATAAACAAGAATGTACTCATGTATGAATTATTTGTCTGCAAAGTGAGAGTGAATGAAGGGAAGGAATAAATGTGTTTGTTTATAGTGAGTGATGGAGGGAGGAAGGCCTGAAATAGGCAAATGTGAGTTATGTTATATGTGTTAAATGTGAGTCAGGCTGTTATATTTGTGTATTTATAATATTTATGTTAAAGGTGAGTCAGGCTGTTATATTTGTGTATTTATAATATTTATAATATTTATAATTGTGTATTTATAATTTTTCTGCATTGATGTATGTGGTTATTGTGTATATTTTTATCTTGATTCTTTTTTCTAAAGCCCATCCAGGGACAAGAGTTGCAAATTAGCTAATAGCTATACACTCTATGTGCAACACATCAGATTGATTGTCTTTGATTAATTGTCTATGTTTATTGCACTGTCCCTGTCAAATAAACTAATCTACTACTACATTTCTCACCGTTCAGGGTGACCCCGTGCCCTTGAAGTGTCTCCAGGACCCTCTCCAGCCTCGCGCTGTGATCCTCCTGTGACGCCCCATGCACCACAGTGTTATCCAAGTATGCCACCACGTGCTTGAAACCAGCCAGCATGGTTGACATGACTTTTTGGACACAGCTTGGTGTGGAGCTCAGGCCAAATGGAATCCGGGTATATCGAAAAAACCCCAGGCGAGTCACAAACCCCATCAGGTTTCTGCTGTCTGGATTGAGCGGTACTTGTAGGTCGCCCTGGCGTAGGTCCAGCTTCAAGAACACCTGAGACCCACTGAACATCACTGTGAGCTCCTCCATAGTTGGGAGGGGATATTTGTTGGGGATAACCATCTTGTTCACCACCCTGAGATCAATGCAGGGTCTGATTCCTTCCCCCTTTCTCCTGGCAGCCACCAGGCTGGAGATCCATGGCGAAACATCCACCTTCTCGATGATGCCGGACTCCAGTAGCTTGGACAGCTCCACCGAGACCTTGTCCCGGCTGAATCTTCGGCGTCACTTTCTCATCGTTGAGAGGGCACGGTGATGAAAAGCTCCAATAAAGCCCAGGCCCATGAACAATGCTGGTCAGTGCAGGTGCCATTCTGGGCATACTGTCAACACCGCTGAGCCGTCCGGTACCCTAATAGAGAAATCCAGTTCCCCCAGCGGGTCAATACCCAACAGGTCCGCCACCTGAAAGGTGAATCTGGATACCATCTTCGATCCTCAGGTCAACAAGAATTCAACCGTGCCCGCCATCTAAATCTGTGCATGACAGTACCTGAACATCTTCACTGCCCCCCCCCCTTTTATAGGTTTCGTGGGGAACAGCCTCTGTAGCGTAGCCAAGCACAAGATGGATATCCTGGCCTCCGAGTCCATCATGAGGGGTACGTCAACACCGCCAAGCTGGAGCATGTATCTCTTCAACGGTCCTTTCCTCATGCGTGCTAAACACACCTGTTCAGGGTCGCTGGGCTCCACCAGCCCCAAGCCAGGAGACAACATATGGGCTCTGTTATGTGCCTTCATCTTCCTCTTCTTCTTTTTCTTAGTGTGGTTTTGAGGCCTAGCTGGCATGCTAACCTCCATTTTCGGTGGGAAACAACACGTTGCTGACTCCTCGCTAGCTGTGGTTGTTAGCTCTCGCAGAGTTGTCGATTTTCTCTGTTTGACTAAGTCCAGCACCCGTTCCAACGACAAGGTTTCCCGGGTTAGTCATAGCATGTTCCTCAGCCATATATTACTGGTGCTGTGGGCTAGCTTTTCCCGCACTAGCTTGTTCTTATATGGTTCTGCACTATATGGTTCTCCACATTATCTGCTGCTCGCTAATATATTTTAACTGCTGACCAGTATTACTCACTCTTATTCTACACTTTATTACATGTATAGTTTATTTCTTTTATTTTATCATGTTTAATGTTGCAGCATTGCACCGAGACAAATTCCTAGTTTGTGTACTACATGAACAATTGCAATAAATCTGATTCTGATTCTGATTCTGATTCTGATTCTTGATAGGCCCAACCGTGCACTTCTTCGCTAAGCTACGTACCTCCATAACGAATGACTTTGTGGACTCACCCACCCGCTGTCGACATTCAAAAAACTCATATCTCCTTTTGGTGACTGTAGAATTGTCACCGAATGTACTGTTCATCAGGGTCAGTCCATCTTCCAGCGAACCACCGCCACAAAGCCCGAAGAAGATACATTACACTTTTGTGCAAAGATAATGCAAAGCAGACTCTTCCGTTTTTCCTCGCTGATAGAACAGAGTCCGGCTGCTGCCACATACACCCTCAAACATAGCTTTCCAGCATACCCACGGTGTCGTCGGTGTGCCAAGGTGCTGTAGAATGGAGGTGGTTCTCTGATGCACGCGCCCACTGTTCTCCTCGTCGCCAAATGTTATGTCTTAATAATGGAGAATGGAGAGTTGGTTTTGCTGATCACTGAACGCACCTTATTGAACCTTCCATCCATATATATACTCTAGCCGTAGCCCGCCTGACCTCACTCACCCCCCACCCCCGCTGGGCTATGGCAAGCCCCAAAGTACAATTCCCACATGTAATAATCACCATCTGCATCATTTTCAGGGATAAAAGTACAACAATAATCACCTACAACTGCACATACGCCCCCTCGGGCGGCAGTTATTTGATCAAGAACCATTCTGTTTTGGGTCACCATAAGTCTAAGAGCTGTTAATTCCTCATCTAAACCAGAAAAGACAGATAGAGAAAAATTCACAAATGACTGTAATCTATAATTGTTTCACTCCACAGGGTGTTTTTAGCCACGCCCACCCAGGAAAACGGTGCATGAAGGACCGTCTGCCCTGTAGTTTCTAACTTAAACTCCTCCGGCACACCTGTGCCCCAGATGGCATCATGTGGTGAGAAGGAGACATCTCTCTTCACCCTGCCCACCTGTCCTGCCGACAATATGATGGTGTGGTCAGTTACAACTACCGGGGCACACACCCCTCCCCAATTCATGGGCAGGTGTGAGTGGTCACGATGGCCACACAGCCACCATCCCCCTGTCACCATATGTGTTCCATGCTTGTAAGAATCACAAAAGGCAGCACTGCAGAGCTCCTGCAGGGTGACATTTCCTTGCAGACTTCTAGACTGACAATAAAGATCTCCAGGACAGCTTTTGCCCCCTTCATTGGTCCAGCAGGAAGCAGTACAGGGGTGAGACACACTATGCGCCGTTGCACACTTAGAAAGCGGTAAGCTGCCCAGAGAGACGTTTCCATACCCTTTAAGAAAAAAGAAGAAATTCCCTGGTGAGATTAACCTTGCCTTCACCGAGTAAGGGGTGTCATCGTGTCAGTGGAGTCATCAGCAATGTGACAGGTGTGGTTCAAAGTAAAGCTTGCTGTACGATTTCTATACGTGGCCTCTTTCAAGAAACAAACAGCTTGTGATGGTTCCATTAGTTTAACCGTTTAGGGGGCAATTACTTTTTCACATGGGGCCAGGTAGGTTAGGAAAGCTTTTTTCCCTTAATAAATGAAATCATTATCTAAAAACTGCATTTTGTATTTACTCAGGTTATCTTTGTTGAATATTAAAATGTGTTTGATGATTTGAAATATTTAAGTGCAACAAATATACAAAAATATAAGAAATCAGGAAGGGAGCAAATACTTTTTCAAAGCACTGTTTTCAAGGAGCTCATATATGCAAAGCTTCTAAAACAGCAGGGTTGGCAGTTTACCTCTTTAAGTCAGAGACCTTGAAATAACTGTCATTGTTTCAGGTCCAGCAGCTGGAAAAACTGGTGGGTGTGGTGACGTGTTTTCTTCCAGACCGAGCCCCATCCAAGTATTTTTAACAAAGAGTACGTGATTAAAATTAAAGGACAGAATCAAAAGAGAAACTGCAGCACTTACAGGTGCAACTGAAAATAAAATTAAAAAGTAAGTAAATAAATTCTGCAGATTTTGCCCCAGTTTAAATGAAAAAGCTCAACTTTTCTATATTCTATATTCCTTACACATAAAATTAAATATATCATGTCTTTTTTAATTTTATTATTTGGTGTTTGAAAAATTCTATAAAACCTTCAATCAAAAACCAGGCTGGATCAGAGTTTCCGCAAATTTAATTACACTGGCCAGTAGAGAACAATACAAAAATAGTCTCAGAGCCTATTCACGCACCATTCTGACTCAAACACACATCACTCAGTTCTTTAAGCCCTCCGTTATCTGAGAGGTGTAGGAGCAAATTGCCCATCATGATTGGTCCAGTACATCTGGTCAAAACTTGGTGTACAGATTTTCTTTTCTCAGGTCACTCTGTTCCAGTCACACAGGAGCCACACAGGCTAGACTCAAAGCAAGATGATAACTAGTGCAGCTGTAGCATTGATACTTTTACACAAACTCTAAGTTAGACTCTGAGACCAAACAAAGACAAATATAAGACAAATACAAAATTTTTCTATCATTCTCCACCCTTTGACGCCATGCAAGGCATCAGAAAAGAACAGTTTATGGCATCTAAAACCCCATCTGGCAGCTATGCTAAGCTCCGATACATTTGTATGCAACAGATCCTAACTAGCTCATGACGGGGAAAGTCCGCCATCGGCCCTCCTGCCCCAGGAACCGGATAAACAGTTCAGTCCTTTAGGAGGAGAAATGAAACAATAAACTCATTAGCCACGGTTACATGGGCAAAATTTCTTCAATTTGATTACATTTCAGATCAGAACATTACTGTCACGAGCCGAGCCGGCTTGGTTTTCCCCGGCTCGGTCTCGATCTCTCTGTGGGTTTTGGTTTTACTGGTTATGTGCATTTTTGTGTATTTTTGTACTGTATCCCATATCCTCACCCACTGCCTGACCGGCAGCTGTTAGTCAGCATCAGTGACCTATTTTCTCTCACGCTGCTGACAGTCTGTCAGTCCTGCCACGCCCCCTCGTTCTCCCTTTGACTACATCAGCTGTTCCCAGCCCCACTAATTATCTTTACCGCACCTCGCCCAGGTGTTTCTAATTTTTTTGGACATGAACACCTCGACATTTCAACATTTCAAAATTCCGGAAATATTAGAAGAAGAAGCAACTTCCGGTGTTAGCAAGCCCCGCTTTGTGTCTTTTTCTTTTTGAAATGGACCTGTATTGTGTTATTCAGACTGTACTTTTGCTTCTGCTGGTCTCCGTAACAAAGCTACAAGTCCATACATACTTCTGCATATGACGAACAGAGGGAGACAGCAGGACAATACAGACCAGTTTTTTTTTTACTCCCGCTATGTTTTCCGCTAGCTGCTGTAAAGGTGGAAATACTGTACATCATGTCAACATATGGCTGCTGTACAGACATGCGCAGTAAACATATTTTCTGCCCAACCTTCAGAATAAGTGTTTTTATTCGCACCATTCGGATTAACAATCGGCATAACCCACCCCCCTCAATCGGAATGAAATTTTGATCCGAATGAGTGTGATGGGGTCAGAATATTCAGATTGGTGTGTTTACATGAAGCATTTTTATTCTGATCAGGCTTTTAATCCAGTTACTTGTGTCCATGTAAACATGGTCATTGATCAATAAAGAAAATCATTAATGGTAAAACCAGTGAAACCAAAAATGATGATCAAATGATTTTAAGAGGTTATAATAAGGATATATCTGTGTGTTATAGTTATGTGTCTTTGCAGCTTATATAAAAAAACACTTAAAAGGTAACTTAAGAAATAAAACAAAACAATAGAAAACAATAATCATAATGATAAAGTGTAATGATGTAATGTAACAATAGAAAAAAGAGTAAAATAACAACAAAATAACAACAAAATAAAAGTCAAAGTAATAAAAGTAATGCTTCAAACTTCATAAATGTATTTACAAGTAATACATTTTAACTTCACATTGTGATCATGCAACTCTTTTTGGTTTTTTGCATGTCAGTCATAATTTTACTCTTTACTCGGGTCATGGAGAGACACACTGAGCTCACGCTGTTTGTTCATCATCCGCACCATCCCCAGTAACTGCACCATGGTACATCACTAGGTTAACATGAACAAGTCTCATCATCACACTACGAATGCAGGGAATGACACAGGAAAAGGAGAAAAATAATACCATCAAAATCACTAACAGGTTCATGGTGAGACTTCTCCATGAAGAAAGTAACCAACTTAACCAGGCCTGTCCATCAGTGACATTGTCCTTGGCCATGGCAGCCTGTAAGGCAGTGAGGTTGTGTATGGCCGGGGCAGTCACATGATAGTTATGTGTTTATAATGGAGAACGGAGAGTTGGTTTTGCTGATCACTGAACACACTTTATTGAATCTTCCATCGACATATATACCCCCAACCGTAGCCCACCTGACGTCACTCACCCCCGACCCCGGATGGGCTACGGTAAGCCCCAAAGTACAATTCTTACATGTAAACCACCCACCCCCACCCCCACAAAGCACCAAACCCCACCCCTTAGAAACACATCACCATCAAGTCCCTTTTTTTTTTTTTTTAATATACCAAGAGCAACTGCAAACAAATGAATTCTCCGGGTGTCTGGGTAGACTACCAGAACACCCCACTGGTTTGGAGCGGATTATTCTGCCACTAGATCAAACCAGCGTTGAACAAAACAGACTTCACGACAAAGTCCTCCAGGTACCTAGGACTCCAACAAATTCTAGCCGGGCGTCCCTCAGGGGGAACACTTCACCTGGCACCGTCGGCCTAGCCTGTGAGTTGGCATCAGTCTGGACCCCCCAGTCCCAGCTCTCACTGAAACGCCCCATTGTGGGTTCAGTTCTCTGCTCCAGCAGTGACCTCCTCAGCCTAGTGGCATGCCACCGGGACCCGTCGTCCAGTTCAAACGTGTCTGGCCCCACTACCTTGCGATTTGTTGTTGACCTGTCCACAGCGGATGAAGCTTGTGGACACGGAAAGGTTGTCTGATCCATTCCTGGATCCATTCCTGGGCTGTACGGTGGCGCAGTGGTTAGCACCGCAGCAGCACAGTTTTACCCTCGGCCGGGGGATCGCGGGGATCATGAGATCGTGGGTTCGAACCCTGCCCCCGGCCAACAGTGATCTGTGTGGAATTTGCATGTTCTCCCCGTGTTTGCGTGGGTTTACTCCGGGATTTCTCCAGTTTCCTCCCACATGCCAAAACATGCAGGTTAGGGAGTTAAGGGGCGCTTGCGCATGCAGCGACCGGCAGCTGGTGGCTTGTCACCGGACTGCAGAACAAATCTACCTATGGGTACAAAATAAGTCAAAAAAAAAAAATTCCCAGTCTGCTTCCTTCAGTCTCTGCAACCTCGCCCTGTGCTTCCTGTTGAACCTCCGCTCCATTCTATGTTGCTGGCTGGTGACCCGGTTGCGCACTGCTACCGTGTCCTCCCGAGAATCCGTTAGTGTTGGTCTCAGCCACGTTGCCAGCAAAGGTTACTCTCACACCAGCATGAGAGCCGCCGGGGAGCAGCCCGTCGTGGTGTTGACAGATGCCCTGTAGTGTAGCAACATGTTGATCAGAGCATCTGCAAATGCAAAACCATCCACCAAGTGAGCCCTCAGTCCATTCTTTAATGTCTCATTGAAGCTCTCGACCCCTCCATTAGCCTGGGGGTGGTAGAAAGCCATCTTAACCCTCTGAGTGTGACTGTTATCGAATTGCAACATACCCCTAGTGGTCAAAAGTGATAAATATTTTTTGTCAATAAAATAGTTCAGATGTCCAAGGCTATAACTTCAATGTTGCAAGAGATAATGGCTCACTGTCAATTACAAAGATGTAAAATATACAAATTTTCAGATAGGAATGAATTTACGCATCTGATTTACATAATGTCGCAGTATGGGGTAACCCCCACAGTCACGAACAAGCAGAGCACTCAGCAGGGGCAATTAGCAGAACAATGAGATGTGTGTGTTGAGATCAATAGGCAGCCTCTCTGTGTCTAGTTCAGGCTCCAGTATCCTGTTGATATGTATGACTCAAATGCAAACGTTCATGCTTCCTGCTCTCACTGTGGTGCAAATGTCCCATGCCTTTCATGTATTGTCTGTAACTGGGTATAAAAACTGCATTGCTCTGTACCTCGCTCTCTTACTGCTCAACTGACGACACTGATTCACTGTCTGCTCACGAGAGCCTGAGAGCTCGCTCCAGCATGCTTATACAGTCCTGGGGTGAGCTCCGTGATGGCGATGATTGATGAATAAACTCTCTTAAAAACTCCAGTTCGCCGTGCCTTATTTCACCATCGCCACAGCAGCACCTTTTTAAATTCCATAACTCAGTGAAAACTGAACTTTGGACGTATTTACACAAAGAATGGTTCAGTCTTTTGACACCGTTTTTTTGTACAGAGGTACCTCATCATCTTATCTTTAAAGCATATGAACAAGAAATCAATACATTTAAAAAAAAACATCATTGAAAATCACTTACTGTTGACAAAGGGGGGCTGGCTGGCTGGCTGGCGTGGGCGCTGTGTTTTCACAAATCATGGTCCTTATTTTGCGTTCTGTCGGTAATTTAAAATCTCTAGCACATCTACAAAGTCTTATGATTATCCCACATAAATTTTGCATGTATCCCGCAGCTATTTTCCATGTACAAAGTTGAAAAAGTTACAGTGTGACCAACCAGGGCAATATCAGCTTTCTGGGCTAACTGCTACAAACAGGAAAAGGAAATGAGGAGTTCTTCTTCTTTGGTGTATTACGTTTCATCCACTGACTCCTCCAACAAATGACTGCCACCTTTTGAAACTGGCAAATCAGTACAATCCGTACAAATCTCCAATGCAGGTGATCATGTCAGAGCGAGAAGGCAGGTGCAGTGTTGCTCTCTGCCACTAGGGGCACACAAATTCTCACACTCAAAGGGTTAACATGTTCTATACCTCTGGTGCTCAGGATCTCCTCAAATGCCCCAGAAATGAACTGTGGGCCATTGTCTGTGGTAACTGTGCTCGGGGTTCCCCACCTAGCAAACAGTGACACTAGGAACCCCGTGACCACGTCCGTCATAATCGAGTTTGTCGGGAGCACCTCTGGCCACTTTGAGAACGTATCATAGGCCACGAGAAGAAATGTGCGGTTCTAAGGAGCCGCATGCAGTTAGCCACAGGTGTCCGGCTCGACATGCTTCCAGGGTCCAACAAGGTATGGCACTGGTCGTAGCGGCGGAGGAGTCTGCCGGTTTTGCTGCTCTCCAGGCATGACATGCAGTGTTTCACCATTGCCTCAATGTCCTTATGAATACCCGGCTACCAGACAGAGTCCCTATTGCACTTTTTTACCTAAACTACCTCCAGGTGGCCCTTGTGCAGCATGGCCAGAATGTGCTTTCTCAGGGATGACGGGATCAGAGTGCAATGTCCCCTGGCCACGCACACCTCGCCCGAGCAGCTCAGTTTGTCCTTTACTCGGTGGTAGGGTTCAAATTCGCCCAGCTCCCCAGCTGGACAGCCCTCTCTAATCGCCGAGCACATATTTTCCCATCACCGGCTCCTTTTCCAATTCCTCCCTTAGCTCCTGGGGAGACACAATCTTCTGGAGCATTCCATATAGCACATGGATCAGGTCCACCTAAGCTGAGTCCTCACCACAGTCATCCACTAAGGAGGAATTCACTGTAGCGGAATACAGGAAGTCTGCCACTATGTTATCCTTTCCCAGGGTGAACTTTGTTGTAAAGCTATAGGCCCTTAGCCTCTCAGAAAACCTGTGGATCCTCAGAGTGCTGTGACCCAACTCTGACGTCTCCAGCAAAGTCGTGAGTGCCCAGTGGTCCGTCCTCAAGGTGAAGTGGCGTCTGTAGAGTTAGATGTGCCATCTCTCATAGGCCCAGATGCAGGCCAGCGCATCCCTCTCATCTGCTGCATATTTTTTCTCCACCGCTGGGAGGTATCTTGACGCAAACGCCACTGGATGCTCCATGCCATCCTGCGACTGGTACATGACTGCTCCCAGCATCGAGCCGGACACGTCGCATGTTACAACAGTCGCCAGATTGGGGTCAAAATGAGCCAGTAATGGCGGTGAGGTGAGCTGCTGTTTTAACTTAGCGATCGCTGCTGAGCAGGCTTGGGTAAACTCCCATGGTGCATCCTGCTTCAACTGAACTTGGAGAGGCTTGATCGTCTCCGAATAGCGAGGGATAAACCACCCACAGAAATTGACCAAGGCCAGGAATGACGAGATCTGAGTGGGTGAGGAAGGGTCTGGGATGTGTAGCACCACCTCTACATTTGAGAGCAGATGCTGCAGTCCTCTACCAGTCAGCCGGAATCCCACGAACTCCACAGCGTCCACTGCAAAGATACATTTCTCACCATTCAGGGTGACCCCGTGCCCTTGAAGTGTCTCCAGGACCCTCTCCAGCCTCGCGCTGTGATCCTCCTGTGATGCCCCATGCACCACGATGTTATCCAAGTATGCCACCACGTGCTTGAAACCAGCCAGCATGGTTGACATGACTTTTTGGACACAGCTTGATGTGGAGCTCAGAACAAATGGAATCTGGGTATATCGAAAAAACCCCAGGCAAGTCACAAACCCCATCAGGTTTCTTATGTCTGGGTTGAGCGGTACTTGTAGGTCGCCCTGGCGTAGGTCCAGCTTCAAGAACACCTGAGACCCACTGAACATCACTGCGAGCTCCTCCATAGGTGTGAGGGGATATTTGTCGGGGATAACCACCTTGTTCACCACCCTGAGATCGATGCAGGGTCTGATTCCTTCCCCCTTTCTCCTGGCAGCCACCAGGCTGGAGATCCATGGCGAAACATCCACCTTCTCGATGATGCCGGACTCCAGTAGCTTGGACAGCTCCACCGAGACCTCGTCCCGGCTGAATTTTCGGTGTCACTTTCTCATCAATGAGAGGACAAGGTGGTGAAAAGCTCCAATAAAGCCCAGGCCCATGAACAATGCTTGTCAGCGCAGGTGCCACTCTGGGCATACTGTCAACACCGCTGAGCCGTCCGGGACCCTTATAGAGAAATCCAGTTCCCCCAGCAGGTCAATACCCAACAGGTCCGCCACCTGAAAGGTGAATCTGGATACCATCTTCGACCCCCATGTCAACAAGAATTCCACCGTGCCCGCCATCTCAATCTGTGCATGACAGTACCTGAATATCTTCACTGTCCCCCTTTTATAGGTTTCATGGGAACAGCCTCTGCAGTGTAGCCAAGGAAAGATGGATCTCCTGGCCTCCGAGTCCATCATGAGGGGTACGTCAACCCCGTCAATCAGAATCAGAATCGGAATCAGAATAAGCTTTATTGCCAAGCATGTTTACATGTAAACATACGAGGAATTTGACTTGACATTGGGCGCGCTCGATAAGCGCTTCCCAATGACGCGGCAGCCATACAAGGCGCCTGTCATACAGTGGGGGGTAAAGAGGGGAAGGGGGAAGGGGAGGGAACACATTGAGCAGAGAGGAAAAAACATAGTTATCAAAATAAAGCTCGTATGAGTAAAATTGTGATTATATAGAAAAAACCCTCTAATGTACAATTAGCAGACAATACAGATCACACATTAACAAAGCAGCAAAAGTTGAGAGAGACAGTGTGAGTGTGTGTGTGTGTGTCAGTGTATGTGTATCAGTCATGTAATGTTGTATGCAGTGTGTGTATCAGTTACTGGTGAACAGCAAAAATCCTCCCTTAGCAACGTTTAGATGTTATGTCTTTAGTGTCCTCAAAACATAGATAGCATGTCCACAAGAGTTCATTCTCTCAGTGCATGTCCGATGGTAAATTCCATGCTGGTCACATGACGCTGTCCTTGAGAGATCAGATTACTGCACACTGGTTGTTTGGGTTAGGGAGGAGCCAAAAACTCACTTCTGCCTTATCTTCTCTCCTGGAGGGATGAATACCAAGGACGCCAAATCAAGGCCAGATGAGCACAGTTCACTTAGAGCATAAAAAATTTTCCATCTCATGTGATTCTGTGCAACACATTCACAGGCTTTAAAATCATTCCCTGGAGCGCACCAGCGACTCCAAGATGTATTCCACTTACTGAATCAGCCAGCATTCAGTTCACCATTTGCCGCTATCAGTGCACTCCCCAACTGGTCGAATTGTTGAAGGAGCTTTGCCGGGTCCGCATTTTGATCAGCTCTCCCAACTTCTTTAATTTCTGATGCAACAGGAAACTCCAAAGCCAAAGTAGAAATCCTGTTATCATAAGCCAAACAGATAGATGTCTTCCGCATCTTCAATCGAATCACACAGACACATGAGTTCCCAATTGTCCATGAGTCTCCCCACTTGGGCTCCCCCTGGCCGGATCTTCTTTTAAGGTGGTGTCAATTGCATTTAAAGCCCAGCTCAGTTCATAATTTTCCGTTTGGGTCGAGATGCAGCAGAAGAAGAGCGAAACACAGACAGGACACAGCAACCTGGGATTAGTGAAGGGAGGGGGAGAAGGGAGAGGAGAAGAAATGTGTCTGCTCTCTCTGAAAGCCAGAAGAAGATGGATCTCCTGGCCTCCGAGTCCATCATGAGGGGTACGTCAACCCTGTCAAGCTGGAGCACATATCACTTCAACGGTCCTTTCCTCATGAGTGCTACACACACCTGTTCAGGGTCACCGGGCTCCACCAGCCCCAAGCCAGGAGACAACGTATGGGCTCTGTTATGTGCCTTCATCTGCCGCTTCTTCTTTTTCTTAGTGTGGTTTCAAGGCCTAGCTGGCATGCTAACCTCCCTTTTCGGTGAGAAACAACACGTTGCCGACTCCTTGCTAGCTGTGGTTGTTAGCTCTCGCAGAGTCGTCGACTCTGTCTGTTTGACTAAGTCCAGCACCTGTTCCAACGACAAGGTTTCCCTGGTTAGTCGAAGCATGTTCCTAAGCTATATATTACTAGTGCTGTGGGCTAGCTTTTCCCGCACTAGCTTCTGCTTGATAGACCAAACCGTGCACTTCTTCGCTAAGCTACGGACCTCCATAACGAATGACTTTGTGGACTCACCCACCCGCTGTCGACAGTCAAAAAACTCATACCTCCTTTTGGTGACTGTAGAATTGTCACCGAATGTACTGTTCATCAGGGTCAGTCCATCTTCCAGCGAACCACCGCCACACAGCCCGAAGAAGATACATTACACTTTTGTGCAAAGGTAATGCAAAGCAGACTCTTCCGTTTTTCCTCACTGATAGAACTGAGTCCAGCTGCTGCCACATACACCCTCAAACATAGCTTTCCAGCATGCCCACGGTATCGGCGGTGTGCCAAGGTGCTGTAGAAATGGAGGTGGTTCTCTGACGCACGCGCCCAGTGTTCTCCTTGCCGCCAAATGTTATGTCTTAATAATGGAGAATGGAGAGTTGGTTTTGCTGATCACTGAACGCACCTTATTGAACCTTCAATCCATATATATACCCTAGCCGTAGCCCGCCTTACCTCACTCACCCCCCACCCCCGCTGGGCTATGGCAAGCCCCAAAGTACAATTCCAACATGTAACAATGACCATCTGCATCATTTTCAGGGATAAAAGTACAACAATAATCACCTACAACTGCACACACGCCCCCTCGGGCGGCAGTTATTTGATCAAGAACCATTCTATTTTGGGTCACCATAAGTCTAAGAGCTGTTAATTCCTCATCTAAACCAGAAAAGACAGATAGAGAAAAATTCACAAATGACTGTAATCTATAGTTGTTTCACTCCACAGGGTGTTTTTAGCCACGCCCACCCAGGGAAACGGTGCATGAAGGACCTTCTGCCCTGTAGTTTCTAACTTAAACTCCTCCGGCACACCTGTGCCCCAGATGGCATCATGTGGTGAGAAGGAGACATCTCTCTTCACCCTGCCCACCTGTCCTGCCGACAATATGATGGTGTGGTCAGTTACAACCACCGAGGCACATACCCCTCCCCAATTCATGGGCAGGTGTAAGTGGGCATGATGGCCACACAGCCACCATCCCCCTGTCACCATATGTGTTCCATGCTTGTAAGAATCACAAAAGGCAGCACTGCAGAGCTCCTGCAAGGTGACATTTCCTTGCAGACTTCTAGACTGACAATAAAGATCTCCAGGACAGCTTTTGCCCCCTTCATTGGTCCAGCAGGAAGCAGTACAGGGGTGAGACGCACTATGCGCCGTTGCACACTTAGAAAGCGGTAAGCTGCCCAGAGAGACGTTTCCATACCCTTTAAGACAAAAGGAGAAATTCCCGGCGAGATTAACCTTGCCTTCACCGAGTAAGGGGTGTCATCGTGTCAGTGGAGTCATCAGCAATGTGACAGGTGTGATTCAAAGTAAAGCTTGCTGTACGATTTCTATACGTGGCCTCTTGCAAGAAACAAACAGCTTGTGATGGTTCCATTAGTTTAACCATTTAGGGGGCAATTACTTTTTCACATGGGGCCAGGTAGGTTAGGAAAGCTTTTTTCCCTTAATAAATGAAATCATTATCTAAAAACTGCATTTTGTATTTACTCAGGTTATCTTTGTTGAATATTAAAATGTGTTTGATGATTTGAAATATTTAAGTGCAACAAATATACAAAAATATAAGAAATCAGGAGGGGAGCAAATACTTTTTCAAAGCACTGTTTTCAAGGAGCTCATATATGCAAAGCTTCTAAAACAGCAGGGTTGGCAGTTTACCTCTTTAAGTCAGAGACCTTGAAATAACTGTCATTGTTTCAGTTCCAGCAGCTGGAAAAAACTGGTTGGTGTGGTGACGTGTTTTCTTCCAGACCGAGCCCCATCCAAGTATTTTTAACAAAGAGCACGTGATTAAAATTAAAAGACAGAATCAAAAGAGAAACTGCAGCACTTACAGGTGCAACTGAAAATAAAATTAAAAAGTAAGTAAATAAATTCTGCAGATTTTGCCCCAGTTTAAATGAAAAAGCTCAACTTTTCTATATTCTATATTCCTTACACATAAAATTAAATATATCATGTCTTTTTTAATTTTATTATTCGGTGTTTGAAAAATTCTATAAAACCTTCAGTCAAAAACCAGGCTGGATCAGAGTTTCATCAAATTTAATTACACTGGCCAGTAGAGAACAGTACAAAAATAGTCTCAGAGCCTATTCACGCACCATTCTGACTCAAACACACATCACTCAGTTCTTTAAGCCCTCCGTTATCTGAGAGGTGTAGGAGCAAATTGTCCATCATGATTGGTCCAGTACATCTGGTCAAAACTTGGTGTACAGATTTTCTTTTCTCAGGTCACTCTGTTCCAGTCACACAGGAGCCACACAGGCTAGACTCAAAGCAAGATGATAACTAGTCATCTTGTTAACTAGTCATCTTGAACATTACTCCTCACTGAAGTCATTCTTGTTGGTCCAAAAAATCTTAGAAATTCCTTTCCAAATCAAACTTTCAGTTTGGATGCAGTTACTCTTTCTCTTAATAGCTCTGTGAGGAACCTTGGAGTTATTTTTGATCAGGATTTGTCCTTCAATTCACATATTAAATTTGTTTCTAAGACTGCCTTCTATCATTTGCGTAATATTGCCAAGATTAGGAGCATCTTGTCTCAGAGTGATGCTGAGAAGCTGATCCACGCTTTTGTTAGCTCGAGATTAGATTATTGTAATTCTTTATTATCAGGCTGTCCTAAAACATCTTTAAAAAGTCTTCAGCTGATCCAAAATGCTGCAGCAAGAGTTTTAACAGGTACTAGAAAGAGAGATCATATCTCTCCGGTTCTGGCCTCCCTTCATTGGCTTCCCATGGAGTTTAGAATTAAGTTTAAAATCCTTCTTCTTACTTACAAAGCTCTAAACAATCAGGCTCCTTTTTATTTAAAAGATCTGATACTACCGTGTCATCCTAACAGAGCACTACGCTCCCAAAATGCAGGATTACTTGTAATACCTAGAATCTCCAAAAGTACAATGGGTGGCAGAGCCTTCAGTTATCAAGCTCCTCTCCTGTGGAATCAGCTGCCAATCTGGATTTGGGAGTCAGACTCGATCTCTATTTTTAAGAATAGGGCTAAAACCTACCTTTTTGATATAGCCTACAATTAGGGAGGGATCATGTGTTTCTGAACCCTCCCTTAGTTATGCTGCTAATAGGTTTAGTCAGCCGAGGGACCTCCAGTAATGCACTGGGCCTCACTCCTTTCCTCACTCTCTATGAAATATATATTTTTTTTTTGCTGGTCATTAACATTTGTTTGTTCTCTCCCATAGATTGAGTCCCCATCGTGCTGTTTGCTCTCTACATGTCTGTTCTTTTGTTCTTCTCTATCCCCTCACCCCCCAGCCAGTCGCAGCAGATGACTGCCCCTCCCTGAGCCTTGTTCTGCTGGAGGTTTCTTCCTGTTAAAAGGGAGTTTTTCCTCTCCACCGTCGCCAAGTGCTGCTCACAGGGGATCGCCTGATTGCTGGGGTCTTTCTGCAACTGTGGGGGTCCCCCCTACAGTTGATAGTGCTATGAGATGACTGTTGTTGTGAAATGGCGCTATATAAATAAAGTTGAATTGAATTGAATTGAATTAGTCCAGCTGTAGCCTTGATACTTTTACACAAACTCTAAGTTAGACTCTGAGACCAAACAAAGACAAATATAAGACAAAAATGAAATTTTTCTATCATCCTCCCCCCTTTGATGCCATGCAAGGCATCAGAAAAGAACAGTTTATGACATCTAAAACCCCATCTGGCAGCTATGCTAAGCTCCAATACATTTGTATGCAACAGATCCTAACTAGCTCATGACGGGGAAAGTCAGCCATCGGCCCTCCTGCCCCAGGAACCGGATAAACAGTTCAGTCCTTTACGAGAAGAAATGAAACAATAAACTCATTAGCCACGGTTACATGGGCAAAATTTCTTCAATTTGATTACAATTCAGATCAGAACATTACTGTCAAAAACCGAGCCTGCTTGTTTTTCTCCAGCTCGGCTCAATCTCTCTGTGGGTTTTTGTTTTACTGGTTATGTGCATTTTTGTGTATCTTTGTACTGTATCCCATATCCTCACCACTACCTGACCGGCAGCTGTTAGTCAGCATCAGTGACCTACTTTCTCTCACGCTGCTGACAGTCTGTCAGTCCTGCCACGCCCCTTTGTTCTCCGTCTGAATACATCAGCTTTTCCCAGCCCCACTAATTATCTTTCCCGCACCTCACCCAAGTGTTTCTAATTTGTTTGGCCAGCGGTGTTTGTTCATAAGCAACTCGTTGCTAGACAAACACTGCTGGACCATTGTGGGAGTCACACCACCGTTCGTCTTCGTGTGACCGTCAGTCTGTGAAGGATTATGCTCGCTGTTCTACTGGGAGGACCTGGATTGCTAAGGCTTTAAGTCACTGGAGCGTTTCTCTGTGCGGTTGTGCCGCTACGCTGGTAGTGTTCCTTGCGTGGCAAAACTGCTACGCTTTCTCCCTGTGCAGCCTAGCATCTTAAAACTCTTTGTTAGCCTGAGCTGCCTAGCCATTTTGTATGGTTTTCCCTAAACTTGTGTTCAATAAATGTGTGTGTGACAACCCGTGCATTTAAATCCTCATTCCTACTTCTCTCCTCCGTGTGCAATGGAAGAGCGCACGGAGAGTTTATGACAACTACTGTTTACATGGATCATGAAAAAGCTGATTCGATTAGGATGTGCATTTCCATGTGTCACACGTTTGAACAGAATAAATCATTTTGACATGCACACCTAAACATTTCAACATTCCAAAATTCCGAAAATAGTAGAAGAAGCAGCAACTTCAGGTGTTAGCAAGCCCCGCTTCGTGTCTTTCTCTTTTTGAAATGGACCTGTATTGTGTTATTCAGACTGTACTTTTGCTTCTGCTGGTCTCCGTTATAAAGCTACAAGTCCATACTTCTGCATATGACCAACAGAGGGAGACAGCAGGACGATACAGACCAGTTTTTTTTTTTACTCCCGCTATGTTTCCCGCTAGCTGCTGTAAAGGCGGAAATACGTCATGTCAACATATGGCTGACGTACAGACATGCGCAGTAAACATATTTTCTGCCCAACCTTCGGAATAAGTGTTTTTATTCGCACTATTTGGATTAACAATCGGCATAACCCACCCGTCTCAATCGGAATGAAATTTTGATCCGAATGAGTGTGATGGGGTCAGAATATTCAGATTGGTGTGTTTACATGAAGCATTTTTATTCTGATCAGGCTTTTAATCCAGTTACTTGTGTCCATGTAAACATGGTCATTGATCAATAAAGAAAATCATTAATGGTAAAACCAGTGAAACCAAAAATGATGATCAAATGATGTTAAGGGGTTATAATAAGGATATATGTGTGTGTTATAGTTATGTGTCTTTGCAGCTTATATATAAAAAAAAAAAAACCTTAAAAGGTAACTTAAGAGATAAAACAAAACAATAGGAAGCAATAATCATAATAAAGTGTAATGATGTAATGTAAAAATAGAAAAAAGAGTAAAATAACAACAAAATAACAACAAAACAAAAGTAAAAGTAATAAAAGTAATGCTTCAAACTTCATAAATGTATTTACAAGTAATACATTTTAACTTCACATTGTGATCATGCAACTCCTTTTGGTTTTTTGCATGTCAGTCATAATTTTACTCTCTACTCGGGTCATGGAGAGACACACTGAGCTCACGCTGTTTGTTCATCATCCGCACCATCCCCAGTAACTGCACCATGGTACATCACTAGGTTAACATGAACAAGTCTCATCATCACACTACGAATGCAGGGAATGACACAGGAAAAGGAGAAAAATAATACCATCAAAATCACTAACAGGTTCATGGTGAGACTTCTCCATGAAGGAAGTAACCAACTTAACCAGGCCTGTCCATCAGTGACATTGTCCTTGGCCATGGCAGCCTGTAAGGCAGTGAGGTTGCGTATGGCCGGGGCAGTCACATGATTGTTATGTGTTAATAATGGAGAACGGAGAGTTGGTTTTGCTGATCACTGAACACACTTTATTGAATCTTCCATCGACATATATACCCCCAACCGTAGCCCACCTGATGTCACTCACCCCCGACCCCGGCTGGGTTACGATAAGCCCCAAAGTACATTTCCTACATGTAACCCCCCCCCCCAACCCCCACAAAGCACCAAACCCCACCCCTTTGCAACACATCACCATCAAGTCCCTTTTTTTTTTTTTTTTACCAAGAGCAACTGCAAACAAATGAAATCCCCGAGTGTCTGGGTAAACTACCAGAACACCCCGCCGGGTTGGAGCGGATTATTCTGCCACTAGATCAAACCAGCGTTGAACAAAAGAGTCTTCACAACAAAGTCACCCATTTACCTAGGACTCCAACAAATTCTAGCCAGGGGTCCCTCAGGGGGAACACTTCACCTGGCACCGTCGGCCTAGCCTGTGAGTTGGCATCAGTCTGGACCCCCCAGTCCCAGCTCTCACTGAAACGCCCCATTGCGGGTTCAGTTCTCTGCTCCGGCAGTGACCTCCTCAGCCTAGTGGCATGCCACTGGGACCCGTCGTCCAGCTCAAACGTGTCTGGCCCCACTACCTTGCGATTTGTTGTTGACCTGTCCACAGCGGATGAAGCTTGGGGACACAGAAAGGTTGTCTGATCCATTCCCAGTCTGCTTCCTTCAGTCTCTGCTCCCTCGCCCTGTGCTTCCTGTTGAACTTCCGTTCCATTCTATGTTGCTGGCTGGTGACCCGGTTGCGCACCGCTCCCGTGTCTTCCTGAGAATCCGTTGGTGCTGGTCTCAGCCATGTCACCAGCAAAAGTTACTCTCGTCCCAGCATGAGAGCTGCCGGGGAGCAGCCCGTCGTGGTGTTGACAGATGCTCTGTAGTGTAGCAACGTGTTGCTACACTACAGATCATGTTTGTTCTCCAAGAGCCATGTTTGTTCTCCATGTTTGTTCTCCAGGAGTTTGTTCTCCAGGAGCCGTTGGAGAACCTGCCTCAGATGGACCTGATGCTCATCCCGGGACTGGGAGAAGATCAGAACGTCGTCCAGGTAAACAAAGACAAAGGACCTGAGGAAATCCCAGAGGACGTTGTTGATGAGACGTTGGAAGACGGCCGGAGCGTTGGTGAGCGCAAACGGCATGACGAGGTACTCAAAATGGCCGGTGGGGGTCCGAAATCCCGTCTTCCACTCGTCGCCCTCCCGGATCCACACAAGGTGGTAAGCGCTGTGGAGATCCAGCTTCGTGAACCAGGAGGCCCCCTGGCCTCCTAGTCCATCAGAGGTAGTGTGTACTTGTCCTTAATAGCGATATTGTCCAAGGCCCGGAAGTCGATGCAAGGGCGGAGGGAACTATCCTTCTTCCCAACAAAGAAGAAGCCACCCCCACTGGCGACGATGACAGCCGGATAATGCCCAAGCTGAGCGATTCCTTAATATACACCTCCATAGCCTCCCGCTCTGGAGCCGATAAGCTGTAAAGACGGCTCGACGGCAGGGGGGCACCCGGGCAGAGGTTAATGGCACAGTCATACGGGCGGTGGGGGGGGGGGACAGTGCCTGGGATTTGCTAAACACCACTCCAAGGTCATGGAACTCTGGAGGCACCCTGGACAAGTCGGGGGGAGGAGGGGGGCGGGGGAGGAGAGGGGGACCGATGGAGAACAAGCTGCTGACTGGAGGCACGCACTCAGGCAGAAAAGACTCCAGGCGAGGACACTCCCAGTTCGCCAGTCAAAGGTTGGATTATGAAGGTGCAGCCAGGGGTAGCCCAGGATGACGGGGGCAGCCGAGGTGGACAGCACAAACAGCCGGAGGTCCTCTCGATGGTTACCTGAGATGATGGCAGAGACCGGGACTGTTTGATGCATCACTTTCTCCATAGGGGCTTTCAACAGTGTGACGAGGTTAAGGAGAGTCGGCAGAGCTTGGCAGGGGAGCCCCAATCGGGTTGCCAGTTTCTCCGAGATAAAGCTCTGCTCGGCCCCCAAGTCCACCAGTGCATGTGTGAGGATCTATGTGTGCTTGTGACAAAACCTAATCGGCAGGAGACATTTAGATAGGGGATTTGGCCAAGACGAGTCCGAGAGACCCCCTACAGCGACTCGCGGACCCCCCCTTTTGGCCGAACCCGGCATGACTCAATCTCGTGCTGATCATCCCCACAATACATGCAGAGACCAAGCTCCCTGCACCACAGGGAGCTCTGATAGCATGGGCTTCGCCATAATGGCGTAAGCCCATGCTAACGCTCGCCCTTCCAATAGATTTGCCACGTAACCGATTCAGCTGTGATCGGAGGGGAAGTCCCTGAAGTCCCTGGGAACTCGCTGAAACACCGTCTCACACTGGAGAATGAAACCCCGAGCCTCCCCGAGCTTCCCACTGAAGCACGTGGGCGTGGGGACCGGCGTGAGACGAGTGAGCGAGCCTGGGCTAGCCTGGCTAGGTGGAGAGCTAACGGGGGCTGGCCTTCTGCTCTCAGCCGGAGGGAATGTCCGCTGTCCTTCCAGATGATCCAACCGGCTGTTTATCTAAAGTAAGTGATTCAGTATAACCTGCTGCTGGTGAGTAATTTGATCCACTCGAGCCTCTAAGATGTTTAACTGCTGTTGCGAGCCCGCTGTTTGCTGGGTCTCTCTGACGGAGCCGTACTGACATATTGTCGGACCCAGGAAACAAAGACACACAGGCTCAAGTGCAATTCAGTTATCTTTATTGATCCAACAGTGGGTGTGTGGGTGTGTGTATGCGGTATGTGAATGTATTGCGGGTGAATGAGCTGCAGCCGGGGGCAAGACAGAGCGCCGTACAGCCTGGCAACCCTAGGAACAGAGCCAAACACAGATGTGAGATTTAGCCTTGTCACCGTGAATTATATAACTGACTGGGGCTTACTTACAGGTGTTCTTATGCTGGCTTGGGCTTGGGCTTTGGGTCTCCTACCAGGGAGACAGCGTCTGTGGAGCGCACTCAGCGATGAGCTGTAATGTGCAGTGTGGTAAAGGGAGCGATTCCACCGCCGCGGGGAAAGGAATCCGCCACCAAAGGGATCCATCTGTGCACAGGGGAGAGCCTGGGAGAAAAAGTAAGTTTGAGATGAGCTTACGTGCAAATGGAGAGTCCTTAGGATGATGCGCAGGGCTGTGAGGAAGCAGACGTGCGCAGGATGAAGGTTGTAGCAAGACAGACGGCTCCATGCCAAAGCTCCAGGCAGAGCAGGCTATATAGCCCGAGATTGATTACCCACAGGTGTGCGCGCAGCTGAGGCAGATGACGGCCCAGAGTGAGTCATGACAGTGTGGAGTTTGCATGTTCTCCCCATGTCTACGTGGGTTTACTCCGGGATTTCTCCGGTTTCCTTCCACATCACAAAAAACATGCAAGTTAGGTTAATTGGCATCAAACTGGGGATTCTACATTGTCCTTAGGTCTGACTGTGAGATTGAATGGTTGTCTGTCTCTCTGTGTTGGCCCTGCGATGGACTGGTGATCTGTCCAGGGTGTACCCTGCCTCTTGCTCAAAGATGCTGGGATAGGCTCCAGCCTCCCTGCGATCCGAAAAGGATTAAGCGGTAGAAGATGGGTGGATGGATGGATGGATGGAACAACAGAGGATGTCATTGTCCTGTGTATATGATCAGTTTTTAATGTATACAGTCACTGTCTGTTTATTCTCTGAAAGAAACTTTGTGCCACACCTTAAGGTGCGTTCAGACAAAACTCAAACGCGTGGTGCAAATCCATACAAAGTCAATGGAAAGAGGTGAGCACATGCAAAATCGCATGTTCATGTCCGAGGGAATAAGATAGCTTTGAGATTCTGCCGTCACCGGAGTAAAAGTATCACCATTGGAGAGTAAACTAGTTTGAAAAGGAGACTGCCTCATCTGGACACAGGAGGACTGGGAGCTCTTCAGCTAAATCGGGATGTTGGAGTTATTTATCCACAGATTCCTGCCACAGATGTGCTAACAAGGCTAGCAAGCTAGCAACGGAAACACTCATCATCTTGTAAAATTTTGGAGACAAGGACAACTTTTTCAGGTGAGCTCCCTACTGGATAATGTCAACCTAAAGCATGACGTTATTTTGAGGATTCCCACAGCAGGTTGAACACTGCTGCAGAAGTTATAAAGGCAACTTTGCCTTTCTGCAACTCACTCAGACAGTGAATTCATGTCTATTCATGTGTTTACATTGAGTTTTAATGTAACCACTCCGTGCAAAAAATTTGCCCATTTGCATTTGGCCTGAACGCACCTTTAATTTCGCATACCAGGAGTTTCGGGTGAAAGGATGACTCAGTTTAGCTATAGAGGGCATACACTGGAACAGAATTCTTTGCAGTTACAGCAGTGGTGGACCCTCAGGGCCAGCAAAGCCTTCTCTGCTGGCCTAACCACTATCAGAATTACAAGCATAAGCGGTGAGGGGGTCGATGCTGTGATCACGAGACATCTCGAGACAATTTGCGCAATAATTTAAACGGCGACTGCTGTCGACCGAGCTTAAAAACAAATTTTCCACATGTAGTTTTTTTTTGTTTTTTTTGTAATTAATTCATTAACTGTCTGTGTCTCTTTCTTTTTTGTGTACGGAGCTGGAGGAACTAGAGAACTATATCGACGAGTTCTATTACCATTGCTGTGTCATGAAGCAGGTGAGTGTGTGTTCCGCCGCTGCCTCTCAGTCTAAATGACCAAGACCTGTAGATTCACCAAAAATAACGCCTGCGAAATCATAGCAGGGCACCGAGGTTATTGACATCCTTTTCTCCATTGAGAATAAACTTACCAGCATGGATAGCAGACTGGCGCTGGTCGAGCTCCTTCATAAGGAGTTCTAGAGTTTGTGGGAGAGCCTAGAGTTCAGTCAAACACAGCTCGTCTCTCTCATAGAGGAAAATAACAGCCTGAAAAAGTCAGTAAACGCACTAACCACACGGCTTGGCATTGTTGAGGGAGAAAACCGGAAAATCAAGGAAACAGTTCTTGGTTTGCAGTCACGCAGCATGAGAGATAACCTTGTTTTTTCTGGAATCGTTGAAAAAAATAATAAAAATCCGGAACAGCTGGTTTGTGAATTTATCTCATCACAATTAAAACTATCCCCCGAAGTCTTAAATTCAGTTACCTTCAACTGAGTCCACCGAATTGGCAAAAAGATTCCCAGAATAAAGGTCCCAGACCTATTGTTGCCAAATTTGAGCATTTTAAGAAAAAAATTTTGGGACAGAGGCAGGGCAGGCAGTTTAAAAACAATTATGGTCTAAATGATCAATTTCCACAGGAAATCTTGGAAAGGAGAAGGAAACTTTTCCCCATTAGGAAACAAAACATCCAAGAAGGTAAACGAGCTATTGTTTCTGTGGATAGACTGTACATAGATGGCAAGCTGTTTATGGATGAAACTATAACACCCTAGTTATTCTAGAGCCTGTTTTGTGTTCTGTTTTTTGTTGAGTTATTTTTATTTATTTATTTTAGCTACAGGTGGAAAAAGAGTGCGATTGTGCGCAGGTCTCTTACTCAATCTCAGTCTAATTTGTTTCTTTGCTGTTGAGGTTGTTGTTTGTTTGTTTGTCTGTTGTAGTTAATTTTTTGAATTTTTTAGGTCATTGTATGTTGTCTGCATCTTTTCACCACTTACTAACCTTTATGTCTGTTTTTTATCATATTTCTGGTTTATAGGAAATAACTTGAAATACATGCACCCCATTTGCTTGCAATTGCAGGCAAATGGCACAGAGACATCATGCGCGCACATCCAATTATATATGCGTAGGTGTATACTTTACACACAACATATATATACACATATATGCATACATTACAGACATATAATCACATAGGCAAATTTAGTTAGTCTTTAGTGTCATGGGTGGCCCTCGCGAGCCACCATAAGACGCCACAAGTCACCGATGAGTTTGCAATGATGTTTATTAAGGGTAAAGGATAACACAAAGTAACAAAGTAATGAGCCACGGTGGGCTAAGGCACAAAACACTAGGCAAGGGAAACATAAGGCTAACACAAAGCTCACTTACGATCCAGACCGTGGACGAGGGATGCTCGTTAACGATAAGAAGACGTGGAATGATAAGGGACGTTCGACGAGACTGCGGCATTGGGCTGCATTCAGCGTCCACTTAAATGCCGGCCACTGATGAGCCGTGAATGCAGCACAGCTGTTCAGTTTTGACAGCAGGAAGCTCCTCCGAGCGCTGTCACAATAAGAGCTCGGGGAGCCAGAATGTAACTCTGCTGTCAAACCTGGTGGGGAAGATGTATGGCCCGAGCACGGACGAGATCAGCGCTCGGACCATGACATTTAGTACACAACCAGTTAGTGAAAACATGTCCTCATATAAGTTTGTCACGTGGAACATACGTGGAATTGGAGGGTGGGCTCTGAACGCCCAGGGACACCCACTCCCCACCCCCCAGGGTGGGCGGATGGGGGAACGGGCCAGGAGGGGGAGGCCCAGCCATAAATCAAAAGAAATAATGAGAAAAGAGCACGGGGACGACCAGAAAAAAAAAAAAAGACAAAACTCCCAAATACATGAATCACACAGGGCACGAAAACAGAACATACAATGTTCCCAAACGCAAAACCATGATTAAGGCAGACACAAATGAAACAATTACAGGGCATGATAACAGAAAATACCACATTCCCAAAGGTACAAAACGCACAGGACGACCAAGAAAGAAGAAAAAAAAAACACCGACACAGGCAGCACATAGAACAAGATTATCACCCTGCATGACCTTCAACCCAAACAGTACTGGGAAATGGTGACAGGCAGGGACCAAAAACCCACGGGGACAGTTCCGGTGGTCTCCCTGCGTCCCAAGGCCAACAGGGGAATAAGTGGATCAAAACGTGCTCGAGCGGCCTACCCCAGTCCCAGGCCCGGAGAGTCCAAATTTCTGGCGTCCGAACCAGGTCGCCCCGCAGCAAACACAGAATGTCGGGTGGGCGACCCAAGGCACCAAACCGGCAAAACAGTTTCTATGGTGGCCGACCCGAGTCCCTCAGCCACCAGAACCGTGGAAAAACAGCCCGCGGCGGCCTCCCTGAAAGGGGAAAAACGTGGGAGAGTCGGGCCGAGTGTAGAAGGCTCCCAACGCCCCCTGGCGATGATGAGCAGGGGCGGTGACTTGGATGAGGGGAGAGAAGAAGATGATGAGCCCGTCCAGTGTCAGGTAGCAGGGGATCTGCAGCCCCCTCACCGACCTTGAACCCTACTGGCGCTGCACCCGCAATGGACCCTGATTGGGTCTCGGCTGCACCCACGTCGGACCCCGATTGGGTCACGGCTGCACCCGCGTCGGACCCCGACTGGATCGGCACAACTCCAGTACCGACCTCCAACCCCGAATCTGGAACTTCCTGCACAGCGATCGGAACCAGCTCCGCACCGGTGACCCTGGGAGAAGGCTCAGGAGAAAGAAAAGAACCGGGATCAGGATCACCGGTAGCGACAGAGCCCAGCGAGACGAGTTCGGGCGCAGCGGATGGCTGCTCCTGGTTCGTCTCTCCGAGAGACAGGCAAAAGTGCTCCAGAATAGAGAGGAGAAACACAAGGTAGAGCACTTGCCTGTACTCGGGTTCTGCTGGTGTCCAGGACTCCGACAATCCGGGCTCAGACGGAAGGAGATCGTTTTCCGGCTCCCACTCAGCTACGTCGGGCTCCGAAGCTGGCTGATTGTTTCCGCAGCCTGAGGACCCTCAGGCACTGAAGTCCATGCCAACAACCTGCACGGCGTGGTGGCAGGGGACCCTCGACCCGCTGGATCGGACCGCTCATTTGTGAAGACCCGGGGATGCTTCATCGTCGGCGCAGGCTCCACGCTGCAGTCTGCTCTCCTCCTCTGCCCATGACGTGGCTGCAGGGCTGGAACAAAGCTCTCCAGAGCTGCAGGCCCCCTCCTCATCCAGCAATGTTGGCCTGGCATCAAGGACAACTCAGCGGAGGGAGACACAGAGGCAGCAGGTTTAATAGTCAGGGCTACAGCAGGTGGTGGGAGCTTGGGGGACTGTGAACCCCGAACTCCGCCCCCAGGAGTCAGACAAGACAAATCACAACTTTGGCGAGAAGGAGGAACTTGGACTTGCCTGTCTCCCAGAGGGAGGATGTTGCCTGCTGTAGGAGATGTTGCTCTTCCTTTTCCCCGCCGGATGGTGAAAGAGGGCTCCCTGGAAGGACGAGAAGGGGACGCTCGCGACGGACCACAAACGGGCTTCGCCGGGGCAGGACTCAGAACTCTCTCTGCTGCTGGAGGTGACGTCACAGAGGAGGGGATGACAGCCGAGATGAGTCGGGCACGACGAGCTGACGGGACAGTGGGAACTGGTGACCCGGGGGGAGAGGCTGTGGGGATTCCCTCCCGACGTGACGCTGAAGGAGCAGCTGGCTGGGAGGCAGAGCTCCTCTGACGACCCGGAACAGGATTCGGACGGGGTTCTTGCTGAAGTTTATCTTGGCCGGGGCGCCAACTCCTGGGGTGGATCGAGGACAGGACCGGGATCCCAAAGTGGAGAGCGGGGATGCCTTCTCCTTTGCTTCTCGCCGTAGTCCTCCTCTACCATACTGAGAATCTCATGTTGTGCAGCGATGTCGGCCCTCCTAACGTCGACTTCAGGATGGTCGGCGTAGCGAGGGAGATGATTAAGGACATCTTAAGGACATCTAAGAAGGCACTCGGGGAACTGCATAATGCAATCAGTGAAAACCAAACTTCACACCCGGACAGTTTTGTGGTGGTTGCGGGGGATTTTAACCACACCAGCCTAAAGACTGTGCTCCCCAAGTTTAAACAATGTGTAGACTTTAAGACCAGAGGAGAGAATATGTTGGACTTAGTGTACACAAACACAGATGCATATAAAGCGATACCCCGCCCCCATCTCGGCCGTTCTGATCACATATCCATGATGCTGCTGCCTGCCGACAAACCTTTATTGAAGCGCAGAAGGCCAGCAGTGAAACAAATCAGGATTTGGCCAGAGAGTGCAACCCCTGCACTGAAAGACTGTTTTCAGCACACAGACTGGAAGGTCTTCAAAATAGCAGCCTCCCACTAAGACAGGACAGATGTGGAGGAGTATGCTGATACGGTCACCAGCTACATCGCGAAGTGCACAGAAGATTTCACTACAGTAAAGACCATCACTATGCGGGGTAATCATAAGCCCTGGATGACTGCAGAGGTGCGCTCGCTGCTCACAGCCAGAGATGCAGCCTTCAGAGCGAAGGACAGGATCGCCCTCCGCTCAGCCAGGTCTGCGCTTTCAAGGGGAATTAAGGCGGCAAAGCGTGCCTATACGGAGAAAATCCAGGGACACCTCTGTGACACTAGGAACACCAAGCAGATGTGGCAGGGAGTTCGGACACTGACGGGCTTTAAGCCTAGGCAGGGGGTCGATGATTTTTTTTTTTTTTGTTACTTATTTGTACCCGTAGGTAGATTTGGTTTGCAGTCTGGTGACAAGCCACCGGCTGCCGGTCGCTGCGTGTGCGAGTGCCCTAAACCTACATGTTTTGGTATGTGGGAGGAAACCGGAGAAATCCTGGAATAAACCCACGCAACACGGGGAGAACATGCAAACTCCACACAGCTCACTGTTGGTCGGGGGCTGGGATCGAACCCACGATCTCACGATCCCCGCGATCCCCCGGCCGAGGGTAAACTGTGCTGCCACAGTGCTAAACCAGTGCGCCACCGTGCAGCCCCATGACGACGCTTCGCTTCCAGACAGGCTTAACGACTTCTTTGCACGTTTTGAAGCATCAAACTCGACAATCAGAGGGAGGGCTGGCCCTCCCCCACCATCGGTCGGACCAGCTTTTACCATCAACACCGCAGACACACGGAGGACCCTAACCAGAGCCAACCCACGCAAAGCTGCAGGTCCAGACAACATTCCGGGACGTGTGCTCCGAGACTGCGCGAGCGAGTTGGCGGATGTCCTGACTGACATTTATAACATCTCCCTGAGTCAGGCCATCATTCCCAGATGCTTCAAGACCTCTATCATTGTACCGGTGGCAAAGAAACCAGTGGTGTCCTGTTTGAATGACTATTGTCCTGTCGCACTGACACCAATTGTGATGAAGTGTTTTGAGCGGCTTGTCACACATTACAGCCTGCCTCCCTGCATCACACGACCTGCTCCAGTTTGCATATCGTTCAAACCGCTCCACGGAGGATGCTATAGTCACCACCCTACACTCTGTCATCACCCACCCGGACCAGAAAGACATCTACACCAGACTCCTGTACATTGATTTCAGTTCAGCATTCAACACCATTATTCCCCAGAGACTGATGGAGAAATTACTCCTTCTCGGTCTGAACACCGCCACATGTCTCTGGATCCTGGATTTCCTGACTGAGAGACCTCAGTCTGTCTGGGTTGGAAACAACATCTCCAAGTCTGTCACGCTGAGTACCGGATCCCCTCAAGGCTGTGTACTCATTCCACTGTTGTTTACACTTCTAACACATGACTGTGTATCCAGACACGAGGGGAACCAGATTATTAAGTTTGCAGATGACACCACGGTGGTGGGACTTATCCAGAGGGATGAGGAATCAATGTACAGGGAAGAAGTGAGAGACCTGGAGGGCTGGTGCAGGGAGAACAATCTGGTACTCAACGTGGACAAAATGAAGGAGATGACTATCGACTTCCGGTGGTCACAGCCTGAGCACGCCCCCCTCAGCATCAGCGGCCATTTAGTGGAGAGAGTAGAGAACATCAAGTTCCTCGGAGTGCAGATCTCGCAGGACCTGATCTGGAGCAAGAATTCCTTGGAGATCAGGAAGCGGGCTCAGCAGAGACTGCACTTTTTGAGGAAACTCAAACAGGCCTCTCTCCCCATCTGCATCCTCAGGACCTTCTACAGAGGTGTGGTGGAGAGTGTTCTGACGTACTGCATTGCTACATGGTACTCCAGCTGCAGTATGTCAGACAAAAAAGCCCTGCAGAGGATAGTCAAGGGGGCGGAGAGGGTAATTGGAGTCTCCCTCCCCTCTGTCCAAGAACTTTTTCAGAACCGTTGTAGGAGCAGGGCACTGAACATTGTCAAGGACCGTTCTCACCCTCTGCATAAACACTTTGAACTTCTTCCATCTGGTAAACGATTCCGGAGCATCAGAGGCAGAACCGCCAGACTGATCAACAGCTTCCTTCCACAAGCTTTCAGGATGCTGAACAGTTGACCCGGAATCTCTCATACACACTACTGCACCTACGGACATTTTGTATATTATAGTTAGTTATTCTTTTTTTTCTTCCCCAAGTATGTCTCAGGGATGTGTGAATGGGTGGGGGGGTGGGGGGGAGCTATGTGGGAATGTGTCTTAAATCATACTGCTTCTTATATGGTTGCCGAGAGAAACGCAATTTCATCTTGCCTGCACTACAGTTGTATGTACAGCAATATGACAATAAAGTTTGATTTGATTTGATTTCATCAAGGTCCAGGTACCAGCGTACGTCGCTGTGATATTCGAGGAGGGAGACAGCGATGAGCATTTCGTCCACATACTCCAAAGCCTCCGCCAGCCCATAGTCCCGACTCTGAGCGTGGCCCCTCCACAATGGCATTCTACCAGCACGCAGTACCCAGACAGGAAAGAGCAAATGTCCACTTTATGCAAATTCACCGGGAGTGGCGTCTCGGTTTGGCACCTCCGTTTAGGTGCCCTGGCGGCAGCCTACTGTCATGGGTGGCCCTCGTGAGCCACCATAAGACGCCACAAGTCACCGATGAGTTTGCATAATGTTTATTAAGGGTAAAGGATAACACAAAGTAACAAAGTAATGAGCCACGGTGGGCTAAGGCACAAAACAATAGGCAAGGGAAACATAAGGCTAACACAAAGCTCACTTACGATCCAGACCATGGATGAGGGATGCTTTTTAATGATAAGGAGATGTGGAATGATAAGGGACGTTCGACGAGACTGCCGCATTGGGCTGCATTCAGTGTCCGCTTAAATGCCGGCCACTGATGAGCCGTGAATGCAGCACAGCTGTTCAGTTTTGACAGCAGGAAGCTCCTCCGAGCGCTGTCACAATAAGAGCTCGGGGAGCCAGAAGGTAACTCTGCTGTCGAACCTGGTGAATATGTATGGCCCGAGCGAGGACAAGATCGGCACTCGGACAATGACGTTTAGTACACAACAAGTTAGTGAAAATATGTCCTCATATAAGTTTGTCACGTGGAACATACGTGGAATTGGAACCAGGGAGAAGAGGCTAAAAGTTTTTAATTGACTGAATGATCTACAGGCAAACTTTGTCTTATTGCAGGAGACACATATTTCTAAGTCGTCTGTAGATGCGCTCACCCCCCCCCCCCCCAAATTCCCCCACATGTACACAGCCGGCTTTAATTCTAAACAAAGGGGGGTAGCTCGACTGGTAAACAAAAGAATACCCTTTGTTGTGAATAACACCATAATTGATCCGGAAGGTAGGTTTATAATACTAAAAATATCAGTCCAAAATTTGGATCTATGTATTGCAAGCGTTTATGGCCCAAATGTTGATGACCCTTCCTATTTTCACACTTTTTTTCACTTCTCTTTCTGATCACTTGGACACTACACTTATAATCGGAGGGGACTTCAACCTGGTATTAAACCCTGCAATCGACAGGCTCAGTACATCGAGGAATTACCGAAAATGGCAGGCTACTGACACTCTCAAACAGTACATGAATGATTTTGGTCTTTGCGATGAATGGCGTTCTCTTCACCCAACTATTCGGGAGTACACTTTTATTTCATCAGTTCATAGTTCACATTCACGTCTAGATTTCTTTTTAGCCAGTAACTCTATTGTGAGGGACGTCACAGACACTGAAATATGTTCAAATCAAGCTATTAGCGATCACCATCCAGTATCTCTTACACGAGTAAATAGGAAAGCTACAAGGGAAACTAGGAGCTGGAAATTTAATATATCACTACTGAAAGACAAAGACTTTATTAACTACTTTAATCAGCCTCCGTCGGTCTATGATGACCATGGAAGAGACTCCTAGATGTCTACTCTGCAGGAACAGCACTGCCTGTGGCTGAACAGGCCGATGCACGAATGGCAGTCCCTGTCACACTGGTCGCACTTATAGGTGGTCTCCGTGCTGCTGGGTCTGTGGCGGCTCTTCCTGCAGGTGCTTTTTTCATCTGCTGCAGCAGTCAGTTTTTCTTCACCCGCCTTGAGTTGTCTGGTCAGGGTGCCTCTCAATTTGGAGCTGTCCGTTGCAAGGTCCTCCCAGCGCTCTGTGTTGATCTCCAGGGCCTTCATATCTCTCTTGCAAATGTCTCTTAAGCGCAGCTGTGGGCGGCCAGCGTCTCCCCTGCCAGTCGCCAGTTCTCCGTAGAGGATGTCTTTGGGGATTCTGCCATCCTCCATACGGTGAAGATGGCCTAGCCAGCGGAGCCTGCGCTGCCTGAGTAGAGTGAACATGGAGGGAAGGCCGGCGCGGGACAGGACTTCTGTGTTGGACACTTTGTCCTGCCAGGATATGTCCAGGATGCGGCAAATACAGCGCAAGTGGAAATAATTCAGTCTCTTTTCCTGCCGGGCGTATGTTGTCCACATCTCACTAACAAAGATCAGTGTGCTGATGATGCAGGCATTGTACACTGCCATCTTCGTCTTGACAGAGAGTTTGGGATTCTCCCACCCTCGTGTGGTGAGGCGAGCGAGTGTGGAGGTTGTTTTTCCAATCCTCTTGTCGATCTCTGTATCAAGGGAGAGGTTGCTGCTGATCGTGGACCCCAGGTACGTGAACTGAATCATGACCTCCAGCTTGTAGTCGTCGATGGTGATGGTTGGTGGGGCTTCCGTGCCTTGCGCCAAGATGTTAGTCTTCTTCAGGCTGATGGTAAGCCCGAAGTCCATGCATGCCTGTGAGAAGCGGTCCATCAGGGTCTGAAGCTCCTGCTATGTGTGGGTCGTGACTGCAGCATCGTCTGCAAACAGTATATCTTTATTTAAAGCCTCACGTCTTTGGTTCTGGCTTTCAGGCGGGCGAGGTTGAAAAGCCTGCCGTCAGATCTTGTATGCAGATAGATTCCCTCTGTTGCTGTGCTGAAGGCATGCCTCAGGAGCATAGCAAAGAAAATCCCAAAGAGGGTTGGCGCAAGTACACAGCCCTGTTTCACTCCACTGTGTATATTGAATGGCTCTGAGACGTTGCCGTCATACTGCACCATCCCCTGCATGTTGTTGTGAAACGATTCAATGAGGTTGTGCAACTTTGGTGGGCATCCTATCTTTGGCAGGATCTTGAAAAGGCCCTCTCTGCTGACCAGATCGAACGCTTTGGTGAGGTTGATGAAGGCAACGTACAGGGGCATGTTCTGTTCTCTGCACTTCTCCTGGAGTTGGCGGATGGAGAATATCATGTCCACTGTCAATCGCCCAGTGCGGAAGCCACACTGAGACTCGGGGTAGACACGTTCAGCAAGCTTTTGTAGATGAACGAGGACAACTCGTGCGTAGACTTTGCAAACGATGCTGAGGAGGAAGATGCCCCTGTAGTTGTTGTAGTCGCTTCTCTCCCCTTTGTTTTTGTAGAGGGTGATGATCTTGGCGTCCCTCATGTCCTATGGTACGGCACCTTCCTTCCAGCACTGGCAGAGGACGTCATGCAATGGCAGCAGTGGGGCGGTCTTGCAGTGCTTGACCAGGTCGGGGGGTATGCCGTCGTTGCTGGGTACCTTGCCAGCAGCCAAGCTATCAATGGCCTTGCTGAGTTCGTTGATGGTTGGCTCGGCGTCAAATTCATCCATGGATGGCAAGCAATCAATGGCATCAAGGGCTGACGGTGTCACGGTGTTCTGTCTGGAGTAGAGGTCGGAGTAATGCTCCACCCATCTCTCCATCTGCTTGTTCTTTTCTGTGATCGTCTCCCCAGTGGAGGATTTGAGGGGGGCCGTCTTGCTCTGAGCCGGACCAAGCGCTTTCTTGATGCCATTGTACAGACCAAGGATGTTCCCTGTTATGGCAGCGGTTTGAATGTCTTGGCTGAGCTGAGTCCAGTACTCGTTGGCACAGCGCCGAGCAGTCTGCTGAACTTTGCTTCTCGCAGCCCTGAGAATCTGGAGATTCTTCTCGTTTGGGTACTTCTTGTACTCAGCAAGTGTTGAGTGCTTGGCTTCAATGACGGGGGTCATCATGGTCGATTTGGCATCAAACCAGTCCTGTGACTTCTAGGTCTTCCTCCCAAAGGTAGACAAAGCTGTGCGGTGGATGGTGTTTTGCAGCTCTTCTGGGCCATCTTGCTGGTGTCAATCCGTGCCTCTCCAGGCTGTCTGGCATGGTGGAATTTCTTCAGCTTCAGCTTGACCTTGCAGCACACCAATGAATGGTTTGTGTCACAATCTGCACTCTGGAACGGGAGGGTGATTAGCATGTTCTTCAGTGAGGTGTGCCTGGTCAGGATCAAGTCCAGTTGGTGCCAGTGCTTTGAGTGCGGATGTCGCCAGGAAACCTTGTGTTGGGGCTTGGTCTTGAAGAATGAGTTTGTGATGCACAGATCATGATGTGTGCAGAACTCGAGCAGCCGCTGTCCGTTGTCGTTCATTCTGCCCACGCCAAATGGTCCAAGAGAGGAGGGCCAGGAGTCATGGTCAGCACCTACTATGGCATTGAAGTCTCCAAGGAGAATGAGTAATTCAGAGGTGGGGATGATCCTGACAGTTGTTACGAGATTCTCGTAGAACTCGTCTTTTGCCTCTGGTGTGGCTGTCAGTGTTGGAGCATACACACTGAGGAGGGTGACTTGGCCTTGAGTGGTGTTAAGGCGGAGGGTGAGGAGTCGTGCAGAGCCATTGCTGCCTGGTTCCACCATCTTCAGCAAGGTGTTCTTCACTGCGAAGCCCACTCCGTGTTCCCTGTGTTCGTCACTGCCCTATCCCTGCCAGTAGAACGTGTAGTCCTTCTGTCTCAGTATGCCTGCATCAGCATACCGTGTTTCCTGGAGAGTGGCGATATCCACTTCCAGTCTCTTCAGCTCATTATTGATGACGGCAGTCTTCCTGATGTTACTGAGGTCTTTGAGGTTAGCAATGAGTCCTGTCATCATAGTGCGGATGTTACAAGTTCCCAGTTTATCAGTTGGTCTCTTTTGTTTTGTTGTCTTGCCTGGTGCAAAGGTTCTCAGCCTGCCGTTCAGACTTCTCCTCATCCCCATGCACCCATTGAGGAAAGCAGGCTTTGGCAGGACAACACCTTATTGGCTGGGGGCTGCCCAGCTTGAGGCGGGTGGTAGCTTTCCAGTGAGATCAGATGAACCCTCCAACCATCGGGAACAACCCCTGGCACCACGCTCTACACCAATTGAGCGGTGGCTTATAACCGGTGACTGTCATTCCCCGTGTTTTGTCTGTGCCGAAGGCGAAGCTGGAGTGTCCTCTTCAGTGACGGTGTTCTACCTTCCAGCATTTGGTGTTAGTAGGATTCAAGCCTGGGCAGGAGGATATGGAAGACAAGATGTTGCCCATACAGCATGTCTCCCCTCTCCACATCACTGATGAATCCAAAGGAACAGCAGGTCTTCTACAGTTTGGCACCAGCGCCGTTGCAGGAGCTGCCAGAATGATGTTGAGCACAACAGAGAAGTGCCTTAGGGACTCCGACTCCGGATTTTTCCTCAGGGTTGACTCACAAAGCCTTTCCCGTGACCGGGTATGCCGCAAGGCAGCGGAGGTTTGAAATCAGGGTTTACTTTCCCCTAGATGGGCTACCTTCCCAAGTTAACGGGCCACCATCTACCTGAAGCATCTGGTTTTAAGGCACCAGAAATCTGCCCTACCCCCTTCTCCTATTAGTAAAAACAGTTCTGCCGGGCTTAGAAACTAAACCACACGGGCAGGCTAGGAGTTGGACTTAGTTGTCAGAGGCTTTTTGAGACGCACACCATAAGGAGCATTTTATAAGCACTGGGAGCTTAACCCTAGTGCCACTCCTGGCTGTGGCAACCTTGGAACCAACTACTTTAATAAAGAGTGGGAATCATATCTGAAATATAATGATGAGCCAGGAATATCCCCAGGTGTTTTTTGGGAAGCAGCAAAAGCAGTCATGCGAGGTAAAATAATCTCTTACTTTTCATATAAGAATAAAAAAGAAAAAGCACTGGTACTGGACTTAGAACAGAAAATTAAATCACTGGAGACAACCTGTTCCATTTCCCCACAGGAACAGACACTTTACAATCTGAGAAAATTAAAGCTGGAATTAAAAGAAATTACAAACAAAAGAGCACAGTTTTTAATAAAAGACTGCGTCTTGAGAACTTTGAACACAGTAATAAATCAGGGCGATATCTTGCAAACCAGCTTAGATTGAATAAAGAAAAAAACAACTATCCACTCTATCAAGGATATGACTGGAAATATTACCCATGAGCCTGAAGAAATAAATAACTCCTTTAGAAAGTTTTATGAAAACCTCTACTCGTCTCAGGTTAGCCCATCTGAATGAGAGATAATTAAATTTTTGGACAATATTAATTTACCACAATTAAATAATGAACAGATTGCAGCTCACGAAGCTCACAAAGCCCCAGGACCAGATGGTTTTCCAGTAGAATTTTATAAAGAATTTTTGCCTGTGACGGCAGCTATTTTTTTTTTTTTTAATGGTGAACCAAATTAAAGAAGATAATGTAATTCCTCTGAATATGAATTTGGCTAGTATTATCCTGCTCCTTAAACCTGGAAAATAACCTATTGTAACTAATATGAAATTAATAAATATGATCAGGTATAAAATTATTTAATTTATATTAATGTATTGGAATCTGAGATCGAATCTCATTTCATATTAGATTAGATTAGATTATTTGATTATTTGACAGGGACAGTGCAATAAACATAGACAATTAATCAATGGCAATCAATCTGATGTGTTGCACAAAGAGTGTAAGACTCGAAGGGGCACCAGCTTCTATCTCTAAGAAGCAATTTTAATTTTAATGTCACTTTATACTTGTTATTCACTCAATAAATTAATTAATAATCAGTCTCAAAAATTTTTTTTCGTGAATTTGATACCTAGGCTTGAAACAGACTCAGAATGAAATAAATTCTCAACAACTTCTCTCATTTTCACATATTTATTAAATGAAATGATTAACAGATATTGCAGTAATTTCATTAATCATAAAATCAATCTTGTAAATGATAGATTAACAATGTCAATATTTTTGGAACCAGGATTAACTGAGAAATTAATTTCTATCAGTTTGAATTAACAGATTATGGAAACAATGCAAATTTATGGAGAAAGTTTACTAATTATATGAAAAGTCCTGGATTAATCTTAAGAAAATAAAAACAGAATTTTAATGGAAAGAAGAGTTATGTTAATGGCTTCTTAATTTGCATCTGATTAGATATACAAATTATTACCGAACCTCAGACTTTTAATTCAGCAGATGAATTAAAGTTTGCAGCTCACGTGATTCCTCGTTCGATGATTCCCCGCTGATCTGGTCAACGTTCTTTCATTGTCCTCATGAAGTTTTGATGTGTTGTCCGGGGCCAAAACCCAGAATATTTGTCCCGCAAATATTCTTGACGATAGCTGAGATTGTATGTTTGATCTCAATGGTTGAAATTCAGTAGAAGCATGCCGATTCCTCAGCTGCGCGTGGTGTGGGAGCCGCGTCTTCTCAGAGGCCTTCGATAATAATTAATTAAAGATATCTAATCTGATCTCAAATTAAAGAGTTTCAGACTTTAGATAAAAATAACAGCTTCTGTTGTGTGATTGGTCAAGAAAAATATTATAAAAAATAAAGTCAAGATTAAAACTTACATTAAAATTAAAACAAATGGTTTTACAGAAAGTTTAACAAAGAAAAAGAGATAAATAAAAATTGGGAGTTTAACTCCGATTAAGAATTGAGCTCGAAGAAATAGGAATTCCTAGGCATTTAAGAGAAAAAGAAAAAAAAATAAACATTAAAATACAAAGTTACATAAATTACGAGTTATCTGGTCTGTGCTCGGAAAAGCAACACGTGGGAGAAGTCTTTGTTCAGATAGTCCTTTGTTCTTCCCATTGTTCTTTCTTGCTGTGTGTAGACAATGGACAAAGAAGAGAGACAAAAGAGAGCGACGAACAGAGCCGAAAGAGCCAAAAAGAGCGTCCAAAGAGAGACGTTAAAAGAGGAGATTAAAAGAAGGCCAAAAGAGGAAGTAGCTGGGGGTTTTCCTCCTTTTATAAGTTCTGTTGAGCTTTTGCGGGCTTCTGGGTTGACCGGAATTTCAGCCAATGAGCGTCCTTTGTGGGCGGGCTTGATTAACTTTAGTCCAATGACAGGCTTTGTCTACGAGGGACCAATGGGATGGAGAAACTGGAGCTCAGTGAATGCTGGGTGAAATTTGATACCGGTCCACATGGACACACAATTCCAATACACTGGAATATGCTTTTATACCCTTATGTATGAACTAAGCTAACCTTAGTAATTAATGTAACTTGTAAGCAGTGCTTCCAAATCAACATGCAGGAATAAACATTCATTTAAACATTTTTAACATGCATATATATAAAATCACAGATTAATTCATTTCACACATATGATTGATTTTCCACATTAAAAACATTAGAGTCCATTTGATTTTCATTGTCCTGAAAAGAAGAGAAGGTTTAGAATTGAGTTTGTAATAATGTTCTTTAAAGTTCACTGGTTAAATCTAGCATGTCCCAGAGTTTTAGGAAATTAACTGAGTTGTGGATCTGTGAAGGCCATGAGGGCTCCAGGTGTGTTCCATGTTTATGCGGGCAATAAAGGGGCACAGGAGGAAATAGATTTAATTCTTTTAGACTGGTTTTAGCAAAGGAATGGGATTTCAGTTGTGGCCTGGGGGAGAAAATCAGTTCTTTACTGTCTTACTCCTGGGTGAAACAAAATGTCTTTAAGCAGAAGAATAATTATTGCTGAGCCAAAGTGAGCTGATGCTACAGTCCCCCCTCTGGTATCAATGGTGACATTGATTCAGCGTTGATAGCAATCCTAGGCATCAAATCCCAATTTGGCGAGGCTTGATCCAAATGCTGAACTAAAGTTCTGATGTTGATAAGTCTTAAGTTTGTAAACAGTGTCTATTCTAAAGTGTAGGTCCTTAAATTTGGTTTCAGAAAAACTCCTAGAAATTTTCAAAAATAATTTGGGCATGACCAAATATAAACATTGTATAATTGTCTAGGATATAATAAAGTTCTGTATATGCCTGTAAAGACTTAAAAATTCTGGGTACAAAAAGGGTGAACTAGAAGTATGTGGTTTTTGGCATACTTGATATAAATGTTTTGGGTTTGCTGAAAAATATCTATTCAAAATTTCAAAAACAGTTTAAATGTGCATAAAATCTAAATAAAGTATAAAGAATTATTTGTATATACACATGCATGTATCCAAAAATCTTAGTCAAAAGCAAAAATAAAATTCTTTCATATTTGAGGTAGAGGTTCAGACTAATCAATATTGAGGTGACTCAAGGTGATCCAAATTGAATTTGTTTAGTTAGACTAAACCATGGTTCCACAGATGTCCAAATCATAGGGTGTTTGAGGCTTTTGTTCAGAAAAACTGAGTGGGCATAGGATGTCGTTATCATTCTTTGGATGGCAATGAGAAATAAATTTGGATTTACTGCAAAAAGGACATGATGAGAGAGCATATTCATTGCTAAAGCGTTAACTGAAAAGCTAATATTTCTAGCTACTTCTGAGAGTAACACAGACATTGGCTGTGTGTGAGTACAGTCAACCTTTAACACAAAGAGCAAAGAGTTCAAGACCTTGTTGAGTTTGACTAAAGCTTCGGAGCAAGCATTCAAAACCAACACAGTGTCTTGTAAGATTTTGGTAACGATTTGTGGTTCGACGACCAGGCGTTTCGGTTTACCGATGTTGACCGAGTTAACAGTGGGCATGCTAAGGTTAACAAGAGGCTCTAACGATGAGGCTGTTATTGAGAATCCACCTGAGGATCATTGACCTTTCGTCTTGACTTGGCCCAATTCTGACTGGGTAACAGTGGGTGTGATTGCTAGGCAGATGGCTAAACTGATAAACAGAAGGGCCATCATCCTGGCAAACAGATAATAGTGAGTGGCTTTGGGTCTTTAATCTTCTTATTGATCTTTCTTTAAATACCTGGTTGGCAAACAAAAGTTCCTCTCAGAGGTGGAATGATTTCTTTTAGATGGATGTACTTTATTGATCCCAAAACTGGGAAATTACAGAATAGAGATTAAGAGATTGAACTCTAAACCTTGTGCTTATTTTTCACCTTTGATGGGAGTTTTAAGATTATTAGCTCAAGCTAATAGTGTTGAATGTCTTGTGTATACTATTTGGTAATAGGTTGATTGAAGTTTATTAGATTTTACAGAAGTCTGTGAAATTAGTTTAAGGGCTAATTTGTTTTAATATGCCCTTTCCTTTCTGGAAGTTTTGATGCAGTTAACTAATTGTTTGGAGAAATTTCACTGAGTGCACCTGAGGCTAGTAGTTATTTACGGTTATTTCTCAGACGTAGGTTTGATCTTAATCTTATTTATGGACTTACTTTGACAGTGTTGTACCCGACAAGCCCCATGGGGTTTACTAACTAACTAACTAACCTGCACTTATATAGCGCTTTTCTAGTCACAAAGACCACTCAAAGCGCTTTCACTAATGCTAACCCTCTATTCTAAGGGCCTATAGGAAACAGATATCTAGGGACAATTTAGAACAACCAATTAACCTAACATACATGTCTTTGGATTGTGGGAGGAAACCGGAGCCCCCGGAGTAAACCCACACAGCACAGGGAGAACATGCAAACTCCATACAGAAAGGTTCCAACCCCTGCCAGCCCGGGGATTCGAACCAGGAACCTTCTAGCTGTAAGGCAACAGTGCTAACCACTGCACCACTATGCTGCCGCTAACCACTGCACCACCGTGCACCACCGTGCACCACCGTTTAGGTAAAGTTTGCTCTGATTTTGGTGAGCCCATTTGAAAATGGGGTCCTGGATTTGGCACTTGAGTGCCCAGAGTTTGTTGTTGACAATGTGGAGATTCATCCACTTGGGCAGGAATTTAGGAGTGATTTTTCTTTCCTGTAAATTTGTTTCAGGTGTCTGTGGTACAAATGTAGGGTGGAAGATCTTGTCCCCCCTTTGCAGTTTGTCATGCGAGAGTTTTTGATCGTTGTACACTTTGTGTCGTTTGGCGAATCGGTCCAAATGTTTTTGAAATACAGCCTTGGGCACTTTGTATGTCGTTTTGACGCTTTTGTGCTCTGCAGCTGGAATGTTATAGGCATTGGCAGTTATCACCCCCCTCTGGTTTTGAGGAACTATGAGCGGTGGCGATGATGGTTCGTCGGAAGCAGGAATAGGAGTGCCACTGTATAGCTGCAGAGAAGATTGTGTCGCATGAAGTGGTGTCAGGTTTGTTATGTCAAAGGGTTTAGACGCAGGCAGTGCATGTACCATTTTATCCGACTGGTTTTTGGCGGTTTTATGGATAATTTGGTTGCAAGGTTGGGTGACTGTGTGCCTTGCGTTTGCAAAAGTTGGGTTCATTGTCGCAAAAAGTTGAGGTTTCAGAGGGTCTAGAGAGCCAGTTGGTGTGGCTCTTGTGACCATGCAGGCCTCATGGGTGGGTGGGTGGGTTTCAAAATGTAACACCACCATTGAATCATGGGTATCAAGGGTTTCAAGGGGGCCGTTTGGGGTTTTCTGCTCGGCCGTTGAGTTTTCAAGGTCATTTGAGTGTTTAGCTTGACCTTGTATTTGAAGGTGACTTTTGACTTCTTGTGGACAGTACTCACCTTGGTCTTGGCGGTCGCTTTCACTCGGTTGCAGTTGTTCCAACAGTGCTATTTGTGTGAGACTTGGGGTGTCCAAAGTGTTCAGAACAAAGCACTGTGATTCAATTGTTCTTGTTGGGTCAAATGGGTGAGGGTGTTGCGTTTGAGCCCATAGTTTGAGGTTCTTGAAATCAATCAGTGGCTCAAAACGGTTCAGTAGGTCTTTGCCAACAAGCAATAGAATGGCGTCAAGTTTGGACACGTAGACCGGATGTGTCAAGGTCATGGGTCCAATGGACATGTTTAGTAGCAATACGCCCAACAGGGTTGTTTTAGTGAGCGCATATGGTCGCACAGCTAATGAACAGGGTTCCAGTTTCAAATATTTGGTAGCGCGGTTAGCGGCTACAAATAGTTTGTCAAAAAGGGTGTGTGACATGAGAGTGATGTCAGCAGCGGTGTCTAAAACAGCGTCCTGACACATCATGTCTTCAAGGGTCAGTGGAAGATAGAATTTCTGTGCCACCCTCCTCTCGTTTAAGTTGCATAGAAATTGTGGAACCGGTGGTTCGACACAGAGTTGCGAAACATTGTTAGAGGAATGGTCTGTGACCTGTGGTTGGGCTGCCATAACAGCACTGGACTGCGTTGAGTCCTTTGGTCCTTCCTCATTTGCATGAGGGATTTTGTTCTTGCGTTTCCTTCGTTTGGAATGCTTGTTTTGAGTTGGCACAGCTGATATAAATGGTAAATGGTAAATGGCATTCACCTATATAGCGCTTTTATTCTCATCTCTTGATGACCAAAGCGCTTTACAGATCCTGCTATCCACCCATTCACGCACACATTCACACACTGATGGTGGCATGCTGCCTAACATGGCGCTTCCAGACCCACCAGGAGCAATTGGGGTGAAGTGTCTTGCCCAGGGACACAACAGCAGCATATCTGGGAGAACGGGATTTGAACCGCCAACCATGTGGTTATTGGACGACCTGCTCTACCTCCTGAGCCACTGCTGCTCCCCGTATAGCTAGAATGTTTGTAGTTTTATCCTCTTTGTAGCTTTGAATCTCTGCTAGGAGGTGTTTGACAATTTCAATATCTTCTCTACTGAATGTAGGAGTTTCTTCTTCCTTCCAAGGTTTGTGATAGGTCTCTTCTTCTGAGCTTCTGTGATGGGATGGAGACCATTTGTCACGGTTACGCGTGTCTTCGTATCGGTATCTGTCATCATGGTAGTCCGTATCGCGTTCTTGTGACCTACCTGTGGATATGGTCTACAACGGTAGTCGGGTTTTCGCAAAGTTGGTCCAAAGTGATATCCAGAGGACCTAGTTTGGTTTTGACCTTGATGAGGTTGCTTGGGAAAATGCTTCGGCTGTTTATGTACTCGCAGTGTAAGAGGTGGAGTAGAGCGAGGAGCTCCTTCCAACTCCAAGGTGTTAGATGCATCGCTAATAGCTAGCACTGTGGCAGGCTCAGCGTGCTTGTTGTGACTTTGTTGTTGTTTTTGGAACGCATAATGTGCAAACTCTCTCAGCTGACTTATTGAGTTTGACCTTGGGTTAGCTGTAACTCCCAGGTAATGACTCAAAGTGGGATGGAGGTTTTGGATGAAGAGGGTCTTGAAATTGTGATCTTCTTCCATCCCTGGTGTATTTTGAGATCCAAAATATGCAAGTAGGAGTCTCTGGTAGTAGGCTTGTGTTGGCTCTGAGCATCCTTGCTTCACGGCTAGGGCTGCGGTTAGCCCTGCTTGTAGGCAGTCATCGGATAACTCTTTTTCGATGGCTTCGCGGAGCAGCATGTAGTCTGCTTTGATGTTTGTCGGCTGTCTGTCTATGAATTTTGATACTGACCTGTTAGATGTTAGTTTGATCAGATAGATGTGATCGTCTGTCGTAGCGTCAGGATACTTACGCAGGTAGTAATCAATGTCATGTAAATAGGCTTTGACATCAGGTGAACCCGTAGGTCCTGGATCAAATTTGGTGACATTTCGCGCAATCTTGTCAAGGTCACAGTCTGAAGGGGCACACGCACGCTGTCCATGCGGTCATCCGTATCCGAAACGGGGATCGGGCGAGGGAGCATGGTGGATGTCCGGGTGTTCATGTGTTTCCTTTAGGAGCAGTTGACATTCCTTATAGTCCTTCTTCACATTTTCAAGTTGACCTTCAACTCTTCTGAGTTCCTTCTTTGTGTTTTGAAGGGCATCTTCAAGTTCATTGTTGTCTTGATGAAGCACGTCATTGTTATGCATCAACCATTTATTTTCTTTCTCTGCACGCTCCAAATCTTGTACCACTTCATCAAGTTGATCTTGAGTTTTGTCATTCTTCTCTTGAGATTGTTCCAAATTTTCCTTCAGGGTTTCATTCTCTTCTTGGAGAGATAGGATTGTTGTTTGTTGATTTGCTAGCTCGTTCTTGGCTACCTTTAATCTTGCGACTAATGTTCGCGCAAACTTACCTAACACACTGGTGAAGTCCTTGCCTTCTGGTGGTTTTTCAGTGTGTTCATTCAAGAGTTCTTCAGTGAGTTGCTTCAATTCTTTGGGCTGTGTTTCCTTGACCCGTGTTGTGAAGCTAGAAATGAAATTAGAAGTCCATGCTTCCAATGTTGTTTGAAGGTCATCCAGTTTGATAAATTGGTGGGTTGTCTGATGACTCATCATGTTTGACTGTTGTTGTTATTTAGCCTTAAAAATAAAATTTAACTTATTGATTATTCTTTAATGTGTTCGACAAGGTTTAACCTTGAGTGTTTTATTTTACATCCATTATAGTTGAAAGTTCCTTTAGAATTTGTTTCAACTTGTAGGCTTGCAGGATGGGAAATAGAATTTTAAAATTATTTAGAAATGTAGAGATACTTCAATTAATTTGTTCGTTGAAACGGTGTGTTGATAAATAAAGTTGAATTGAAATTGGATTGAATTTGTTTCACAAAACAAAACAGGAATTTCAATTGTATGGATTGACTTCCTTCCTTTGATTTTCCAAGTCTAGTATTGGAATTTGTCATCAATAACTAGGTTTGGGATTTTGCAGAATGTCACTTTGAAAGTGAGGAGTTTATTTACAAAAAAATACAAAAACAAAAGAGGCTAAATGCTTTAAAGATTTAAGATTACAAGTTTCCACTTTCTTTTAAAGTTAAGGCTTTCCTTTTGTTTTATTTGTTAAAGCCTATTTTCCTTTGAAGCATTAAATGTTTAAAATATTTACAAATTAGAAACAAGTGAATTGCTTGAGTATTTGGTGTCCAAGGATTTCTTTGGATTGAAGCCAATAGTGATCTGTCTTGATTGTCATCTATAAATTTCTTATTTACAGAATAATCAATGTTTGCACTTTTTTTGACTTTTCTCTTAAATCTTGGAAAATTTTTAAAATTTTACAAGTTGGTTAAATGTTTTTCTTTTCCTGTGGAGAAAACATGAACCAAAAAATTACACAATGACTTTAAATGACATCTAGAGCTTTGCTTAAGTGTTAATTGCTTAATGTGGTTTCCTATATTTGAGAAAGAGGAAAAATTATAAATATTCAGTAAGTCTAAATTTGTTAAAATGCACAGGTTTAATCCTACTTTAATGTTACTCTTGAGTAAACATCAGCATTAGAATCCTTAAGCTAAAACTGGGTTTCTGTGGGAAGGGAATCACACCATATCACAGTTAAAAAACGCAAAATAGACAAAGATACAGCTTCAAAGTTTGCAACTTTTTGCTTAAAAGTGTGTAAATATGTTTGCTTTTAGCTTAAAAGATTATAATATGTGGTTACATAAGTGATTAAATACAATAGGGGTGTTTATGTATGTTCCTGCTATAGGTATCTATGTAGTGAGTAGGGTCTCACCACTGAGAAAAGCTTTCAGAAGCCAACAGGTCCTTTTCCTTTCTGTTCTTGGCATAAAAGTTTGGATTAGTGTGAAATTTAGTTTATTCTGAATAATATGAAATGCTTTGAAGTTACTTGAAGACTTAATTTGCTTATAAATCGTCTTTAAAGATTAGAAGTTTAAATAAAAATTGCAGTCCCTATGTTTCACCACAAGATGGAGGCAGTTTTCTTCTACACTTCCGGAAGAGGAAACCCAATGAAGTCACTCAGGGAGTCAATGATTTCTACTCAAAATGGAAGCTACAGGGAACTTGCTTTACCTAGACTTAAGATGGCATCGCTTGGCCGATCTACACATGCGCAGTTTTCGTGCACAGCTTAACGGTCGTGCACGCGACTGTGAGCGTGAACAAGTGACAGGTGGATGCAGCGCAAGCTTCAGTCCATAAAACCACGCCTTGCTTTCCAAAGGCGGGAAAACTTCGGTCTACCTGAACTTTATTCAACAAATTTATACAATGGTTAATTCAATTAAATCCCCCAAGGGTTTGCTTCGCCTGCGGGGTGTTTGAAATAACGAGGAAAACAAATAGGATTTCTTCGCTATTTTGTTCCCAGGCCCATTTTAATTATTCAGCGTGTAATCACGCTTCTTAAGCATGCATTAAACAACAAGTAACTGAAAAGGATGGTGGGGTCTCTTCACCCCCACCTATCTTGGTCACACACACACACACAAACACACACACACAGAGTAATCAGGGAGCAGGCGATTTCAGCCCCTCCCCCTCGTGACACAGAGACAAAGACAATAGACTGGCTGCAGACAAATGAACCACCTTTGTAAGTTATAAGTCGACCAAAATCACACAAAGCTTATGTATTAATTTCTTTCATTCTGAGTGAGTCAAGTTCAACCAGACCTCACACGGGGAACAATAAATATGTAACTAATATGAAATTAATAAAAATAATCAGGTATAAAATTATTTAATTTATATTGATGTATTGGAATCTGAGATCAAAGCTCGTTTCATATACACCAGAAAAGTTAATAACAGTTGATACATCCCCCCCTACAGTTGATAGTGCTATGAGATGACTGTTGTTGTGAAATGGCGCTATATAAATAAAGTTGAATTGAATTGAATTGAATTGAATTAATAACACTTGTAGGGGCACCAGCTTCTATCTCTAATAAGCAATTTTAATTTTAATTTCACTTTATACCTGTTTAATCACTCAATAAATTAATTAATAATCAGCCTCAAATTTTTTTTCGTGAATTCGATACCTGGGCATGAAACAGACTCAGAATGAAATAAATTCTCAACAACTTCTCTCATTTTCACATATTTATTAAATGAAATGATTAACAGATATTGCAGTAATTTCATTAATCATAAAATCAATTTTGTAAATGATAGATTAACAATGTCAATATTTTCGGAACCAGGGTTAACTGAGAAATGAATTTCTATCAGTTTGAGTTAACAGATTATGGAAACAATGAAAATTTATGGAGAAAGTTTACTAATTATATGGAAAGTCATGGATTAATCTTAAGAAAATAAAAACAGAATTTTAATGAAAAGAAGAGTTATGTTAAAGGCTTCCTAATTTGCATCTGATTACATATACAAATTATTACCGAACCTCAGACGTTTAATTCAGCAGATGAATTAAAGTTTGCAGCTCACATGATTCCTCGTTCGATGATTCCCCGTTGATCTGGTCAACGTTCTTTCGTCGTCCTCATGAAGTTTTGATGTGTTGTTCAGGGCTAAAACCCAGAATATTTGTCCCACAAATATTCTCGACGATAGATGAGATCGTATGTTTGATCTCAATGGTTGAAATTCAGTAGAAGCACGTCGATTCCTTAGCTGCGTGTGATGTGGGAGCTGCGTCTTCTCAGAGGACTTCAATAATAATTAATTAAAGATATCTAATCCAATCTCAAATTAAAGAGTTTCAGACTTTAGATAAAAATAATACCTTCTGGTGTGTGATTGGTCAAGAAAAAATTATAAAAAATAAAGTCAAGATTAAAACTTACATTAAAATTCAAACAAATGGTGGTTTTACAGAAAGTTTAACAAAGAAAAGAGATAAATAAAAATTGGGAGTTTAACTCCGAAAAAGAATTGAGCTCGAAGAAATAGGAATTCCTAAGCATTTAAGAGAAAAAAAACCCATTAAAATACAAAGTTACATAAACACATTACGAGTTATCTGCTATGTGCTAGGAAAAGCAACATGTGGGAGAAGTCTTTGTTCAGACAGTCCTTTGTTCTTCCCAAAGTTCTTTCTTGCTGTGTGTAGACAATGGACCAAGAAGAGAGACAAAAGAGAGCGACGAGCAGAGGCGAAAGAGCCAAAAAGAGCGTCCAAAGAGAGAGACGTTAAAAGAGGAGATTAAGGGGTTTTCCTCTTTTTATAAGTTCTGTTGAGCTTTTGCAGGCTTCCAGGTTCAACCGGAATCTCAGCCAAAGAGCGTCCTTCGTGGGCGGGTTTGACGAACTTTAGTCCAATGACAGGCTTTGTCTGCGAGGGACCAATGGGATGGACAAGCTTGAGCTCAGTGAATGCTGGGTGAAATTTGATACCGGTCCGCATGGACACACAATTCCAATACATTAGAATATGCTTTTATACCCTTATGTATGAACTAAGCTAACCTTAGTAATTAATGTAACTTGTAAGCAGTGCTTCCAAATCAACATGGAGGAATAAACATTCATTTAAACATTTTTAACATGCATATATATATATAATCACAGATTAATGCATTTCACATATATTATTGATTTTCCACATTAAAAACATTAGAGTCCATTTGCTTTTCATAGTCATGAAAAGAAGAGAAGGTTTAGAATTGAGTTTGTAATAATGTTCTTTAAAGTTCACTGGTTTAATCCAGCATGTCCCAGAGTTTAAGGAAATTAACTGAGTTGTGGATCTGTGTAGGCCATGAGGGCTCCAGGTGTGTTCCATGTTTATTGGGGCAATGAAGGGGTGCAGGAGGAAATAGGTTGAATTCTATTAGACTGGTTTTAGCAAAGGAATGGGATTTCAGCTGTGGCCTGGGGAAGAAAATCAGTTCTTTACTGTCTTACTCCTGGGTGAAAAAAAAATGTCTTTAAGCAGAAGAATAATTATTGCTGAGCCAAAGTGAGATGATGCTACACTATGCTTCCATCCAGCTACCATCCCATTCCACTTTTGAATTATTATTATTGTACACCCAGATCAAACAGGTTTCATCAACGGTAGGCACTCAGCTGATAATACACGCAGGCTTTTAAAAGAAATTACAAACAAAAGAGCTCAGTTTTTAGTACAAAGACTGCATATTGAGAACTTTGAACACAGTAATAAATCAGGGTGATATCTTGCAAACCAGCTTAGATTGAATAAAGAAAAAAACAACTATCCACTCTATCAAGGATATGACTGGAAATATTACCCATGAGCCTGAAGAAATAAATAACTCCTTTAGAAAGTTTTATGAAAACCTCTACTCATCTCAGGTTAGCCCATCTGAATGAGAGATAAATAAATTTTTGGACGATATTAATTTACCACAATTAAATAATGAACAGATTGCAGCTCTGGATGCACCTCTTCAGGTGTCTGAACTCCAGGAGGCACTTAAGCACATCCCAAGCAACAAAGCCCCGGGACCAGATGGTTTTCCAGTAGAATTTTATAAAGATTTTGGCCTGTGATGGCACTTATTTTTTAAAAAAAATGGTGAACCAAATTAATGAAGATAATATAATTCCTCTGAATATGAATTTGGCTAGTATTATCCTGCTCCTTAAACCTGTAAAAAAAAAAAACAACTATGCTTCCATCCAGCTACCGTCCCATTTCACTTATGAATGTCGATCTTAAAATAATTTGCAAAGCTCTTGAAAAAAGATTGGAAAGGATAATTCCATTTATTATACACCAAGATCAAACAGGTTCCATCAAGGGTAGGCACTCAGCTGATAATACACGCAGGCTATTTAATTTAATAGACTGCTGTAAGATCAATAATGTAGAGACTACAATCTTGTCCCTGGATGCTGAGAAAGCCTTTGACCTTGTGAACTGGAAATTTCTTTTTATGGTGTTAAACAAGTTCGGGTTTGGTTCATCTTTCATAAATTGGATTAAAACACTATATAGGTGTCCAGCTGTGTCTTTCCAAACAAATGATCAGACTTCCCGAAGCTTTAATCTCCAGAGAGGTACTAGGCAGGGGTGTCCACTCTCTCCCTCACTTTTTACCATCTTTATTGAACCACTAGCAACAGCCATACAACAAAATGTTGATATCAGAGGTATTCAAACTGGAGAAAAGGAACACAAGATAAGTCTTTATGCTGATGATGTATTGATTTTCCTTGAAAACTCAGAAAGATCCCTTCTTCAGACAGTGGCGCTCATTGATAAATTTTCATCATTATCAGACTACTCTATTAACTGGGTAAAATCAATAATTTTACCTATAAATTGCAATTTCTCAAATACATCTACAATTCCAATACAATCAGGAAATGTTAAATATTTAGGAATAGATATTTCCCCCAGGCTCTCAGAGTTATTGCGACTAAATCATATTCCCCTTTTAAAAACAATACGAGACAACCTTACGTGCTGGAGGACATTACCTTTATCATCAATGGGAAGAGTCTCAACCGTTAAAATGATGGTCCTTCCTAAAATAAATTATTTGTTCTCAATGATTCCTACCAAACCATCATTGCCCTGGTTTAAGTCTTTAGACTCAAATATAAGTAGATTTTTATTGAAGGATAAACCATCACGGATTAGTTTAAAAACCCTCCAAAAGGCGAAAGAGTGCGGAGGCTTAGATTTACCAATTTTTTTTATTACTTTTTAGCCAATAGACTGCAGTTCATTTTAAAATGGACAAAATCAACCCCACTAGGAAACCCATGGTTAGATGAGATGAGATGAGATGCTGAACAGGTTCTCTGTGGGTCGCTAAATATCTCTGAATTACCTTTAATAAGTCTCTGGATTAAACGCCATGACTGTTTTAAAAGTATTAATAGATTAGATTAGATTAGATTAGATTCAACTTTATTGTAATTACACATGTATGAATACAAGGTAACGAAACACAGTTTAGCATCCAATCAGAAGTGCAAATAATATCAGCTCCTCTCTGACGGCTTGGTGGAAATTTTTAAAAATAACAGGGTCTTCACTTGTCCCCTGTAAACTAACGCCCATTTGGAATAATCCTGATATCCTGCAACAAAAGAGGACATTAAAATTTCCACTATGGCAAGAGAAGGGAATAAATATCTTAGAACATCTTATTAACAGTGGGAATTTTATCCAATTTCAGGATTTAGTGTAACAATATGAAATCAGTGATAAAAAGTATTTTTAATATCAACAGCTTAAATCCATAATAAAAGCAAGATTTAATCTTAATCAGACAGATTTAGAGGTACCAGGTAAGGTGGTAGAGTTTTTAAATCTCTGTTCCCCAAAATAGATATCAAAAATATATGGACTATTATCAAAGTTGGATGAGTCCGTATCTCTTCCAATATTAAAACGGGACATAGACTTATCGATTAATAAGGAGGAAAGTTTCTGGACACAAATATGTTTAAACACTTTTAAGATGACTAAAAACTCTAACTTGCAACTTATACAGTATAAAGTTTTACATAGAATTCATTACACAGGACAAAGGATGTTCAAAATGGGCCTGAGTCACACAAATATCTGCTCTCACTGCACCAGCAACGTCAAGGATAGCTATATGCATGCTACATGTGGTCCTGTGCACCGGTTCAAAAGTTCTGGCAGCAGACATGTGAGGACTTGTCGGCATTGCTTGGGTATAGTGTCCCACCCTCACCCACACTTTGCATATTAGGTGATTTAAGTTAAATAAATTTAGATGCAAGGATGTCACACATGGTTCTTACTGCCTTATGCATTGCAAAGAAAACTATCCTCATGAATTGGAAATCAAGAAATAACTTATGCGTGATTTATTATAATAACTTACTATTGGATTATATTAGCCTGGAGAGAATGCCAGCCTCCTCAAATAATCAATTGGGGGAATTGAATTCTCCCTGGTCCCCGCTGATTAATTCTATAATCTGAGGGGTGGCGGGCCGCGACTCGCTCTCCTTGGCACCTCTGGCGGCTGGCTGTGCCCCAACCGTGGGTGTCTTGGGAGCCTGTTCCGGGGTGGTCGTCTGTCTGTCCCTGGGGGATGGGGGGGGGGTGCGGGGGGGGGCCGGGGAGTTTGGGATGTGGCCCCTGGCTTGCTGGCCTCACCCCTCGGGGTGGGGGGAGGGTCTGGGTCTGGCCCTGGGCCCCTGGTGCTGGGGGGGGGGGCGTCCCCTCCCCCAGGCCAGGGTCGGGTGTGCACAGGTGGTGGGGGTTGTCCCTGGTGCATCCTTGCACGGTGGGATCATGTTTTCCCTGTGGCCCTGGTGGCACACTGGGGTTGGTGCCTGCATCCTGGGTCGCCTTCCCAGTCCACTGGGGTCTGCGGGTGTGGGTGTGCGTATGTGTGTGAGAGTGGGTGTGAGTGATTTGTGCAAATCAGTGGTGGAATCAGTGGATCGTCACTTCCTTGTGGTAACGTATCGTCACTTCCTGTTTTGCTGTTTGTCTTTGTGGTTTGCTCTACTCACTCTCCTGAACTTTTGGGTTAGCCACTAGCTATGGCTACTAGCTCCCCTTCCTCTCCTCTGGTGTGCTGTCTCTGTCAGATGTTTAGCTACACCTCTGCCTCTTTTAGTGATAACGGTAAATGTAATAAATGTTGTCTTTTTGAGGTGCTCGAGGCGAGGTTGTCTGATTTGGAATCCCGGCTCCGCTGCATTGAAACACCATCTGCGCCAGTTACTCTTGACGGATGCCCCTTAGCTGAAGCGGCGCTAGCAAGCATAGCTAACCCTGTTAGCGGTCCTCCGGCTCTCCTCAGCAGCGAGGAGACTGGATGGGTGACGGTGAGAAGGAAGCCTAGGCGCAAAGCCCCAGTACACCACCAACCTGTTCACGTTTCTAATCATTTTTCCCCGCTCAGCAACACACCTGCTGAGGAAAAAACTCTGATCATTGGCGACTCTGTAGTCAGAAACGTGAACCTAGAGACCCAGCGGCCATAGTTAAATGCATTCCTGGGGCCAGAGCAGGTGACATCGAGTCAAATTTGAAAATGCTGTCTAAAAGTAACTGTAAATTCTCCACAATTGTTATTCACGCTGGCATTAATGACATCCGTCTCCGGCAGTCTGAAGTCACGAAACTTAATGTAGAATTGGTGTGTGAGTTTGCAAAAACGATGTCTGCTACTGTAGTATTCTCTGGGCCCCTCCCAAATCTGACCAGTGATGACATGTTTAGCCGCTCGTCATCCTTGAACCGCTGGCTGTCTGTGTGGTGTCCTAAAAATGACGTGGGCTACATTGACAATTGGAGCTCTTTTTGGGGAAAACCTGGTCTTATGAGACGAGACAGGGTCCATCCCACTTCGGATGGTGCTTCTCATTTATCTAACAATCTGGCATCTTTTTTATCCAAATTTCCAAAACCTTGACTACTTAGAGTTGGGACCAGGAAGCAGAGTCGCAGTCTTACACGCCTCTCTGCAGCTCCTCTTCATCTGCCACCCCTCAACTTAGCCCCTGTCTTCCCCATCAGAGAATCATTGTCTGCTCCGTCCAAAGTAAATAAAAATATAATATATAAGCATCCCAAAGTGATTAAGCAAAATAGTGGTAAAACTCAAATTAAACATAAAGCCTCTAATTTGAATGATTTGGCCTCTGTTCCTCCTCATAATTTAAAAATTAAATGTAGTTTATTAAATATTAGGTCTCTAACTCCCAAGTCAAATGAAATTAAAATAATAATGGACTTTAAAACATTCACTAAAAAGGTTAAAAACTGGCTGAAAAATAAACAAGATTGTACCCATGTATGAAATGATTGTCTGCAGGGTGAGAGTGAATGAAGGGAAGGAATGAATGTGTTTGTTTATAGTGAGTGACGAAGGGAGGGAGGCCTGAAATAGGCAAATGTGAGTCAGGTTGTTATATTTTTGTATTTATAATATTTATAATATTTATAATATTTATAATTGTGTATTTATAATGTATTTACAATCTTTTTTGCATTGATGTATGTGGTTATTGTTTATTCTGTTCATTTTTTAAAATCTTTTCCTTTCCTTTTTTTCTTTTTACTTGTTTATCCTTTCTAAAGCCCATCCAGGGACAAGAGTTGCAAATTAGCTAATAGCTATACACTCTTTGTGCAACATATCAGATTGATTATCATTGATTAATTGTCTATGTTTATTGCACTGTCCCTGTCAAATAAACAATCTAATCTAATCTCTGTTAGTCCATGATCTGTTAATTGATCATCAGATTGATTTAATTTCCCTTACAGAGACTTGGTTAGGGCAAGATGATTATGTTGGTTTAAATGAATCAACTCCCTCTGGTTCTTTAAACTGTCAAAATCCCAGAAGTTCTGGTCGTGGAGGAGGAGTAGCAACAATTTACCATTCCAAATTACTAGTTAATGTAAAGCAAAAAACATGTTATAATTTCTTTGAGGGCCTGGTCCTCAGTATTAGGCACTTTAGCAATTTTAAGTTAAACCCAATTTTATTTGCCATAGTTTATCGTCCCCCATCAACCTAATCAGAATGTTGATCCGAATTTGCTGACTTCTTAGCTGATTTAGTGCTGAAATCTGATAGAATAATTATAGTAGGGGACTTTAATATACATGTGGATGTAGATAGTGACTGCCTTAATGTGGCATTTAATTCAATATTAGACTCGGTTGGGTTTTCTCAGAAAGTAGGAAATTCTACTCATTACCTCAACCATACATTGGACCTTGTTCTGACATATGGCATAGAAATAGAAAATCTTGTAGTGTCTCCTCATAACCCTGTACTGTCAGACCATTGTCTGTTAACCTTTGATTTTACTATTTCTGACTATTTGGATCCTAAAGAAAAATATTATTACAGTAGATGCCTCTCAGATGATGCTGTTACCAAATTTATGCAGATTGTTTCCTCTATGCCATGTGTCAACACAATGGAAATAAGCTATAGACAGCTTGCTCCTCCTGTAATTGATAACATGGTGGATAGTGTTACAGCTTCTCTGCATCAGACTCTAGACTTGGTGGCCCCCTTAAAAAAGAAAAAGTCCAATCAGTGATTTCTAACTCCTTGGTTCAACACAGAAACTCGAAGCTTAACACATAAGACTTGTCAATTAGAAAGAAAATGGCGCTCCACTAATTTAGATGAAATCTATTTAGCTTGGAGAAATCATCTTTTAATTTATAAAAAATCTCTTAGAAAAGTTAGAACGAGTTATTACTCTGCATTAATAGAAGAGAACAAGAATAATCCCAGGTTTCTTTTCAGTACTGTAGCCAGGTTGACAAAGAGTCAGGACTCTGTCAATCCTAGCATTCCCTTAGAGCTTACTAGTCAGGACTTTATGAACTTTTTCAATAATAAAATTCAATCCATCAGAGACAAAATCAATCAGATTCTTCCCACAGTTAACTTAAATACTGTAACTACTACAACTCCTTCAATTGATGTCTGTCTTGATGAGTTTACTCCAATCGACCTTTGTGAGTTAGACAGAATAGTTTCCTCATCCAATCCTTCAACTTGTCTTTTCGACCCTATTCCTACCAGGTTATTTAAAGAAGTCTTCCCACTTATTGGTAGCTTTATTCTTCATATAATCAATTCTTCATTAACTTTAGGCCATGTACCGCAGGCTTTTAAAACGGCTGTAATTAAACCCTTACTCAAAAAGCCAACGCTAGATCCAGAAGCTTTAGCTAACTATATGTAGGAAAACGTTAATTTTGGATAACCTCTAGTGAACCCTCAGAAACAGTGTGGATTAGATGCTAATGGCAAATGTGAATATTCTTAATAAATGTACCTAAGAGACTATAATTTAATGATTAATAGTAAATGGGAGCATTTATAGGGAATGTATTAAAGTACTGAATATGCACTGTCTAGATATGAGCTGTCAATGGAAGTAGTAGCGTTTCTACGCCAGAGGTGGCGCTCAGTAATGTTAAGACACTGTGTAGTGTTAGAGAACACCATAGAAGAAGAGTGTATGCGCTCTAGAGAAGTGTCCCAGAGAACGTTCGAGAGAGACGTTGACACAGAGTGGAGAGAGAGTGTTGAGACAAGATGGTGTATAGCGATGTGCTGTGTAATTGTGGGCCGTGCCGTGTGTGCTGAGAAGTGAATAAACAGTCGCTGCAAAGTCTAACAGCTTGGCTCAAATCATCCTTCCTCCCTCTTCGCCCCTCCTGGGTGTAACAAAACTTGGTAGCAGAGGATGGTTCAGTGTGTATAAGACGGTGAGTGAGCAAATAAAAAAAGGAAAAGAGAGGCCATAATGATGGAACTGGAGCAGCTACAAGCTAAGCTAACTGAGGCTTTGGTGCCGTTACGAGCCGAACAGCTAAATGAGGTCTGTTTATTTGCAAAGATAAGCCCAGCCGAACCGTCTAAGAAGTACACGCTGATACGACTGTTAATCGAGGAGGTTGAAAAAGCCATTGAACGCGAAGAGGAGGATGTTGTCCGCGAGTTTCTGCTAAGGCTAATAGCATGTGCTAACGAAGCTAAGCTAAGTGAACCGTTGACGCAGGCAGCGACAACGGCAGGCACGAGCCGCGAGGCGGAGGCACTCGCCAGTTTACAGAGCCAGTATGCCGCTCTGCATGAAAGTGTTATTGACTCAACTAAACGGGTTGAGGAAGAAATAATAAGGCTGACGGAGGATCAGGCCGCGCCGCCGCCGGGCCGCCATTTTGTGATACAGCCCGCGGTCCCCACAGCGCCCCTACCGCCAGAAGTGATCATTAAATGGGAGTTTAAGATAAATGGGCAGATAGGGGAGAGAGGCCAAAAAGACAAGTTGTCTTATTCCAATCTCACTCACCAGATTGATATGGGCTTAAAGAAAAAGCACAGTGAGGCTGAGATAATTGAGACTGTTGTCAAAGCAGTGAGTCCTGGATTGAGTTTGCGCGCTATGCTGGAGATTAAGTCAGATCTCACACTGCCACAGCTGCGCATAATCCTGAGAGGACATTATAAAGAAGATAGTTCCACTGACTTGTATCATCGTCTGATAAATCTCACACAAGACACTAATGAGTCACCTCAGAACTTCCTGTTTCGTGCCATTGAGCTGAAGGAAAGACTTTTAGCAGCATCCAGAGAGCCTGGCACTGAAGAGCAGTTTAGTTCTGATCTTATTCAGAGGAAGTTTCTGAGGGCGGTGGAAACAGGACTGATCAGTGGTGATGTGAAATATCAACTGAAGCGTTATTTGGAGGATCCTGCCATCACTGACGAGCTACTGATTTCAAAGACGAATGCAGCAGCCAGTCTTGAATGGGAACGGCATCAGAAATTTAAAAGGCACACAAAAGAACTAAAAGTTTGAGAATGTCGAGTGGAAAATTTGACGGGTCAGTATGCAACCGAGAGAGAAGTGGATGGCCAAGAGCGCCCCCTACTATCGACAAAAGGAAAAATCCTTAAGTCCCAAAACACAGTGACCCGTACAGAATCTGAGCTCCTGAACATAGTCACGCAGCTGAAGAGTGACATGGAGGAGATCAAAAAGGCCATACGTGAGTCTCCCAGAGCACCTCATGCTCAAAGAGCCAGGAGGACACGTGGCTGCAAGAGATGTCAGTCCACCAGCAATGGCGACCAATGCAACCACTGCTTCAGGTGTGGAGTCAGCGGCCACATGTCAAGGGAATGTCGAATAGGGAGGAGACTCGGAAGAGGAACAGGGCAAGTAGACACGGCGGCCAATACTGTCGCAACTACATCAGAACAAGCTAACACACAAGAACTGTATGAGCTCGTTACTGACAGTATTCGGAGGTTAGAAGCAAGGCTGGTAGCTCAGGTCGAGGTACCTCCTGTAGAAACGGTCCGTGTTAATCTACTGTCCCCTAATCGCCAATTACAGTTACTCAATTTGGTTGGGAAAAAATGTGTCATCACATGCTTTCTTGATGACAAGGAGACACAGGCATTGTGGGACACAGGGTCACAGGTTTGTTTAATGAATGACACCTGGAGACAGGAGCACCTGCCACACACCACCGTCAGAGACTTAGCCGAGTTGGTGGGTCCAAATATCCTGAATGGGAGGGCAGTGAACCAGACACCGATTCCATTCTCAGGGTGGGTCGAAGTCACATTTAAGCTGCCGACAGTTAGTCGCCCACCGGTGGAACTCTTAGTTCCTGTGCTAGTGGTGAAGGGAGACGGAGTGGCAGAGCCGCCTATCATTGGGTTCAACGTGATTGACCATGTCCTGAAGATGGGCATTAAATCCCCTTGCACCATCAGTGAAGCTGTTAGCGCAGCCTTCTCATTTGACTGTAAGAAAACAGAAGTGTTTTTGAAAGTGATGCAAAATGAGAAGGATAGGCTGGGGGAAGGAACGGTAAAAGTTGGCAGTGAGTTGGTTACCATCCCTGCTGGCCAAACCAAAACAGTCAAAGGTTGTGTCAGAGCAGGCTCATTTCCAGACACACAAGACGTCTTATTTGAGCCGAGTCAGTACACCCAATTATCAGAAGGTTTGCAGATGCAAAGTGGGTTGGTGCAGTTATGGAAAGGGAAGCGATCTATGTTCAAAATACCTATAACAAACAGTACGTCCCGTGATATCCAGCTGCCCGCTAAGACCATTTTGGGGGAAACGCAGAGAGTTAAAACTACTTATCCAGCAGATATTAGACCCCCTGCTGTAAACCAAGCGACCGTCGACCCAACGACGAGTGAGACAGGAAGAACTAAAGAGATTGAGATGAACTGTGCTGTCAAAGAGACTATGGACATGTGGGACCCTCCAGTTCCCCTTGATCATCTCTCGCCCATACAGCAGGAGCAAGTAAAACAGCTACTACGGGAGGAACGGCAAGCGTTTTCCCGCGATGAGTATGATGTAGGGACAATTCCCTCTTTACAGTTGAAGATCAGACTCAAAGATCACGATCCTGTCAAAAAGACTTATGTTTCTGTTCCCAAACCACTTCATAAGGAAGTAAAGGAGTATTTAGAAGACCTGCTTGACAGGGGCTGGATCACCAAATCCAAGTCATCGTATTCCAGTCCAATTGTCTGTGTGCGAAAGAAAGATGGAGGTCTGCGTTTGTGTTGTGACTTTAGAGAGTTGAACAAGAAGTCTATCCCAGACAGACACCCAATTCCCCGCATACAGGATATGCTGAACAGTCTAAGTGGGAGTGTGTGGTTTTCAGTCCTCGACCAAGGAAAGGCGTATCATCAGGGTTTCCTGGAAGAGTCAAGTAAACCCCTCACTGCATTTATCACTCCCTGGGGTTTGTTCGAGTGGGTAAGGATTCCATTTGGTTTGTCCTCAGCACCAGCGGCATTCCAAAGATCTATAAGATAAGATAAGATAAGATAAGATAAGCCTTTATTAGTCCCACAACGGGGAAATTCCAGGATTGCAACAGCACAGGGATAGCAACACTCAGAGCAACAATCAGAAGGCAAGAAAAAACAAGCAAGCAAGAGCAGCTAATATACATATGTACATATTACTATAAAATATATATATACACACACACACACACACAGACACACAGTGCAGAGCATTGTAGCTGGATGGAATAAATATATGAATATATGAACACACAGTGCAGAGCATTGTAGCTAGATGGAATAAATATGTAAATATATAAACACCCACAGTATGGAGCATTGCAGCTAGGTGGAATAAATATGCAAGTATATAAACACACACAGTGCGGAGCAATGTAGCTAGATGGAATAAATATATAGATATATAAATATAAACACACCCAGTGCAGAGCATTGTAGCTAGATGGAATAAATATGTAAATATATAAACACACACAGTGCAGAGCATTGTTGCTAGGTGGGATGAAACAGCATAACCGTCTATTTAGTTATCCTACATGGTATGATTATGTGCCCATACATATTCTCACCCTCCATAGCGACCGGTATGTTCCTAGTTGTATGCCGGAGAGGACCATTGTGTAAGTCTATTGCATCTTTTGCATTCAAAAAAAAAAAAAAAAAAAAAAAAAAAAAACTATTAGTTTGTTACGTCTTTTTGCTATCTCTGCGAGCAGCCCTGCTTAGGTTGTACAGTCTGACAGCCGTTGGTAGGAAGGACCTACGAAACCTCTCGGTTGTGCACCTGGGATGATGTAGTCTGCTGCTAAATGAGCTCCTCAGTGCATCCAGTATGTCCTGCATAGGGTGGAACTCGGACTCCAGCAGAGATGACAGTTTAGCCACCGTCCTTCTCTCTCCTATCTCCTCCATCGGATCAAGGCGTTGCCCCAGGACAGAGCTAGCTTTCTTAATCAGTTTGTTCAGTCTCTTCCTATCGGCTGCAGTAATGCCACTGCCCCAGCAGACCACTCCAAAAGTGATGGCTGATGCCACCACCGTGTCATAGAATGACTTCAGCAGCGCCCCTTGTACACCAAAAGACCTGAGTCTCCTCAGCAGGAACAGCCTGCGCTGTCCCTTCTTGTAGAGTGCGTCAGTATTGTGTGACCAGTCTAGTTTATTGTTCAGATGAATACCCAGGTACTTGTAGGATGTCACCATCTCGATGTCTGTTCCCTGTATATTTACTGGTGCTGTGAGGGGCTGCCCATGCCTGCGGCAGTCCACCACCAGCTCCTTAGTTTTCCTCGCGTTGATCTGGAGGCAGTTCCGATGGCACCAGTCCACAAAGTCCTGGATAAGCCCTCTGTACTCAGCTTCATCTCCGCTGGAGATGAGACCAACGATCGCAGAGTCATCAGAGAACTTCTGTAGATGGCAATGTGTTGTGTTGTGTGAGAAGTCCGCAGTATAAAGAGTGAACAAGAAGGGAGCCAGCACCGTTCCCTGGGGGGCCCCCGTGCTACTGATGATCGTGTCGGAAACACAGTCCCGGGTTCTCACAAACTGAGGCCGGTTCGTGAGGTAGTCCAGGATCCATGATGACAGGTGCTGGTCCACCCCTGCGCGCAGCAGCTTGTCCTTCAGGATCATCGGTTGGATGGTGTTGAAAGCACTGGAGAAGTCAAAGAACACGATCCTCACCATATTCCCGGGCTTCTCCAGGTGGGACAGAGAACGGTGAAGGAGGAAGATCACCGCATCCTCCACCCCAATGCCATGCTGGTAGGCGAACTGGAGTGGATCCATCGCTGGTTCCACCAGGGGGCGGAGATGAGCAAGGAGCAGTCTCTCCAGGGTCTTCATCAAGTGGGACGTAAAGGCCACCGGTCTGAAGCTGTTCAGGTCTTTGGGGTGGGAAGTTTTTGGTACAGGTACCACACAAGATGTTTTCCACAGCTGTGGTACCCTCCCCAGTTTCAGGCTCATGTTGAAGATATACGTCACAATCCCACACAGCTGGTCTGCACAGGACTTGAGGAGCTTTGCGCTGATGCCGTCCGGTCCCGACGCCTTCCTCGCCTTGATCTTCCTCAGCTCCGTCCTCACCTGGGTCTTGGTCAGGGTCAGGATGGGGGGCTGTGTGTTGGGAGTGGGGGGGGTGTCGGTGGAGTGGGGAGTGGGTAGCAGGACTTGATTTCTTAGAGGCAGCAGTGGTTGTTGTGCAGACAGGGGGGAGGGCGGTTGGTCAAATCTATTGAAAAACAGATTCAGGTTGTTCGCCCACTCCCTGCCCCCCGTGGCCTGGGGGGAGGTATTCTGGAGCCCCGAGATGGTTTTGAGGTTTCTCCAGACCCCGCTGATGTCGCTCTGTTGCAGCTTGTCCTCCATCTTCTTCCTGAAGCTGTCCTTGCCTTCTCTGATCTTTCTCCTCAGCTCCCTCTGTACGGACTTCAGCATCTCCCTGTTCCCCGACCTGAAGATCCTCTTCTTCTCTCTCAGAAGTGTTTTTATCTCAGGGTTGATCCAGGGTTTGTTGTTTGAGTGACGCCGTATGGTCTTGGTGGGAACGGATTTGTCCACACAGAAGCTGAGGTAGCCCGTGAAGGTGTGAATGAGGCCATCGATGTCCTCACCATGTGGATCGCAGAGCTGCTTCCAGGCAGTGGCTTCAAAACAGTCCTTTAGAGTGTCCATTGTCTCCTCAGACCATAACTCCACAGTGTGCATGGCCGGAGGTTGTCTGTGCACTAGGGGTTTGTACACCGGTCGGAGATGAACCAAGTTGTGATCCGATCTCCCAAGTGGGGGGAGTTGTGATGAGGTGTACGCCTCCTTAGTGTTTGCGTAGAACAAATCCAGTGTTTTATTGTCTCTAGTGTGGCATGTGACATACTGGGTGAAAGTGGGCAGAATGGGAGACAGTGAAACGTGGTTGAAATCGCCTGAGATGAGGAGAAGAGCATCTGGGTGTTCTGTCTGCTGCCTGCTGGTTACTGAATGGATGACGTCACGCGCTGTCCCAGCGTTCGCCGTCGGATTTGCATAAACAACAATGCAGATCACGTGTGAGTGTTCTCTCGGGAGATATGTAGGCCTCATGCTAACAGCTAGCAACTCAATGTCTTTGCTGCAGTGTCGTTGTTTAACAGTGATATGTCCCGGTCTGCACCAGTTGTTGTTAACATACATGATCACTCCACCGCCCCTAGTTTTGCCACTCTCTGGTGTTCGGTCAGCTCGTATCGTGTGAAAACCCTCCAGCTCAATGTTAGCATCTGCTGCTAGTTCAGTTAGCCACGTCTCAGTAAACAAAAGGAGAGAGCACTCCCGGTAAGTGCTATCATAACGGGAGATAGCCGCTAGCTCATCTAACTTTCCCAGTATCGACCGTACATTTCCCATGACAACAGATGGAAGGGAGGGTCTGTACCTTATATTTTTTGTCCTCCGCCTTACTCCAGCCCGGCAGCCGCGGCGTTTTCGCCTCAGTTCTCTCGGTATGTCGAGTTTTTCCAGTGGGACCGGGTGGCGGTTAAATGCTAGCAGCTCTTCCCTGTTATATTGTATCCTGCTATAAACAGTGGCTCCGTCCACCGGCTCAGGAAACATTTGGGATGATCTGTGTGTCCGTGATATAAGTGGGGTGAAAAAAAAAAAAGTGATCAAAAGAGAGAGGAAGGGAAAAAAAACTCGGAATCGAGCCGCTGTTGCAAAAGGCAGCCGACTGGTGTGGCGCCGAGAGGAGAAAAAAGGAGGAGTGCTTGTGGGGGTTGAGAGATGATGTTTGTCTGCCTTACCTCGATGATAACCTTGTTCATTCACAGACTTTTGAAGATCACTTGCGAGACCTGAGAAGCGTCCTGCACCGCTATCAAAGTCATGGAGTGAAGTTGACTCCCCGGAAATGTGAGTTATTCAAGCAGCAGGTAAAATGGTAACAGGACAGGGTTACACTATGGACCCTGCGGACATTGCCCCAGTGCAGACACTCAAACAGCAGCAACCTTCCACTGTGGGAGAGCTAAGGAAATTGCTAGGTTTTATTTCATATTACCGCAGCTATATTCCAAATTTCTCTCGTATAGCAAAGCCTCTTTACGACCTTCTGGCTAAAGATCACACAGACAAAGCAAAGAAAAACTCAAAGAAACATGTCAAAAAGAACGATGGAGGCCACTTACCCTCATCCCATGTGATCAGGTGGCGCTCAGAGCATCAAGCAGTAGTTTGTCAGCTTGTTGACCTTCTTACCCAACCCCCAGTGTTAGGTTACCCGAACTTTGAAGAACCTTTCATTTTACACTGTGACGCTTCACAGGAGGGGCTTGGGGCAGTGTTATACCAGCGACAACAAGACAAACTGGTGGTGATAGCATATAGCTCCAGGACACTGTCAAATTATGAGAAGAACTACCACCTTCATTCAGGGAAGCTAGAGTTTCTCGCCATGAAGTGGGCCATCTGTGAGAGGTTTCGGGATTATCTGTACTATTCTCCACCATTCACTGTCTATACGGACAATAATCCCCTAACGTATGTGCTTACCACCGCAAAGTTAAATGCAACCACACAGAGGCGGGTAGCAGAACTAGCTGATTTCCAGTTTGTGATTAAGTATCGCCCTGGAAAAGCAAACAGAGATGCAGACGGACTTTTACATATGCCCCTAGATATGGAGCAGTACATGAACAAATGCACACAGAATGTTGATCCTGATGTGATGAATTGTGTGACACAGGCAGTCAAGGTGAAGTCACAAGAAAGTGAACCATGGCTCTGCCCAGTCACCATTTCTACTCTCATTAGTGAAGCAGACCAAGAAGCCAGCTCTATAGCTGAAATATCAAAGACCGATCTAAAAAGAGCTCAAGAAGAAGACTCCGTGATTGGAGAGGTGTTGCGCTACGTGTTGTCAAAACAATGGCCAAGAAGTGTAAAGCAGCACAACAGTAAAATTGCAACTCTAGTCAGGCAAAAACATAAGCTGTACTTGGAAGATGATGGACTGCTTTACAGGAGAACAGCAACACATGACCAGCTACTCCTACCCCAGAAGTTTCACAAACTCGTGTTCAAAGAGCTCCATGAAAACATGGGTCATTTAGGGGTAGAGAGAGTGATGAACTTGATAAGAGAGTGTTTTTATTGGGCTCACATGCAAAGAGATGTGGAACACTACATCACAAGAGTTTGCAGTTGTTTAAAGAACAAACTTCCCAATAAGGTAACAAGGGCACCACTGACTAACATTGTCACCACGTACCCATTTGAATTAGTGTCAGTGGATTTCCTGCATTTGGAGAAGTGCAAAGGAGGAGATGAGTATATCCTGGTTGTAATGGACCATTTTACTCGTTTTGCCCAGGCTTACCCATGTCGTGACAAAGCTGCCCACACCGCTGCTGAGAAGATCTTTGGAGATTTTGCCCTAAAGTTTGGTTTCCCCACACGACTCCATCATGATCAGGGAAGAGAGTTCCAAAATAAACTTTTTGCAAAACTCCAAGAGTACAGTGGTGTGCAGGGGTCCCGAACAACGCCCTACCATCCCCAAGGGAATGGGCAGGTGGAACGATTTAATCGTACACTGTTGGCAATGCTCAGAAATTTGCCTGAAGCAGCTAAGGAAGACTGGAAGTCCTCTCTGGCAAAAGTGGTTCATGCCTATAATTGTACGCGTAGTGAAGCTACAGGGTACGCACCATATTTTCTGTTGTTTGGCCGTAGTCCAAAGTTGCCTATTGATCTGATGTTTGGCCTCACAACAAGAGAGCAGAGTGTTTCTCAGCAAGACTATGCTGAAAAGTGGAGAGCTACAATGACTGAAGCTTACAAACTCGCTTCTAAAACAGCAAACAAAGAAGGGATGAGAAGTAAAGGACTTTATGATAAAAAGGTTCACGGTGCTGAATTACTCCCTGGATCCAGAGTATTGGTTCGAAACTTGACCGAAAAAGGTGGGCCAGGAAAATTAAGATCATACTGGGAAGACAAGGTGTATGTCGTGATCCAAAAGAAGTACCCAGACAGTCCAGTATATGAAATCAGACCTGAAACTGGCAAGGGACGCACTCGGGTCATACACAGAAACCTTTTGTTACCATGTGACTTTCTTCCCATGGAAACAGTGAAACATGCCTCTAAGAAAACGAGAGAAAGAGACTCTAAAAGACAAAGGCATGTGGACAGACAAAGCAACACGGATGATGAAGATGAAGAGGGTTGGAATGCCGTAATCGGATTACGAGCTGGGAAGGATCAAGAGCAGCGTCCACTGAGAGCCGATGCACCGGAGTCCTACCCACATGATGACACTACTCCGGAGGATGAGGACCAGGATCCAGATGACGTCACGCAGGTGCAGCTGGCACCAGAGGTCCACGATCCAGTGGTAAATGATGTGCCGGGCCGTGTGTGCTGAGAAGTTAATAAACAGTCACTGCAAAGTCTAACAGCTTGGCTCAAATCATCCTTCCTCCCTCTTCGCCCCTCCTGGGTGTAACATATAGACCAATCTCTAATCTCCCTTTCATTTCAAAAATCTTACAAAGAGTTGTTGCTACACAATTATTTGACCACCTGCAGGGAAATGGTTTACTTCAAGAGTTTCAATCTGGGTTTAGAATCCATCATAGTACTGAAACAGCCTTAGTGAAGGTCACTAATGACCTCCTCATCGCATCTGATAATGGACTGGTTTCTGCACTTGTCCTTTTAGACCTTAGTGCAGCTTTTGATGCTATTGATCATAATATTCTACTTGATATATTAGAACACTATGTTGGACTTAATGGAACTTCGTTGCAGTTGTTTAGATCTTATTTATCTGATAGGTTCCAGTTTGCTCATGTAAATAATGAGTTTTCTTTCAACTCAAAGCTTAGTCATGGAGTTCCACAGGGATCTGTGCTAGGCCCTACTCTTTTTAGTTTATATATGCTTCCATTAGGCAACATTATTAGAAAGCACTGTATACATTTTCATTGTTATGCAGATGACACACAATTATACCTGTCAATGAAGCCAGATGATAGTAATCAATTAGCCAAGTTAGAAGCCTGTCTTAAGGAAATCAAAGCTTGGATGACTTGTAATTTCCTGCTATTAAATTCAGATAAGAATGAAGTCATTCTTGTTGGTCCAAAAAACCTTAGAAATACCTTTTTAAATCAAACTTTCAGTTTGGATGCAGTTACTCTTTCTCTTAATAACTCTGTGAGGAACCTTGGAATTATTTTTGATCAAGATCTGTCCTTCAATTAACATATTAAATTTGTTTCTAAGACTGCCTTCTATCATTTGCGTAATATTGCCAAGATTAGGAGCATCTTGTCTCAGAGTGATGCTGAGAAACTCATCCACGCTTTTGTTAGCTCGAGATTAGATTATTGTAATTCTTTATTATCAGGCTGTTCTAAAACATCTTTAAAAAGTCTTCAGCTGTTCCAAAATGCTGCAGCAAGAGTTGTAACAGGTACTAGAAAGAGAGATCATATCTCTCCCGTTCTGGCCTCCCTTCATTGGCTTCCCATAGAGTTTAGAATTAAGTATAAAATCCTTCTTCTTACTTACAAAGCTCTAAACAATCAGTCTCCTTTTTTATTTAAAAGATCTGATACTACCGTGTTATCCTAAAAGAGCACTACGCTCCCAAAATGCAGGATTACTTGTAATACCTAGAATCTCCAAAGGTACAATGGGAGGCAGAGCCTTCAGTTATCAAGCTCCTCTCCTGTGGAACCAGCTGCCAATCTGGATTTGGGAGTCAGACTCAATCTCTGTTTTTAAGAATAGGGCTAAAACCTACCTTTTTGATATAGCCTACAGTTAGGGAGGGATCATGTGTTTCTGAACCCTCCCTTAGTTATGCTGCTAATAGGTTTAGTCAGCCGGGGGACCTCCAGTATTGCACTGGGCCTCACTCCTTTCCTCACTCTCAATGAAATATTTTTTTTTTGCTAGTCATTAACATTTGTTTGTTCTCTCCCATAGATTGAGTCCCCATCGTGCTGTTTGCTCTCTATATGTCTGTTCTTTTCATCTTCTCTATCCCCTCACCCCCCAGACAGGCGCAGCAGATGACTGCCCCTCCCTGAGCCTGGTTCTGCTGGAGGTTTCTTCCTGTTAAAAGGGAGTTTTTCCTCTCCACCGTCGCCAAGTGCTTGCTTACAGGGAATCGCCTGATTGCTGGGGTCTTTCTGCAACTGTGGGGGTTCCCCCTACAGTTGATAGTGCTATGAGATGACTGTTGTTGTGAAACAGCGCTATATAAATTAAGTTGAATTGAATTGAATTGAGTGTGGGTTTGTGTATGAACGGATCTGGAAGTGGGTGTGTGTTGAGTGGGCAGGTGGGGCTGTGTGTGGGTGTAGGTGGGTATGTGTGATGGTAGGTGGAGGTACGTGTGTGTATGGAAGCGGTTACTTGTGGGTAGATGTCTGGAGGGTGGAGGATGTGTGTATGGGTAGGAGAACTTTGTTGTGTGGCAAGGATTGGGCAGTCCATCTCGGGGTATGGGGGCTGGCCTTTGGGGCCTGCTTATCCCGGCCACCCTGCTGTTGTGTTGCGGGGTGAGGCGCTTTGTCACATCGCCCCTTTTGTCATTGGTGGCTGGTGTGTGTTGGTGCTTGGGGGTGGCTGGGGGGTCACTGGCACGGGTTGATGGCCATCTTTCCATCGGGTTGCTCCGGGGTGGCTGTGGTTGCAGGGCGGCCTACAGCTGTCGGTGTGCGTCTGGGGTTGGTGGTCGTGAGCCTGCGTGGGCGCTCGGGGGTGTCGCCTGGCGTGTTGGGCGCTGTGTGGGTCCACCCATTGTTCACTATTGTGACTGTTGTTGTCCATGTTTGTGTGTGTAAGATGAGTGGAAATATGCTTGGTTGCCCCATCATGTTAGTGGTGCTGGGAGCGCCGGGGCGTGATGCTGGTGGGTCCTGGGCTGCTTCCACTGGTGGCCCTCGCCCTGGGTTGGGATTTGGGGGCAGTGGGTGGCTTCATGAACCAGTCTGCAGGCTGGCTTCTGGGGGGGGGGGGGGGATTCTTGCTTTTAGACCACCTGCCTCCCAGTCTTATTTCCCGCCCTCCCCCCAACTCTGGGTGGAATATACATCTTTTTTGTTACATTTAGGGTTTTGGGGTGGGAGTGTGTTGCACTGTGTCAGTGAAGGGGATACCTTTGCTGCGTGGTGGGGCTGCACTCACCTCAATTTTTTTTTTCCACAATATCTTTATTGAACCTTTTTTTTTTTTTTTTAACAAACATGATACAAACAATCAAACACTAACACTAAAGTACTACAAAAAAAAAAATGCACTAAAAACACCAACAACCACCAACAAAATCAAGTCTTCAACAATGCTCCTCTGTTTAGTCTAGACAATCCAATACATAAGTATACATATTATGTTCACCAGTTTGGAATTTACAAGGTCCACACACATCATTCACCTTCTTCTTCAAGAGTTATGTTTAAATTTTTTACATAATCAATAAAAGGTCTCCATATATTCTCAAACACAATTTCCTTTGATTTTAGTATATATGTTATTCTTTCTAATGGAAGGTTTGTTAACATCTGTCTTAACCACTGAGTCACATCTGGTCTATGAGTCTTTTTCCATAATAGTGCAATACATTTTTTGGCATTAAGCAAACTGAGGTCTATGAATGTTCTTTCACTTTTATTAAAATTATGCTTTTCTGGGTACAGACCCAACAAAAACAGTTTAGGATTCAATATGATTTGTTTTGAGATTATTTTTTCAATTGTTACCCTCACCTCTTCCCAAAACATTCTTATTAATCTACATTCCCATAAACAATGAAATAGGGTTCCTTTACTTTCCATGCATTTTGTGCATGTATCTGGTATATTTTTGTTATATCTATTTAACTCCTCCGGTGTAACATACATCCGCATTAACCATTTGAAATGTATCAATTTAAGGCGTGCATTTATTGATTTGGTTTGAGCTTCTGTACAAGCCAATTCCCATTGTTCCTCTGAAATTTCAATTTGCAGATCTTCTTTCCAGTAGTTTAATCTTTTCAGTGAATTTTCACTTGAAGATAGTGTCAGTGAGTTATAAAACTCTGAAATAATACCCTTTCTTTTACTATCTTTCATCATCATTTTTTCCAAGGATGAATAAATAGGTCGAGTGAGAGCTTTATTTTGATTTGATCGAATAAAGTTTCTAAGTTGAAGATATTTAAAAAAATGTGTTCTATTGAGATTAAATTTGATCCTCAGCTCTTCAAAAGACATTATGTTGTCTGCACATGGCAAATATAAATCCTGAATCTTTTGTATCCCTTTTAAATTCCATACTTTAAATACAGCATCCGCTCTCCCTGGTTTAAAATATTGATTACCCCATATTGGACTAAATTGTGACAATAACTGTGGTTCTTTTAAATAGTTTTTAGCTTCACACCATATTTTGATCATATGCTTTACAAATGGATTTTTAACTTGTTTTTGTAATTTTTTTGCCGAATCTGAGTATATGAATATGGGAAGAGGTAAAGGTAAATTGTATGATTCCATTTCAGTCCAGTGAGGGAGATCATTTGATGAAAAATAATATGTCATAGACCTCAGTTGTGCCGACCAATAATACAACATAAAATTTGGACATTTCAGACCTCCACGATCAAATGGTAAATATAATAAAGACAAACGTAATCTAGCCCTCCTGTTGTTCCATATAAATTCCACTAACTTTTTTTTTATTCTTGAGAATAGATCTAAAGGTGGTGATAAGGGAATGTATTGAAATAAATAAAGTATTTTAGGTAAAATATTACTTTTAAGTATATTGATTCTCCCGATCATCGACATTGGTAGTGACATCCATCTCTGAGTTAACTCATTGATATCTGACATTAAGGCTTCATAGTTGACACTGGCGACTGATTAGGCATAATTTGGATTCCTAAATATTTAAACTGATTTACAACATTGAATTGATTTACCTCAGGGGCTGGGTAATTTCTCTGGGTCTCATTTAGCATTAATATTGAAGATTTAGTTTTATTTATTTTATATCCTGATATTTCCCCAAAATTCTTTATTAAATTCAACAAGGTTGGAATTGATTTTTTTAGATTCGACATAAACAAAATTATGTCATCGGCGTACAGGGAGATTTTATGTTCTGTTGGTCCAACTTTAATTCCATATATTTGTGAATGTAAACGTATCGCTATCGCTAAAGGTTCAATTGCCATAGTAAACAGTAAAGGTGAAAGTGGACAGCCTTGTCGACATCCTCTATTGATTTTTATTGGTTTTGAAATATTGTTATTTGTTAGGATTTCTGCTGTAGCATTATTGTATATTATTTGAACCCATTTTATGAAATTATTTCCAAGTCCAAACCTTTGTAGGACTTCAAAAAGAAAGGGCCATTCAACTCTATCAAAGGCCTTTTCGGCGTCCAATGATAGGAGAGCTGTATCCGGTGCTTCTTTATTAAAATAAATAATATTAAATAGTCTTCTTACATTATGGAAGCCTTGTCTACCCTTTATAAAGCCATTCTGATCTCGATTAATAATATTTGGTAAAATTTCTTGTATTCGTCTTGCTAAAATTTTACAGATTATCTTAAGGTCGGCGTTTAATAGGCTTATTGGTCTCATATTTTCACATTTATTAGAGGGCTTACCTGGTTTTGGCAGCAGTATAATTAAGGCATTATTTATGTATGATGGTAAATTATTATTTTGAAATGCTTCTAAAACCATTTCCAAAATGGGGAATTTTGGAAATTGGAAATAAAATTTACATATTTATTCCATCTAGCTACAATGCTCTGCACTGTGTGTTCATATATTCATATATTTATTCCATCCAGCTACAATGCTCTGCACTGTGTGTCTGTGTGTGTGTGTATATATATATATTTTATAGTAATACGTACATATGTTTATTAGCTGCTCTTGCTTGCTTGTTTTTTTTTTTTTTTTTTTTTTTTTTCTTGCCTTCTGATTGTTGCTCTGAGTGTTGCTATCCCTGTGCTGTTGCAATCCTGGAATTTCCCCGTTGTGGGACTAATAAAGGCTTATCTTATCTTATCTTATCTTAAAAAAGGTTTTATTAATTTATTCTTAAATTTTTTATAAAGGTCAACTGGAAGACCATCTGGTCCTGCACTTTTTCCTGATTTCATATTATCAATGGCTAGCCCAACTTCTTCTTGACTAATTTTAGACTCCAATATCTCCCTGTTTTCATTTGGAATACACGGTATAGATAGTTCGTTCAAAAACCCATTTAGTTTTGTTAAATCAGGTTCATTTTTGGTATCATATAATTTTTCATAGTAATCTCTAAAGGCTCTATTAATTTCTAAAGGATCTATAACTACCTGTCCGTTACTTATAATACTGGTAATTGGTGTTTTAATTTCCAATTGTTTAATCTGCCATGCTAATAATTTTCCTGATTTTTCACCTTGTTCATAAAAAGATTGTTTCAATCTTAGAAGACTCGAGGCAGCTCTATTCGCTGATTTTTTGTCGTATTCAGCTCTCAAAATCAGTAATTCATTCTCCAACCTTGGGTCACTTCCTGCATACACTTTTTCCTGAAGATTTTTTATTTTATGTTCCAATTTAGCTCTCTCCTCTCGAGTCTTCTTAGATTTTGATCCTGTATAACTAATAATGTGTCCCCTAATAAAAGCTTTGAAAGCCTCCCACTTTACACATGCTGATGTTTGTGTAGTATTGATGTCAAAGAACTCGTCTATCTGTTTTTCTATATACTTGACAAATTCCTCATCCTGAAGCCATTTATGCTGAAATTGCCATCTACCTGATTCCTTTGTCAATTTTTTATCTACATATATTAGACAACAGGGTGCATGATCAGAGATCACAATGTTATCATAAAAGCAGTTTTGAATCTTGGACCTTAATTCTGTGGAAATCAAAAAATAATCAATACGTGAGAATGTCTTGTAGGTACTGGAATAACAAGAATAGGCTTTAACTTGTGGTTTCATTTCTCTCCATATATCTAACAATCTCAATTCTTTCATAAAATGATTAATAGTCATCCTACATCCAATGTGCGTACAATCCAGTCCTGTTGATCTATCCACACCTGGATTCAATGTACAATTAAAATCCCCTGCTATTATATGTTGCCCTGTAAGTGATGATAAGATGAGAAATAAATTAGCAAAGAACTTCTGATCATCTATATTGGGACCGTATAAGTTCACAAGATTTATATTTTCTAATAGCAAAGAACCTTGAATGATTACATATCTTCCAAATTTGTCTCCAATTACATTTTTCACTTGAAAAGGAACTGATTTATGTATGAGAGTCATAACTCCCCTGGCTCGGGATGAAAATGAAGAGGTGAATACACTTCCCTGCCATCTACTCCTAATTCTTTTAACATCCTCCTCTATCAGATGAGTTTCTTGTAAAAACACAATTCTTGAACCCATGTCCTTTATTTTATTCATAACTTGTTTAAGTTTTTTTAAATTTTGTAGACCTCTGCAATTCCATGAAGTTAAATTAAGGTTAACACTTTGGTCCATGATCAATAGAGAGTTTGGGATTACCTTGCAGTGTAAACATGCTCATACAGAGAAGCAAAAACATGAGTGGTTGAACATTCATCCTACAAACTACACACAAACAAATTTCCCCTTCCCACACTTGTGGCAAACCCCCCAAAATCAAAAGAAAAATTCTGTCTCCCGATATAGCCATCGACCGTTCCACACCCACGGGGAACAGCCTAAGCCACTCCTTCTTCATCCTCCCAATCACCCTAACTCTACTGCTTTTAATGACGTAACATTAACTCTCCTCTGTAGTTTTCCAACTTAACTCCAAAATTTTTAACAACTTTGTACATCATAGTTTTTTTTTTGTTTGTTTGTTTTGTTTTTGTTTTGTTTTTTTAATATATAATACAATCTATATTTTGTAAACTTACTATTTACTTCAAGTCAGTCAGATGTCTGTGCAAATGCTTAATTATTCTACCTTATATTTTGTTCATGCTTGGCTCCCACCAGTCTCTTCTTCTTTTTTGATCTTCTTGATGAACTCCTGCGCCTCCTCTGGGGTCTTGAAGATGTGGGTTCTGCCCTCATACGTGGTCAGCAGTCTCGCAGGATAGATTACACCATGACGAATCCCAAGGTTGCGCAGCTCCTTACGTACGGGATCAAACTGCTTCCTCAATTGCTGGATTCCTGTGGCCAAATCTGGGTAGAACCGCACCTGCTGGTCCTGGTGTTTAATCTCTCCTTTAGCACGTGCAGCGTTGAAGATCTTCATCCTGTCTCTGTTGCTAAGAAACTTCATAATTAAGGTCCTCGGCGGTCCCTTATCTCTCCGTGGGCCAATACGATGTGCTTTTTCCAGAACCACTGCTGATTGCAACTCCTCGCTGCCCAGCACCTCCGGAATCCACTTTTCCAGAAAGGAACATACGTCCCGACCTTCTGATTCCTCTGGAAGACCCACCAGCCTCAAATTATTCTGTCTCGACCGAGATTCCAAATCCAAAATATTATCTTCCAGAGATTTATTTTTTTTTTCCAAAGTGCGCACCTTTAATTGAAGACGGGTGACGTCATCTTCAGCACTAGCGAGACGGAGCTCCATCTGCGCCGTTCGTTCTACACAGTCACCCAATTCCTTTCTTATTCCTTCCAGCGCTGTCATAATCCCATCAAATCTAGAGGAAAAGTCCGCTCTCATTGAACTCATGGCAGCCATCAGCGCATCTGCGCCATTCCCCGCAGAAATCGCACCGCCACCAGCCTCCTCCGCCATATATGGAGCCTTGTTTGCTGCGTCACAGACCTGAAAGTCCGTTAATTTGGACTGTTTCGGCGGCTCGCTTTTTCCTTTTCCTGGTTTTCCAGCCTTAGGCTTCGCCGACATATCCTCGCCCAAATGCTGGGATACGTTCTGTCCCAAATGAGAGAGTTATTTGCCGATTTTTTTCTCCAGGAGCAGAGCAGAGCGAGACACGTCCGTCCTACGTGGCAGCCATAACCAGAAGTCTCACCTCAATTTTAATTGCAGTTTAGACACTGATGGCTTGGGGGGATGGGGGCCCTGCTGCCCCTCGCAGTGGCTATCGGTGCTCCAATCACTATCCCCCTAATTTTAATTGCACTTTGGCAGTCCACACATTTGCACACAATTATATCATATAACTGACACCCAACCACAATGTTCTGTGCGGGGGAGGGGGTCTTCCCCCACCCCTGTTGCCCTGCTCTTGCTTTGGGCGTGGGGGCCTCGTTGGGAGTCTGGGACCTATCATGTTGTCAAAATCCCTGGGCGCTACTGAATACATACAATAGATACAACCAAGGAAGTTGGGGGGGGGGGGGGTTTGAATATGAGTCTCAGTGAGAGTGTGGGGGTGATGAATGGAGGTGGTAATGGTGGGTCGGTTTTGTAGGGCGCTTTGCATGCCGGGTGGCATCTTGGGGCACCTGCGGTGGTCTGCTGATTGTTCGCTCAGGTGGGTGCCGGGGGTGGGGGTCTGCTTCTGTGGCCTGCGCTGGTGGTCTCCCTGGTCACTGCCGGGCACTGGTGCGAGTTCAGGTTCGCTGCATCTGCTTCACAGCCGCCTTATGAAACAAAGGTGAATGAGGGGTGAGCTTGAATGGGTACAGGAGTGAAAATGGGTCGGTCTGTGTAAGTGAGAGGGGTGTGCATGGGACCATGTGGGTGTGAAGGTGTGGGGAGGGGTGTATCTGCGAGTTGGGAGGTGCTGGATTAAGGGGGGTAGTGCCTCTCGTCAACGTGGGCTCTCCTGGGCTGGGTGACTTCTTTGGACATGGGGGATGGGCGACGGGGTGGGCCCACTGTGGGGGGTGCCTGGGGCGGCGGGATTGCTTGCCTCCTGGTGCCTGGGGCCCGGGGGCGGATGTTGGCCCCGCTTGGGGGGGGGGGTCCGTGGAAAGGGGGGTTCACTGTGCCGGCTGCCAAGCAGCCTGGCCTCCCTTGATCGTCCCTCCGGGGACGGATGCCTGGCTTTCCTGGAGCTTGCTGACCTTGGGGCTGGGGGTTGGTGGCGCTGCCTTGCCTGCTCGGGGTTCCCGGGGGGAGATCTGCTGCGACCGGCCCTCCGCTCGTGTGTTTCCTGACAAACCACTCACATGCACACACTTATTTTGCACGTGTTCTTATATATATGCACACAGACGTACACGCACAAGTGTCTCTCCTTTAACAGGTGTGGAAACCACACTCGTGTTGAGACATCTTCGGTGGAAGAAGCAGTTTGTCTTTCATTTGTTTTAGTTGTTGTTGTTGTTGTTGTTTTGTTTTTTTTTGTCTGCTCCCCTCCCTTTTTCTTTTCCCCCTTCACACACTTCCTTTCCCTCTTCCCCATCCTGTTGGGTCTTCCATGGATAAAACTATTAAAATAAAGTATTAAAAGTTATTACAGAAGGATTTACAACAATATACAATACACAGTTAGGTACTGTATAAGCTCCTCTTGGCAAAGTAAATCTGTTTTGGCACAATAAAGGTGACAGATCCCTGTTCTGTTTGCCTAGCTGCCTGACAGGACAAGGGATTAAAAAAAAAGAATTACAAGCATAGGAAATTTTTGTTCCATGAGGTTGTATTAAATTATTCCCAGTAGTCTATTCTCTTCATTTTGTAGCTTTTCTCTTGGTTGCACTCCTTCCAGTAGGGTAATGCATTTAGAGTGTTTTTGTCCAATCATATTTCAGCAATCTGTGTTGCCAGGGTCAAGCAAATCTGCCTGGAGCCTTCAGTGTGCTCTATAGGTTAAATTCACTGTTAAATTTATTCTTTTGCTTTAACCAGTCGGATGTCTTCTATACTTCCATGGGCACACATCAGGGACGTGCAGAGACCATTTGAGGGGCAGAGGCTCAACTTTCAAATCAGGGGCACATGGAACACGATGTGTTAACAACGTACAGGTGCAGCCTCATAAATCAGAATGTCATCAATAAGTACATTTATTTCAGGAATTCAATTCAAAGATTGAAACTCAAGTATTATATACACACAGATTCTTTACACACAGTAATGTATTTTAAACCTTTATTCCTTTTATTTTTGATGATTATAGCTTACAAGTAATGAAAACTCAAAATTAATTTTAATAATAATAATAAGTTTATTTATAGAGCACTTTTCACAAAGTCACAAAGTGCTTAACATGAAAAGAAACAAAGAAGATAATAAAATACAATAACAAAGCAAATAAAAATACAGGCACATAAAACAGTAAAAGAACAAAGTAAACAGTAAAAAAACACAAAAATACAATCAACACATAGTTAATGCAAAGCCAGGCTATAAAGGTGGGTCTTTAGCTGCTTCTTAAAAAAACCTCAATGGAAAGTGCAGATCTAAGTTCAAACGGTAAAGAGTGAGCGTGAGCAACAGCAGCAAAGTCTCTATCACATTTGGTTCTGAGCCTAGTACTAGGGACTACCAGTAAGTTCTGATTAAAAGACCTGAGACCTGCTGGGATGGTGTAGAAGGAGCAGGTCACTGATATAAGAAGGTGTCTCATCATGAATGGCTTTGTGAGTAAGGACAAGAACTTTAAAATTAACTCTGTAATTTACAGGAAGCCAATGCAAGGAGGCCAAAACAGGAGTGATATGACTGAACCTACTGGGCCTAGTCAGTAATCTAGCAGCAGAGTTCTGGACTAACTGTTGGCGGTGTAAAGAGGATTTACTGAGGCATGTGAAGAGAGCATTATAGTAGTCCAAACGTGAAGAAACAAAGGCATGAATAATAGTTTCTGACTGTGGGAAACCAGTGACCTAATTTTGGAGATATTTCTGAGGTGGAAAAACAACTCTGGGTCAGAGATTTGACATACTGATCAAAACTCATTGGCTTTTCAAAAATGACACCAAGATTTTTTTAGATTAGACTGTACATTAGCGCTTAATAAACCAATGCTATTAACCATATTAGGAATTACATTATCAGGTGCTATAAAAAGGACTTCAGTTTTGTAAGCATTAAGTTGCAAAAAGTTTCTAGACATCCAGTCCTTAATTGCGGACAGACAATCATCAATAATTTTTAAATTGTCAACATGGTCTGGTTTAAAAGGAAAAAAAAAGCAGATGTAAATCATCACCGTAGCAGTGATAAGACTCACATTTGAATTTGCTGATGATAGAACAAAGTGGCAGCATGTACAGGGTGAATAAAAGTGGATCCAGAATAGAGGCACTGAGGCACCCACCAGGTTAAAGGAGCAGAGTCAGATGAGTAAGAGCCAACAGCCACGGAAAAATTCCTACCAGAAAGGTAGGAGGAAAACCAATCCAAGACTTTTTCTAGAAATCCCTACCCCAATCTCTAAGCCTTTGTAGCAAAATATAATGATCAACAGTATCAAATGCCACAGTAAGATCTAATAACACTAAAACAGAGCATCTGCCAGAGTCTGATGACATTAAGATATCATTTGACACCCTGAGAAGAGCGGTCTCTGTTGAGTGTTTCTGACAAAAACCTGACTGAAATTTATTGAAAATATTGTGTTCAATCATAAAGTCAGTGAGCTGCTTGGCAACAACTTTTTCTAAAAGCTTAAAAACAAAAGGAAGCTTAGAAATTGGCCTGAAGTTTTTAAAAACAAATGGATCAAGGTTAGTTTTTTTTTTTTTTTTAAAGTTGCTACACAACTGTATGTTTAACCTGTTGCACTTCTGTGTACCGCTGGCGGGCACGTCTCTGCGTCCTAGAGCGCACAAGGGCACACGAGGGCATTGCGTCCTAGGAGGCACTGAAAAAACAAGCTGTATTTCCGTTCTTCCACTACAGACACAGCCGCAAACAGATTAGATATGATTGACCTCTCATTTGACTAATAAGAGCCTTGAATTGGGTTTCTGAAACGTTGAAGAACCAATGACTGAACACCTAGAAAGAAGGACCCGCCTACCAACGGCTGCGAACCCAGCAAGCCAATTGAAGCACAGAAGTTCAAAAGCTGTTTTGTGTAAGGCTGGGTGAAGAGAGACTGACTGCTGCAGCAGATGAAAAAAGGACCCGCAGGAAGAACCGCCACAGACCCAGCAGCACGGAGACCACCCACAAGTGCGACCTGTGTGACAGGGACTGCCGTTCGCGCATCGGCCTGTTCAGCCACAGGCGGTGCTGTCCCAGCAGAGTAGACGTTTAGGATTCTCTTCCATGGTCATGCTCATCATAGACTGTCCACATGCTGTTGTGAACAGGTAAGTGTTACAGTGATCCCTCGCTACTTCGCGCTTCACCTTTCGCGCCCTCAGTGCATCGCGGATTTTTCAAAAATATTCATCAAAAATTCAAAATTGAGAAATAATGGGCGGGCGCTAGCAGAAGGCAGGGAGACTACATTAGAACATCAGGTGTCAACACGGAGAGCCGCACAACTCTCTGTTCGCTGTTGTCGTGTTGGCTGGGCTCGGAAATCTCGCAAGCTGATTGGCCGAGACGTTTCACCCACCTCCTCTCCCTGCCGAGCGCCCATGAAGGGAAGGAAGACCGCATTCATTGCTTTTTATCGCTCGTGTTACTTAGTCTCGCCGCGTGGAACTTTTTGCTGTTCTCTTGTGCCATTTTGTGCAAAATAGTCTTTCCGTCGAGCCACTACGCCGCCTCCTGCAGCTTCAGCTCTATCGGAAGCTGCCCTCGATGATCCTGCGCCTCCAGCACCTCATGATGAGGCGTCACCTGAGGAGCAGTAAAGCTCTCATTAACCTGTGCAGTAAATCATTTTCATCTTGAGTTACGTATCTTGTTATAAGAATAAAAGAGTTCTAAAAACATATTTATGTACACTTTGTTTACATCTACGTATGTATGTACACGTACACACACACACACGTATCATATGAGAGTGAGAGAATGAACCTACGTATTGTTTATGGATGATGTCATTGGGGTGACGCTACTTCGCGGTTTTTCACTTTTCGCGGTCGGTTCTGGAACCCATTAACCATGATAAGTGAGGGATCACTGTATAAGCTAAATTATTCTTTATCCATGAAAATTGTAAAATGACTTTTGACCGATCGATAAATTACAACTGTGTGGTGCACAAAGTCTGAAGTCCGTGCCCCGTGGTACAGGGTTCGTGCGCCAAGTCCGGACCGTGAACATCCCCCCCCCCGCTACTCTTCTGTATCAAGGGGGGGGTGCGCGGGGACCGCTGGGACTGTGCGCCGCGGTCGCCACATGACTTTTCAGTCATGTAGTGATGGCCGATGTCCGTCCTCTGTGGTGGGGGAGTGGGGGGGGAGTTGTTATCTTCTACATTACAAATATTTTAGAATAATTTTTAATGCACTGTAGGTTATTTTTTCTTGTAAAAAAAAAGCCACACATTTTTTACGTGGCATGCTACTTTGTGTGTGGGGGCTTGTTTGTTCATTCATTCATGAATGAATGAATAAACAACCCCCCCCCCCACACACACACACACACACAGCCCTGAGTGTCACCTTTCATTAGAGCCCAAGATGAAACTTCTATGTTGAATGATTCAACAGTTACAGACGTTTTTCCAAACTGTGCCATTTGGCACAATTTGGCACAGTTCAAAAACGCCTGGGAACTGCCTGAGAACAAAGCTGTTTAATATATTCATTTTTTGTGGTATTGTTACAAAATTTGGACCTCAGCTGGATAACACTTGGTTCTACATTTCTGTTGCATTTTGAAGCCCAGATCTGAAGCTGTGTGTTATTTGTAAGCATTTGTAACGGAAAAAAAAACCCAGGCGAAATTTATTTTCATCAAGTTCAGTATGTTTAGATGACTGTTACTCAGTGGCCAGAGCACTTAGAGAGATTATGACTGTTTTGCCAAAAAAACTCAAAGTGTTTTCTTTTAAATGAGACCAACCCCATGAAGATGCTGCAAAGGGTTGAAGAACAGCTTTTGATTTAGTTTGGGTACGTTATTTTTTGGTGTTTTTAGGGAAATTGACCAGAGTGCAAGGGGTTAAAATAAGAGGGGACACAACCAGATTCAAGTTAACTGTTAATGATATTAAACAGAGATGTACCCACTGATCCAATTACCTCTTTTAACATTGTGGTAGGCAAGATATCTGAAAGGCAGGAGAAGGATTTCATGGAGCTCACCAACACTAACAAATCCTCAAAAGAAATTGGAGTAAAATAACTTAAAATGGCCTGTCTATTGGGACAATAAAGGATCAGGGAAGAAGAATGAGGATAAACCAATACTAACAGCAGTAACCTTGTGAACAAAGATGGAACAAAAACTTGTTACAGTCATTAATTGAATGAAATGGGGGAGCAGAAGTGACAGGGTTAACTATACTGTTTAATGTGCTGAAGAGGATCTTTGGATTGTTTCTATTGGAGGAGATAATGTTGGGAAAAAAAGAAGTCCTTGGCATTTTAATCAGATTGTTTTTATTCAAGTAACAGTTCTGTAAGGTACAATCAATGCACCTCAAGTTTAGTGGACTTCCACAGGTTTTCAACCCTCAGACATTTATGTATAAAACAACAAAGATCTTCACTCAACCAGGGGGATCAGAGAAGACTATCCACCCCCCGGGCAGTCGGGACAAGCAGGAGTGGAGAGAAGGAGAGAACTGAAGGTATTGTGTTTGGACTCCCTGGGTCTCACTTTGCAGAAATAAAGATTATAAAAAGGAGGCACAGAGAGATCCAGACAGAGTATTTCCTGTACTTGATGTTGGAAGAAGAATAAAGTTCATGTGTCATCCAGCTCGCTGCCTCGTTTGTTTTTTTCTTCCACATTGGTGACCCAAGACGTTCCTTGGAGAACAAGCCGAGCACTGCCCCGGAGACGACCCAGAGGGAGAACACCAGCGCCGCGTGCGCTGTCTCAGTCAAGCTCCCAGACTTCTGGCTTCACAACCCGACCACGTGGTTCCTGCATATGGAAGCCCAGTTTGCCGTCCGCGGGATCACAGCAGATGACACAAAATATTACCATGTGGTCGCTGCACTGGATGTGCACACCACGCAGCAGGAAACAAGACTGCACCAGGAGCCACCGGCCCAAGGGAAATATGAAGCGCTCAAGAGGATGCTGCTCCAGCGTTATACCCTGTCTGACAGTTAAAGGGCAGAGAGACTCTGAACATATTCAGAGTTAAGTGGCAGATCAGCCGTGGAACTTATGGAGAGCATGTAATCTGAGTCAGATAATGGAACGATTTTGGACGTGAATTAAAATCATGTACAACGCTTGGACAATTTAAACTAAAACTAAAGGAAGAAATACTCCAAACATATATACAAGATGACATGTAAAATAACATAAGGATTGTCATATCCAGCCTGTGTTGTGTTGTAGCTTAGTTTTTTTTTCTGTCACACTTTGTCTTACCTTCATTTCTTTTTTTTTTTTTTTTGAATTGTAATTGGTCTTTTCTTGTTTTTGTTTTTTTTAATTCTTGGATGGAATATGGGTGGGCAATATAAGCTGCGGCTTCAGCCATCACCCATTTCGGATAACTTATGTTGAAGTGTATAATCAGAGGAGTTATTGTCTAATTTGACCTTGTTGGATTTGCTTTCCCCCTTTTGCTATATTATTCAGTTCCTTTTAACCTGTACTATCCGAAATAAAGATTCATTCATTCATAAAGATTCATTCATTCATTCATTCATTCATTCATTCATTCATGTTGGTGTTGATGAGGAAGAATGACAGATCTTTCCTGTTCGCCCACCTTTTCCTCAGTAACCTACATGCTACAGCGAGGGCAATCCTGGCCAACTTGCAGCTGCTGGTTACCAAAGACTATCGCACCCTGGTGAAGGAAGCGGACTGCATCATTTTAGCAACCAGAGCTCTCAGTGTGAATGCAGTGGCACCGGCATCCATGACGGACTCCAGCGAGGTCGAGGAACCATTGTTGGTAGCCGAGACGGACATCAAGAGAGGCAGGAACGGGGTAATCTTTTTCTACCATCGCCATTTCGGCTCGAATGCACAACACTGCCTGCCTCCTTGTCAATTCAAGAAGCCGGGAAACGGCACGGCCGGCAGTCAGTAACAGCTGCGACCACTGGTGACAGAAACAAGCTCTTTTTTTGTCACAGACACATGTTCGGGGAGACGTTTCTTGATGGACTCCAGCTCCAAGAAGAGCCTTATCCTGCAGGTCAGTGCAGACAGGTTGACAGAAGGCAGCGTTCCCGAGCTTACAGCCGCCAACGGGTCTACCGTCAGGACATTTGGTGAACGGACACTGATGGCATGCCTACATGGATGCAATTTCCAGTGGGACTTTGTGGTAGCTGAATGTTCTGTCCCTATTTTAGGTGCAGATTTTTTATGTGCTGATGGGCTGTTAGTCAATGTTGCCAACAGACATTTAGTGGACGCTGTCTCTTTCAGCTCCTTGCCCTGCACAGCTCGGTGAGCTGGGCCAACAACACTGGCAAACGTTATAGCTCCAGGGGTTAAGTACCAACATTTTCTTGCACAGTTCCCAGCACTCACGGTCCCAGCTTTTTCAACGTCGGTAACCAAACACTGGGTTGAACATTTCATAACCACTAAAGGCCCCCCAGTGTTTGAGCGACCTTGGTGTCTGGACGTGGCTGAACTGAGCAGTTGGATATCTTTAGGTGCCCCAACAGCCCGTGGGCATCCCCGCTATGCATGGTGCCTAAGACCAACGTGTCGTGGTGACCATGCGTAAATTTCCGGCACTTGAACAATGCCACGGAACAAGATTGGTATCCCATCGGCACATCCAGGATTTTTCCGTACACCTGGCCAGGGTGCGTGTTTTTTCAAAAGTGTATCTGGTCTGCAGTTATCACCAGGTCCCGGTGCACGTGGAGGATGTTCACACAACAGCAGAAATGACTCCTTTTGGCCATTTGGGTTTAATGGTGCAGCGTAAACCTTTCAGAGAATGATGGACACGGTGCTCCTTGACCTATATTTTGTTTTTGTCAACTTAGATGACATTCTGGTGGCTAGCGTGTCCAAGGGAGAACCTCGCCCATCTAAAAATGGTTTTCCAAAGGTTGGAAACCCACAGGCTTATAATTAACCTGGCAAAATGCCAGCTTGATGTGCCTGTGATTGGTTTTTTTGGGCCACCACATTTCGCTGGAGGGCAAAATTCGGTTACCCGATGAGGTACTCGCCCTGTTGGATTTTCCACGTCCAGAGACAGTGAGGGCCCTTCAAGAATTTTTGTGAATGGTCAACTTTTAAAACCGTTTCCTCCGCCGGGCAGCCCAGCTGCTGCAGCCGTACGCCACGCTTAAGATAAAGAAGCCCACAGAAAACATCAACTGGACCCCCGAGTGAGACCAGGCTTTCGCAAACGCCAAAACAGCGCTCGCTGACGTCGCTTTGTTAGCCCACCCTTCCCCATCAGTGCGAATAGCACTCACCACGGACGCATCTGACGTTGCCATAGGGGCAATGGTGGAGCAGTATGTCTCTGGTTCATGGCAGTCGTTCACATTTTTCAGTCGTACTTTGCACGGAAGCGAATGCAAATGCAGTACGTTGGAAAGAGAGTTGTTTGCCCTCCACCTGGCAATGTGCAATTTCCACTTTTAGCTAGAAGGGTATGAGTTCACCACGTTCGTGGATCATAAACCACTAACATATGCAATGTCCAAGGTCTTGGAAGCTTGGTCAGCCAGGCAGCAACAGCATTTGGCCGCGATCTTGGAGTTCATGACTAACATTCAACACATTGCTGGCAAGCTCAATGTTGTTGCCAATTGCCTGTTGTGCGCGTTAGTCTCCCCAGTCTACATGGAAATAGAGTTCCCTGCCATGGCCACGTAACAATCCGAGGACGTGGACATTTGCATGCTCAAGTCCGCGCCTACTGGGTTAAAACTGGAGACCAGGATGGTGCAGGAAAAGTGCCCTCCCTTGCGCTGCAATATCTCCACCAGGCACGGGCACGGTGCACACATTGCAGTGGTGCCAAGAGCTCGGAACCACCGGTTACGAGCTCTTGGCACCGCTTCATTTCTGAGTCAGTCCACTCCCTGTCGCATCCCGGTGTGCGCACCTCGGTTAAACTGTGGGGCAAAATTTGTCTGGTTGCACTTATGCAAGGATGTGAAAGAGTGGACTGCAGTATGCATCGCATGCCAGTGGGCCAAAGTGCACAAGCCCACCAGAGCCCCCTCCGAGGTCTGCTCTGGTCCACGATGGCCCAGAGCCTGGGGGTCAAAATTCACCGCACTACCGCGTACAACCCCCAGCCTAACGGGTTTTGCGAGCATTTTTATAGGTCGCTTAAAGCAGCACTCAGAGCATCGCTCATGGATGAAAATTGGGTCGACTGACTGCCCTGGGTTCTTTAAGGGTTGCACTCCGCACCTAAGGAGGTTTTGGCAGCATCCCCGGCAGAACTTGTTTTGTCTCAGCCACTATGGATCCCCGGAGAGTTTTTACCGGAAAACCCCTCACCCGAGGCTGATCCACCCACACAATTTTTGCACCATACGGAGGCTGCAAGCATACCGGGTCCAGCCCACCATTGTTTTCCCCACACCTTCATCCCGAAAAGCTTGCAGAACGCCAGTTTTGTTTTTGTCATTCATGAGACCCCGCTGTGCCCACCGTACAATGGACCATTCAGGGTTTTGGAACCTGGGGTGAAGCATTTTGTGTTAGACTTGGGGGGGACGTAGGGAGACCATCTGCATCAACAGGCTGAGGCCCCCTTTTGTGTTGGCCGATGAGCAGGTGGTGTTGGCCCAAGCTCCCCGGCGCAGACGCCCACCGTTGGTGGCTCTGCAAGTTGGCGATCCCTCGGCAGGGATTTGTGCTTGCGAAGCTGATGTGTCACCCCCCCCCCCCCCATCCCTCCAGAGACTGACGTGCCCTCCTATACACCCTGCCAGCAGGTGCAGTTCGACTGGATCAGCCACTCCCCACTACAGCTGCTATGGGCGCTGGCTCAAGCCCAAAGGACGGGGGTTTAGTGCCCTTCCTGGGTGTTGAGGGCGCTGTGTGGAGGCATGGTGTGGGATTTCTCGACCCAGAAAAGAAGGCAACTGAGGAAGGGGGGGATCAATGGACCGAAAGACGAGGTGTCACAAGGGGGTATCAGATAGGACAGTAAGGACGATGTGCCCCCCGGTGAGAGGAGTAAATATCAGAGCTGCTGGAGGGAGGTTCAGGTTCAGGTTCAGGTTACTTTATTTGTACCCGTAGGTAGATTTGTTTTGCAGTTGGTGACATCCATATTTACAAGCCACAATTACATTCAACATAGACACAAACACAGGCACACATCTTACAAAATAGGTAAATATAAAATATGTACAATATAATTTTTATAGCTTGTTCAACTCTTTGACAGCAGCAGGGACAAAGCTGTTTTTGTAGCGCTGGGTTCTACTTTTTGGGACAGCAAACCTCCGTCTGGAGGGAAGAAGCTGAAAGTTGCAGTGCAAAGGGTGGGAGTCATCATTTAAAATTGAGTCGGCCATCCTCTGTACTTGTCTGGTGTACAGGGATGTCAGGCTCAGCTGTGACTCACCAAGCAAACGAATGGACCATCTGACTACCTGATCCAAGGATTTCCTCTGTTTCAGTTTTATCTGACCAAACCATGACATTAAAGAAAAGGATAAAACAGATTCAATAAAAGCCCGATAGAACATAGTCATTATGGTTCGGTCAATTTGGAAGCGTGCAAGTTTCCTCAAACAATGCAAATTTTGCTGACCCTTTTTGCACACCCTTTCACAGTTCACCTCAAAGTTCAATCCACTATCAATAATCGTCCCAAGATATTTGTACGATTGTACACATTCGGTGGTCTGGCCTTTTAGTATGGTGACTTTGTGCCTGGGAGTTTTCCTCCTAAAGTCAATAATCATATCTTTCGTTTTTGTTGTATTCAGCTGCAGGTAGGAATCCTCACACCAGTGAACAAAGTCATCAACTACTGGGCCGTGGCCACTCTCACCATCCTGGAGGAGACTGACAATAACTGAGTCATCAGCATACTTTATAATGTGTCTGTTGTCATGTCTGCTCCGACACATGTTTGTGTACAGGATGAAGAGTAGTGGTGACAACACACACCCCTGAGGAGAGCCAGTAGAAGAGCACTTTAGGTCAGACAATGTGCCATTGACCCTTACTCTCTGCGTCCTGTTGGTTAAGAAATCCAGAATCCAACCCACCAGATTATTGCTTAAATCAAATTGTTGCAGGAGCCTTTCAACTAAAATATGAGGTTGGATTGTATTAAAGGCAGAAGAAAAGTCCACAAATAAAAGCCTGGCGTGTGTCCCATTAAAATCCAGATGTTTAAAAAGCATGTCAAACAGAGTGACAGTGGCATCCTCCACTCCTCTGTGAGGCCTATAGGCAAACTGCAGAGGATCCAATGCATGTTCAGTCTGCTTTAGGACCTCACATCTGACCAGTTTTTCAAAAATTTTCATTAAAATTGAAGTCAAAGCAGCTGGTCTAAAGTCATTTACCGTTTTAGGACAGCTGGATTTTGGAACGGGAACAACCACGGCATCTTTCCAGATCTTAGGCACATGTTGTGTCTGTAAGGACTTATTGAAAATGTAGTGAAATATAGGACTCAGTTCGTGTGCACAGGACTTTACCAGGCGTCCACATATATTATCAGGGCCCTGACTTTTGTTCACTTTTACAGCGCGGAACTCCCTTTCAACATCCTGCATCTCAATATTAAAGTGCTGATTGTCTTTGAGTTTCTGTTTCAAATCTTGGATTTCTGTGCTAAAATCAAAGGAGAAGCCTTTCAACTAAAATATGAGGTTGGATTGTATTAAATGTGGAAGAAAAGTCCACAAATAAAAGCCTGGCGTTTGTCCAGTCAAAACGACCATCAAAACAATTAAGAGCATTAGCCAGCTCTGTGTCTGAACTAAAACCATCTAAAAACACATGATTACTGCGCTCTGTGCTCTGAAGGCCTGCAATAGTTTTCATACTGGCCCAGGCTGAACCAAGTTTATTTGCTGCCATCTTGCTTTCCAATTCTGATTTATAATTCTGTTTTGCTCTTAAAATTTCGGCCTTTAGCTCCTTAGTGGCAACCTGTAGCGCAGAAACAGACCCCTGTTTAAAGGCAAGAGCTTTCCTCTGTAAGCAGGATTTAACTGATTTAGTAACTAACTATTAGTTATGTCACGTTAATGTGCCACACAGGCTTTGTTCTAAACACAATGTATGATGGTCGGAAGTCCGGGTCTCAATGCATGGTATTAAAGATATAAAAGAGGAATGCACAGAGACCCGGGGGCTCTTTTACTGTCTTGTATGTTGGAGATGGAATAAAGTTTCTGTGTCGTCTAGCTCATTGCCTCGCCTGCTTCCTTTCTCCACAGTAAAACTACACTGAGAACCGAGCATGGAAACAAATCCTACAGAACACAAATGCAGACCTAATAATAAGTACAGAAACACCCAAAATACAGACTCAAGGTGAGGAAGTGGGCTGGAACCATGTCCAGGAAAACCGAACACAAAGCAGCACCTCAGAGTGAGGACATGGAGGCCAGTCCACAACCTAACAGAAACTGCATGACAAGAACAAACATCTCACCAGCTGAAAACAAGCACCTTGATTTAAGATATTTTATATCACCAAGATTGTATTGTTTGCAGTATAACCTTGTCCCCCTTCCTGTCTGACAGAAACTCTATTGAGCAGCGTTCTAAATGGGTTGGAGACAGCCTCCATGACTCTGCACCAAGGTTTGAACCTGCTGGAAATTCCTGCGACTAGAGAGCGAGGCCCTGCTACTCAAGATGGTAAATCACCAACCCTGCAAATTCAATTCAACTTTATTTATATAGCGCCATTTCACAACAACAGTCATCTCATAGCACTATCAACTGTAGGGGGGAACCCCCACAGTTGCAGAAAGACCCCAGCAATCAGGCGATCCCCTATGAGCAAGCACTTGGCGACGGTGGAGAGGAAAAACTCCCTTTTAACAGGAAGAAACCTCCAGCAGAACCAGGCTCAGGGAGGGGCAGTCATCTGCTGCGACTGGCTGGGGGGTGAGGGGACAGAGAAGAAGAAAAGAACAGACATGTAGAGAGCAAACAGCACGATGGGGACTCAATCTATGGGAGAGAACAAACAAATGTTAATGACCAGCAAAAAAAAAATATTTCATAGAGAGTGAGGAAAGGAGTGAGGCCCAGTGCATTACTGGAGGTCCCCCGGCTGACTAAACCTATTAGCAGCATAACTAAGGGAGGGTTCAGAAACACATGATCCCTCCCTAATTGTAGGCTATATCAAAAAGGTAGGTTTTAGCCCTATTCTTAAAAACAGAGATCGAGTCTGACTCCCGAATCCAGATTGGCAGCTGATTCCACAGGAGAGGAGCTTGATAACTGAAGGCTCTGCCTCCCATTGTACTTTTGGAGATTCTAGTTAAATGCCTCCAAATGTTTGGAGGCATTTTGGAAACTCCGTCACAAACGCTGTTCTCCAGCCAGTCTCAGGCTGTCGTAGTCCAGCGAGACACTAGCTTTACTCACAGATGAATTAAGACACATTTTTAAATAAATCTTGACTGCTGACTGAAAAATCCTGCACACATTTTGTAAAAAATGGACTTAATGCATTTTAACAAAAACAGACAGACAAGCTGCATTTGGATTAATTCAAAGAACTGATTGGCAGAATTTTTAATAAGTCTATGGAATGATGAAATAAAAATGTCTTTGACATGTGGGAGTGAAGAATCTGTTTTTAAATGTGGACAGAATCCACTGAAGACATTTTCCCACACTTGACCTTTCTTCCATGCAGCAGTCAGTGGTTTTACAACTGGAAAAAAATGGTTTGGTTTCAAAATATGTCTGAGAAAAGAACCAAAGAGTCCAAACCTGTGACAGCCTGATGTACAGAGAACATACCAGAAAACAAGCTGACCTTGTCATGACGTATTAAGTTTTGACAGCTCACGTGCACGATGCCAAACACAGGAAGGAACAACACAGAGGGGCACATTTGACAATTTTATTAACAGCAAAATCCAAAGCGCACAACTACAGTAACAGTCACTCGCCAGAGGAAAGGAGCTGTGGAGAGAAGACGAGAGCCGTGAGCTGAGGAGTGGAGTCAGGGGAAATGGACGAGACAAACTGCCACTGACTTGGAGAATCCAGAGAGGACCGGCAGGACCCAGCGGGGAATAAATGAACCAGTTGGGTAAGGAGGGGAAGTTGATCTGATGGTGCCTGACAGGGTGGATGAGGTCACTGAAGGACAGTGTGGTGGGGCAGGAGACAGTCCCAGAGACACACCTACACGGTGGCAGTAACCTGACGAAGAAAGGAGAATAAAGGTTAATGATGTGTTAATGGTTAAACTTGTAAATGACTTGCCTGAACACTACAGTATACCCACACGAGCCAGCGTAGACTGCACAGAGGAGGTCTCCTTAAGTACGCTGGCTGATGAGCGGGCGCAGGTGTGTCTTCTGCCTCAGGTGCTGTGATGAGTTGGAGAAGGTGAGACCGGAGGGGAGGGACACGCTCCCACCGCCCATGACAGGATATGGGCATGGGCACATTGGATGGAACCGAAACCTCCCTCTCGGCCATAGGGAGAAGAGTCAGCATGTAACCCAACAACGTCTCAAAGGGGGTCAGTCCATTGGCGTAGGACACCGCAGAGTTCATGGAATATTCCACCCAGGTCAGGTGTGCGCTCCAGGATGAGGGATTATCGGCTGCTAGGCACCGCAAGGCAGCCTCCAGGGACTGGTTGGTGCGCTCCTCCTGCCCATTGCTCTGGGGGTGATTTCCGGATGAGAGGCTCACAGTAGTTCTCAGAGTCCGGCAAAAGGCCCTCCGGACCTCGGACGTAAATTGTCGGCCCCGGTCAGACATAATGTTGATAGGGATGCTGTGGATCCGGATGACATGATCAGAGAGGAGGACCGCTGTCTCCAAGGCCGACAGGAATTTAGGGAGGGCCACCACATGGACCACCTTGGAGAATCAATCCATGATAGTCAGAATAACTGTTTTGTCGTGGGAGGAAGGCAACCTGGTCACAAAATCCACGGCAATGTGGGACCATGGCCGACCAGGGATAGGAAGGGGATGGAGGAGTCCTGATGGGGGGAAGGAGTCAGTCTTACCCCAGATGCACGTCTGGCAGGCTCTAAAATACTCCTGGATGTCCCGCCACAGCATGGGCCACCAGAACACCCGTTTGACAAAGTCGATGGTCCGAGCGATTCCAGGCAAAGCGACTGGTGTGACCCCATTGGATGGCATCACTGCAGAGGGTGACTGGGACGTACAGACGGTTCCGGGGGCGCCCTACTGCACAGGCTCCCGGGACTGGGCCTGGTGGACCCTCCACTCGATATCCCAAGTAAGGGCTCCAATGACGAATGAAGATGGCATGATGGTTTGGGGGGTGGTGGTGGGGTTACATTTCTGGAATCAATCTGGCTCGAGAGCGCGTCCGGTTTGGTATTCCGGGTGCCAGACCAGTAAGTGATGGTTTAGTTAAATCGCTGGGGAAAAAAAAAAAAAAAACGACCAGCGAGCCTGCCTGGCATTCAGTCGGCGGGCCAACCGCAAGTACTCGAGGTTCTTGTGGCTGGTCCACAGGACGATGGGGTGAATGGCACCCTTTAGCCCGTGTCTCCACTCCTCTAATGCCAACTTAACACTAGAAGTCCCAGAGAGGGGCCATTTGGCCTTTTTGGCTAGAAAACCCATAGGGGGACCATCAAGTGGCCACAAGAGGGCTAATGTCTGGGTCTTCTAGTGTTAATGGCCAGCAGCTTTCTGTCCCATACGTCATAATTCCTCTCAGCCGATGTGAGCCGCCGAGAGAAATATGCGCATGGGCAAAGCCTCTGCGTGTGCAGTGTGCGCTGTGATAGTACAGCGCCAACCCCTGAATCAGACGCGTCCACTTTGAGGACAAATGGAAGCTGCGTGTCAACCTGAGCCAAGATAGGTTTTTCTGTGAATTGGCGCTTTAATTTGTTAAACGCCAGTTCAGCTGCCTCAGTCCACCAAAAGGGGACTTTAATGGAGGTCAGCTGTGTCAAAGGCAGTGTGATCCCACTATTGTTCCTGATGAACCTGCGATAGAACTTCGCAAACCTGAGGAAGCGTTGGAGCTCCCTGCAGGAGTGGGGTATTGGCCAATCTAACACTGCCTTTATCTTGACCGGGAATAAGCTCCCCCTCAGCCACGATGAAGCCCAAGAAGGTGGAAGATGGTGTGGCTCCCTCACACTTCTCGGCTTTAATGTGAAGCTGGTTCTCCAAGAGCCGTTGAAAAAAGGCTCTTACGTGGACCTCATGTTCCTCTGGCATGCGGGAGAAAATAAGAATATCATCAAGATAGACAAACACGAATTGATAGAGCATATCGCGGAGGACGTCATTTATTAACTGCTGGAAGACGGCTGGGGCGTTAGTGAGCCCGAATGGCATCACTAAGTATTCGAACTGGCCCTGGTGTGTTTTATAGGCTGTCTTCCACTCATCGCCCGAATGCAGACCAAATGATACGCGTTCCTAAGGTCTAACTTGGTGAAAACCTGTGAGCGCTGAAGGAGCTCGACCACTGACTTGACCAATGGCAGAGGGTACTTATCTTCGATGGTGATAGTGTTGAGCTCCCAGTAGTCGATGCACGGGTGCAGCAAGCAATCCTTCTTTCCGACAAAGAAGAATCTGGCTCCGAGTGGAGCCGAAGATGGCCGAATGAGACCAGCGTTCAGCGATTCCTTCATGTATTGCTCCATAGCCTCCCTCTCCAGGCCAGAAATCCTATATAGTCGGCTGGATTGCAGCCTCGCCCCCGGGATGAAGTCATTGGGTTCTGCTTCTGGAGCCACGGATAACCTAGAACCACCGGGGACAATGAAATGGGGAAAACAAGGAGCCATTGTTCCTCCCAGTGGTTCCTGGAAAGAAGGATGGATATGGGCACCGTACTCAACTCAAACACCGTGACCTCACCACCAGATACAGCAGTGATTCTCTGATTATGGGCAATTTACGTGTGGGAATGCCCAGCTGCTTAATGAAAGCAGCAGACACGAAATTACCCTCTGACACCAAATCAATCAGCACCATAACCCTCCTCTCAACCCCCGGCAACTGAACGAGCGCCGAAGGGGAAGGTATGGTAACGGAGGTGGTACGGCGCACTGGAGTGCGCGGAACAGGGTGAGGGGGTGCACCTGTGGGATGGGCTGCGGACCACAACGTCATCATGTTGGATTCCTACTGCATCAGCGCAGCGAGCTGCCTCTCCGTCACCGCTATCCATAGCGGACTGCTCCTCCAGCGAGGCACCGGCTGAGCCTCCGTCCTGGCTGGCTCGTTCTGTCATGACACTTTTGACTTGGAAATAAATTTACAATTTTATTCTCAGAACTGAATAACTTTTTAAACATTTACAGTTTTATTCTTGTAAATTTCTGCTTTAACCTCATGAATGTCAGAATCTTTTTTCTCCTTTATTCTCATAAATGTAAATATTTTGACTTTATTTCCATAATTTGCCATTTTATTCTCAAAAATCAGAATTCTAAGTCTCTGTATTTTGATCTTTTTTCTTGTGACTTGATCTCTTTGTTCTTGTCATTTTTTGACTTTATTTTTGTAAATTTACAGTTTTATTTTGACAAATCTGCAGCCTTTTTTCTCCTAAATTTGTGACTTTATTCTCTTTAATTTGCAACTTTATCCCCAGAATTTTGTGACTTTATCCTCATCATTTTTCCAGAGATTTGATCTTTTATTCTTGTAAACAGTGACGTTTCTGCTCATAAATTTGCCACTCGTTGCATCCATTGCGTTCTTTCTAAAATGTGAGATCTTTCTCTCATCAAAGAACTTTTTTCCTCTTCAGACCGTCACAGAACTAAAGTGGATCTTGGAGAGGAATTTTCAGGGACTAAAATGAGGAACTATAGCAGTCCTGGAAAGATTCCTGTGGTGCTGGACAGGCTTCTATTATTATTGAAAAATTAAATTTTACAAATTCAAAAAGTCACAAATTACAATTTAATTACACTGAATAAAAATTTAACCAGAATCCAGATGAGCGTTAAAACTGACAAGAAAAAGATGAGAAATTACAAAAGAAACATTATAAATTCGGGAAAAAAAAGTTTCAATTTATAGGAAAAAAAGTTTCATTTTTTAGAAAAAAGTTTCTAATTTCTGTCTTTGTTCTGGATTCTTCTCAGAATTGGAGCTTCAGTTCCATTGTTGTCAGCGCTGTAACATGATGTTAAAACAGGGTTCTGATGATATTGGGGGACGGTTCTCTCTTTGTTCCACCTGTGATTGGGAATGTGTGTGTTGGGGGTGATTGTGGGATTTCAGGGATTAAAATGAGGAACTGCAGAAGGTTCCTGTGGTGGTAGAGAACCAAACATGGTGTGCTGATCACTTTAACGTGTGTGAGCCTGAACACGCCAACATGCATGCCCGTGTTAAAGCCTGACTGTAGTTCCAGGGTCTTTCTTGTGTCTGTTTCCACTGTAGAGGCTCTTTTTTGTCCCGTCTGGTTGTGTGGTGATTCTGGAAACGTTCGTCTGATCAAATCTGGGCTTTTCTGTCCACATCAGCTGCTGCAGGCTGTGTGCTCACACACTAAAGTGGCTTCATTAAACTCTTGGTTCCACTTCCTTTACATGCTTTCATGGTGGAAAATCCTGTTTTGCTGCACTGGAACCTTCAGCAGTTCTGACTGTGGCTGGCATGTTTAACCCCTTACATTCCAGACAGTTTCCTTCAATTTAGCACATGCAAAGAAAAACAAATTCTTTCTTCTGTCATGAACCCTCGGTGCGCTCTACCATTGCACATGGAGGAGAGAAGGAGAAATGAGAATTTAAATGCGAGGGTTTCCACACACACATTTATTAGACACACATTCAGGGCAAACCATCCAAATGGCTAGGCAGCTCAGGCTAACTAAGAGTTCACTTGTGATGCTAGGCTGCACAGGGGAAAAGCGTAGCAGTTGTGCCGCACAAGGAAACACTAAGAGCGTAGCGGCACAACTGCACATTGGAATTGGAAAGCAAGATGGCAGCAAAGAAGCTTGGTTCAGCCTGGGCTAGTATGAAAACTATTGCAGGCCTTCAGAGCACAGAGCGCAGTAATCGTGTGTTTTTAGATGGTTTTAATTCAGACACAGAGCTGGCTAATGCTCTTAACTGTTTTGATGGTCGTTTTGACTGGACAAACGCCAGGCTTTTATTTGTGGACTTTTCTTCCACATTTAATACAATCCAACCTCATATTTTAGTTGAAAGGCTTCTGCAACAATTTGATTTGAGCAATAATCTGATGGGTTGGATTCTGGATTTCTTAACCAACAGGACACAGAGAGTAAGGGTCAATGGTACATTGTCTGACCAAAAGTGTTCCTCTACTGGCTCTCCTCAGGGGTGTGTGTTGTTACCACTACTCTTCATGCTGTACACAAACATGTGTCGGAGCAGACATGACAGACACATTATAAAGTATGCAGATGACTCAGTTATTGTCAGTCTCCTCCAGGATGGTGAGAGTGGCCACGGCCCAGTAGTTAATGATTTTGTTCACTGGTGTGAAGATTCCTACCTGCAGCTGAATACGACAAAAACTAAAGATATGATTATTAACTTTAGGAGGAAAACTCCCAGGCACAAAGTCACCGTTCTTAAAGGCCAGACCACTGAATGTGTACAATCCTACAAATATCTTGGGACGATTATTGATAGTAATTTAAACTTTGAAGTGAACTGTGAAAGGGTGTGCAAAAAGGGTCAGCAACATTTGCGTTGCTTGAGGAAACTTGCACGCTTCCAAATTGACCGAACCATCATGACAATGTTTTATCGGGCTTTTATTGAATCTGTTTTATCCTTTTCTTTAGTGTCATGGTTTGGTCAAATAAAACTGGAACAGAGGAAATCCTTGGATCAGGTAGTTAGATGGTCCAGTCGTTTGCTTGGTGAGTCACAGCTGAGCCTGACATCCCTGTACACCAGACAGGTACAGAGGATGGCTGCCTCCATTTTAAATGATGACTCCCACCCTTTGCACTGCAACTTTCAGCTTCTTCCCTCCAGATGGAGGTTTGCTGTCCCAAAAAGTAAAACCCAGCGCTACAAAAACAGCTTTGTTCCTGCTGCTGTCAAAGAGTTGAACAAGATGTAACAATATATTACACATAATTTAGTTACCTATTTATTAATTTCATTTTATATTTACTTATTTTTGTAGGTTTTTTTATTTGGGTTTCAAATCTTTTATTGGGTTTTAGACTTTTATTGAGTTTTTAACCTCTTTCAGGTTCAGGTTCAGGTTCAGGTTCAGGTTACTTTATTTGTACCCGTCGGTAGATTTGTTTTGCAGTCTGGTGACATCCATATTTACAAGCCACAAATTACATTCAACATAGACACAAACACAGGCACACATGAAGCTGACTATAAACATGATAAAAATACTCAAGGCTCCATCAATCAGGGTATAAAAAGACAAAGAGATGAGAGAAAAACCAGAGGTAAGAGAGAAGGGTCATATTAAAAGTTAAAAACTAGTCAAAGAGGTTAAAAACTCAAAGGTCTAAAACCCAATAAAATATTTAGAACCCAAGTAACATCCTACAAAAATAAGTAAATATGAAATGGAGTTAATAAATAGGTACCTAAATTATGTGCAATATATTGTTACAGCTTGTTCAACTCTTTGACAGCAGCAGGGACAAAGCTGTTTTTGTAGCGCTGGGTTTTACTTTTTGGGACAGCAAACCTCCGTCTTGTGGGAAGAAGCTGAAAGTTGCAGTGCAAAGGGTGGGAGTCATCATTTAAAATCGAGTCAGCCATCCTCTGTACCTGTCTGGTGTACAGGGATGTCAGGCTCAGCTGTGACTCACCAAGCAAACGACTGGACCATCTAACTACCTGATCCAAGGATTTCCTCTGTTTCAGTTTTATCTGACCAAACCACGACACTAAAGAAAAGGATAAAACAGATTCAATAAAAGCCCGATAAAACATTGTCATGATGGTTCGGTCAATTTGGAAGCGTGCAAGTTTTCTCAAGCGATGCAAATGTTGCTGACCCTTTTTGCACACCCTTTCACAGTTCTCTTCAAAGTTCAAATTACTATCAGTAATCGTCCCAAGATATTTGTAGGATTGTACACATTCAGTGGTCTGGCCTTTTAGTACGGTGACTTTGTGCCTGGGAGTTTTCCTCCTAAAGTCAATAATCATTTCTTTAGTTTTTGTCGTATTCAGCTGCAGGTAGGAATCCTCACACCAGTGAACAAAATCATCAACTACTGGGCTGTGGCCACTCTCACCATCCTGGAGGAGACTGACAATGACTGAGTCATCAGCATACTTTATAATGTGTCTGTTGTCATGTCTGCTCCGACACATGTTTGTGTACAGCATGAAGAGTAGTGGTGACAACACACACCCCTGAGGAGAGCCAGTAGAAGAGCACTTTAGGTCAGACAATGTACTATTGACCCTTACTCTCTGTGTCCTGTTGGTTAAGAAATCCAGAATCCAACCCACCAGATTATTGCTCAAATCAAATTGTTGCAGGAGCCTTTCAACTAAAATATGAGGTTGGATTGTATTAAAGGCGGAAGAAAAGTCCACAAATAATCCACTCCAGATCCACTCCAGTTCGCCTACCAGCATGGCATTGGGGTGGAGGATGCGGTGATCTTCCTCCTTCACCGTTCTCTGTCCCACCTGGAGAAGCCCGGGAATATGGTGAGGATCATGTTCTTTGACTTCTCCAGTGCTTTCAACACCATCCAACCGATGATCCTGAAGGACAAGCTGCTGCGCGCAGGGGTGGACCAGCACCTGTCATCATGGATCCTGGACTACCTCACGAACCGGCCTCAGTTTGTGAGAACCCGGGACTGTGTGTCCGACACGATCATCAGTAGCACGGGGGCCCCCCAGGGAACGGTGCTGGCTCCCTTCCTGTTCACTCTTTATACTGCGGACTTCTCACACAACACAACACACTGCCATCTACAGAAGTTCTCTGATGACTCTGCGATCGTTGGCCTCATCTCCAATGGAGATGAAGCTGAGTACAGAGGGCTTATCCAGGACTTCGTGGACTGGTGCCATCGGAACTGCCTCCAGATCAACGCGAGGAAAACTAAGGAGCTGGTGGTGGACTGCCGCAGGCATGGGCAGCCCCTCACAGTACCAGTAAATATACAGGGAACAGACATCGAGATGGTGACATCCTATAAGTACCTGGGTATTCATCTGAACAATAAACTAGACTGGTCACACAATACTGATGCACTCTACAAGAAGGGACAGCGCAGGCTGTTCCTGCTGAGGAGACTCAGGTCTTTTGGTGTACAAGGGGCGCTGCTGAAGTCATTCTATGACACGGTGGTGGCATCAGCCATCACTTTTGGAGTGGTCTGCTGGGGCAGTGGCATTACTGCAGCCGATAGGAAGAGACTGAACAAACTGATTAAGAAAGCTAGCTCTGTCCTGGGGCAGCGCCTTGATCCGATGGAGGAGATAGGAGAGAGAAGGACGGTGGCTAAACTGTCATCTCTGCTGGAGTCCGAGTTCCACCCTATGCAGGACATACTGAATGCACTGAGGAGCTCATTTAGCAGCAGACTACATCATCCCAGGTGCACAACCGAGAGGTTTCGTAGGTCCTTCCTACCAACGGCTGTCAGACTGTACAACCTAAGCAGGGCTGCTCGCAGAGATAGCAAAAAGACGTAACAAACTAATAGTTTTTTGAATGCAAAAGATGCAATAGACTTACACAATGGTCCTCTCCGGCATACAACTAGGAACATACCGGTCGCTATGGAGGGTGAGAATATGTATGGGCACATAATCATACCATGTAGGATAACTAAGTAGACGGTTATGCTGTTTCATTCCATCTAGCAACAATGCTCTGCACTGTGTGTGTTTATATATTTGCATATTTATTCCATCTAGCTACAATGCTCCGTACTGTGGGTGTTTATATATTTATATATCTACATATTATTCCATCTAGCTACATTGCTCCGCACTGTGTGTGTTTATATACTTGCATATTTATTCCACCTAGCTGCAATGCTCCGTACTGTGGGTGTTTATATATTTACATATTTATTCCATCTAGCTACAATGCTCTGCACTGTGTGTTCATATATTCATATATTTATTCCATCCAGCTACAATGCTCTGCACTGTGTGTCTGTGTGTGTGTGTATATATATATATTTTATAGTAATACGTACATATGTTTATTAGCTGCTCTTGCTTGCTTGTTTTTTTTCTTGCCTTCTGATTGTTGCTCTGAGTGTTGCTATCCCTGTGCTGTTGCAATCCTGGAATTTCCCCGTTGTGGGACTAATAAAGGCTTATCTTATCTTATCTTATCTTATCTTAAATAAAAGTCTGGCGTGTGTCCCATTAAAATCCAGATGTTTAAAAATCATGTTAAACAGAGTGACAGTGGCATCCTCCACTCCTCTGTGAGGCCTATAGGCAAACTGCAGAGGATCCAGTGCATGTTCAGTCTGCTTTAGGACCTCACATCTGACCAGTTTTTCAAAAATTTTCATTAAAATTGAAGTCAAAACAACTGGTTTAAAGTTGTTTACCATTTTAGTTCAGCTGGATTTTGGAACGGGAACAACCACGGCTTCTTTCCAGATCTTAGGCACATGTTGTGTCTTTAAGGACTTATTGAAAATGTAATGAAATATAGGACTCAGTTCATGTGCACAGGACTTTACCAGGCGTCCACATATATTATCAGGGCCCTGACTTTTGTTCACTTTTACAGCGCAGAACTCTCTTTTAACATCCTGCACCTCAATATTAAAGTGCTGATTGTCTAGTTTTAATTTTTGTAATATGACCCTTCTCTCTATCTCTTTTTTTTTCTCTTTTTTCTTTGTCTTATGTCCTGATTGGTGGAGACTTGAGTACTTTTATCGTGTTTATAGTCAGCTTCATGTGTGCCTGTGTTTGTGTTCATGTTGAATGTAATTGTGGTTTGTAAATATGGATGTCACCTGACTGCAAAACAAGTCTACCTACGGGTACAAATAAAGGAACCTGAACCTGAACAGAGAAACGCTACAATTACTCACAGCCTAGCAATCCAGGTCCTCCAGTAGAGCGGCGAGCAAAGTCCTTCAAAGACGGACGGTCACACGACGAAGCAACGACGGTGTGACTCGTACAACTGTCCAGCGGTGTTTGTCCAGCAAAGGGCTGCTTTATGCAAAAACCGCTGGCCTCACAAATAGGCAGCACCTGGGAGGATAATTACTGGGACTGGGAACAGCTGGTGGAAAAGCGAGGGGGAGCGAGGGGGCGTGGTTGGACCGACAGACTGTCAGCAGCGTGGGAGAAAGTAGATTGCTGATGCTGGCTGACAGCTGCCGGTCAGACAGTAGCTATGGTTACAGAAATACACAAAATGCACACACACAACAGAACCAGCCCCCACAGAGGGATCAGGACCGAGCCGGGGAAAGCCAAACCGGCTCGGCCCAGGACATCTTCACTGAGTGGCAGCAGAAAATTGGAAACGTCCTGCCGTCGCTGCAGTTTGAACTGCTTCAATTTGCAACTTTTTCTCAGGAATTTGCAGTTTTTTCTTATAAATTTGCAGCTCCTTTTATCAAAAATCAGCAACTTTTTCCTTGTAAATCAGCAACTGTTGCGGCGTGCCGCCGTGTTGCTTTTTTCTCTTCATCTAGACAATGATCCAAGTTTATTTTTTATTTTAAAGGTTTTCTCTTCATTGAAACAGTCTGAAGTCTAAAGCAGAAGCAGCCAAACTCAGTCTTCATGGTTCCTCCCTAAAAGCTCCACCCAGCCCTGTTCTCTGTCTCAGCAGCTCTGGTCTGTCCACATTCTTCATGGCTCCTCCCTCAGAACTGGACTCTGATCCTGGGTGGACCAACCTGTGGTGACGTGTTCAGATCAGGGCTCTATAGTCTCTGTTAGCAGCAAGAGGAACTCACACAGTCACCGTCACTGAGAGCAGAAATGGCCCAGAAAGGAGTTCAGCTGCACCCAGAGAACTTCTCTTGTCCCATCTGTCTGGACCGGCTGAAGGATCCGGTGGTTCTTCCCTGTAGACACAGCTACTGTATGGACTGCATTAAAGCCCACTGGGATGCAGAGGGCATGAGGGGAACCTACAGCTGTCCTCAGTGCAGGAAGACTTTCATACCGAGGCCTGATGTGGTGAAAAACACCGTGTTAGCAGGTCTGGTGGAGGAGCTGAAGAAGACTGGACTCCAGGCTGCTCCTGCTGATCACTGCTATGCTGGACCTGCAGATGTGGCCTGTGACTTCTGCTCTGGGAGGAAGCTGAAAGCTGTCAGAACCTGTCTGGACTGCCGGGCCTCTTCCTGTCAGGATCACCTTAAGCTTCATGATGATGTGGTTCCATTCAGGAAACACAAGCTGGTGGAGCCCTCCAAGAACCTCCAGGAGAACATCTGCTCTCGTCATGAGAAGCTGAAGGAGATTTTCTGTCGTACTGATCAGCAGATCATCTGTTATTTCTGTACCATGGATGAACATCAAGGCCACCATACAGTCTCAGCTGCAGCAGAAAGGGCTGAGAGGCAGAAGAAGCTCAGCAAGAGTCGACTAAAGATCTAGCAGAGAATCCAGGGCAGAGAGAAAGATGTGAATGTTCTTCAGCAGCAGGTGGAGGCCATCAATGGGTCCGCTGATAAAACGGTGGAGGACAGTCAGAATCAGAATCAGAATCAGAATCAGAATCAGGTTTATTGCCATTGTTCATGTAGTACACAAACTAGGAATTTGTCTCGGTACAATGCTGCAACATTAAACATGATAAGATAAGAGAAATAAACTATACATGTAATAAAGTGTAGGATAAGATTAAGTGATACTGGTCAACAGTTAAAATATATATATATATTAGCCAGCAGCAGATACTGTGGAGAACTATATAGTGCAGTCGGTAATGCAGGAAGAAAACAGTGATGATTGACATGAGTCTGGTTGAGCTGCTGTACATGGTGCACGAGAGTCACTTAGTGTTCAGCAGTCTAATGGCAGAGGGGAAGAAGCTGTTCATGTGACGGGAGGTTTTAGTCTGGATGGACCGAAGTCTTCTACCAGAGGGGAGGGGGGCAAACAGTACATGACCAGGGTGTGAGGGATCGGCTATGATCCGGCCAGCACGCCTCCGGGTCCTGGAGATGTACAGATCCTGGAGAGATGGGAGCTTGCAGCCGATCACCTTCTCAGCAGTGCGCACGACGCGCTGCAGCCTTAGTCTGTCCCTGGCAGTGGCTCCTGCGTACCACACGGTTATGGAGGTGGTGAGGATGGACTCGATGATGGCTGTGTAGAACTGCACTAACATCTTGGTGGGTAGCTTGAGCTTCCTCAGCTGCCGCAGGAAGAACATCCTCTGCTGGGCTTTTTTGATGAGTGAGCTGATGGTCAGCTCCCATTTGAGGTCCCTGGTGATGGTAGTGCCTAGGAAGCGGAAGGAATCAGCAGTGGTGATGGGAGAGCCTGAGAGGGTGAGGGGGGGCAGAGGAGTAGTGACTTTCCTGAAGTCTACAATCATCTCCACTGTCTTCAGAGCGTTCAGCTGCAGGTTGTTATTGCTGCACCAGGACGCCAGCTGGGCCACCTCTCTCCTGTAGGCGGACTCGTCGCCGTTGGAGATGAGCCCGATGAGGGTGGTGTCGTCCGCAAACTTGATCAACTTGACAGACTGGTGGCTGGAGGTGCAGGAGTTGGTGTAAAGGGAGAAGAGTAGGGGGGAAAGTACACAGCCCTGGGGTGATCCGGTGCTGATGCTAGTATAGTCTGAGACAGTCTTTCCCAGCCGCACATGCTGCCTCCGGTCCGTCAGGAAGTCGATGATCCACCTGCAGAGGGAGTCAGGCACGTTGAGCAGGGACAGCTTGTCCCGGAGCAGAGCGGGGCGGATGGTGTTGAATGCGGAGCTGAAGTCCACAAACAGGATCCTGGCGTAGGTTACCGGGGAGTCCAGGTGCTGCAGGATGGAGTGGAGGGCCAGGTTGACTGCATCGTCTACAGACCTGTTGGCTCGGTAGGCAAACTGCAGCGGGTCCAGGAGAGGGGTGGTGATGGACTTGAGGTGGGACAGGACCAGGCGCTCAAAGGACTTCATGACTACAGAGGTGAGCGCTACAGGTCTGTAGTCATTAAGTCCAGTGATCCGTGGCTTCTTGGGGACAGGGATGATGGTGGAGGATTTGAGGCAGGACGGCACGTGGCATAACTTAAGGGAGGTGTTAAAAATGTCTGTGAATACAGGAGCCAGCTGTTTCGCACAGAGTCTCAGGGTGGAGGGAGACACGCCGTCTGGGCCGGGGGCCTTGCGCGGGTTCAGTCTGGAGAACTGTTTGAGCACATCCTGCTCACTGATGATAAGGGGAGGGGGGGAGGTGGGGGGGGGTGCCTTAAATGAAGTAGGGAATGTGGAGGCTGTGGAGCTGGAGGGAGGGGGGGAGTTGGACACAGATGACGAGGTGTCAAAACGGGCATAGTGTTGGGACAGTCTCTGACAAAGGGCTTTGTCATCCTGACCTTTAGGAGCCTGAGGCCGATAGTTGGTGATCTGCCTCAGTCCTCTCCACACGGAAGCCGAATCATTAGCAGTGAACTGCTGCTGGAGTCTCTCTGAGTACACAGATTTAGCTCTCCTCAGCTCTCTGTTAAACCGGTATTTAACCTCCCTGTAGCAGTCCCTGTCTCCACTTTTCAGCGCTGCTTCCTTCTCCTTCCTGATCTGTCTGAGCTTAGCTGTGAACCAGGGTTTGTCATTAGAGTAACTCACCCTGGTGCGTGATGGAAGAATGTTCTCTTCACAAAAGTAGATATATGAGTTCACAGTGTCCGTGTACTCATCCAGATCATGCGTGGCTCCTTTAAGCATGCCCCAGTCAGATATTTCCATGCACGTTTCCAGCTTCTCCTCAGCATCACTGGTCCGTATCTTCGTAGTGCTCACAACAGGTTTAGTGAGCTTCAATCTCTGTCTGTATGTGGGAATGAGGTGAACCATCACGTGATCAGATAATCCCAGCGCAGCTCGAGGGACAGCGCGATATGCGTCTTTCACTGTGGTGTAACAGTGATCCAGTGTGTTTAATCCTCTGGTGGGGCATTTAATAAACTGTTTGTAGCGGGGGAGATCGTGGCTCAGATTGCACTGATTAAAGTCGCCAGCCACAATAATCAGCGAGTCTGGAAAACTCCGCTCTGTGTGTTGAATGTGATCCGCGAGCACGCGCTGAGCTTCGCGCGTGTCCGCGTCGGGAGGGGCGTACACAGCGATCAGTATAAAAGAAGCAAACTCCCGTGGGGAATAAAAAGGCTTGCAGTTGATAACAAGAAATTCCAAGGCAGGAGAACAGTGTTTGGAAATTTCCGTTACATCAGAGCACCAGCTGCAGTTGATGTAGAAGCAGACACCGCCTCCTGTGGTCTTGCCGGAAAGCTCTGTGTCACGATCAGCACGGAAGAGCTGGAAGCCGTCGAGGCGCAGCGCGCTGTCCGGTATATTTTCCCGGAGCCAGGTCTCAGTAAAGCAGAGGACAGCTGAGGAGGCGAGGTCCTTAAAACGCATCAGCAGTCTCAGTTCATCCACCTTGTTAGAGAGAGAGTTGGTATTGGACAGAAATATGCCAGGCAGCGCCGTTCGCGAGCCTCTCCTGCGAAGTCGTACGAGAGCGCCCGCTCGTCTTCCTCTCTTCTGCCGTCTCACTTTCCGAGCCAAACAATAAACCAGATCGGCGGCAGGGGCTAGAAAAACTGGGAGGAGGTCCGTGGGGGTCAAAGTCCTGATATTTAAAAGTTCTTCACGGGTATAAGTGCAAGCAGACACACAATTGACAAACAAAAACAAACAAAGAGCGCAGCGAAGCACCATGTCGACCGCTGTGGGCGCCATCTTGGATCGGCAGTGAGAAGATGTTCACTGAGCTGATCCGTCTGATCCAGAAAAGAAGCTCTGATGTGAAGCAGCAGGTCAGATCCCAGCAGGAAACTGAAGTGAGTCGAGTTTTAGATCTTCAGCAGAAGCTGGAGCAGGAGATCGCCGAGCTGAAGAGCAAAGACGGTGAGCTGGAGCGGCTCTCACACACAGAGGATCCCATCCAGTTTCTCCACAGCTGCCCCTCACTGTCAGCACTCAGAGAGTCTCCACACTCATCCATCATCTATGTTGGTCCTCTGAGCTACTTTGAGGATGTGACAGCAGCTGTGTCAGAGGTCAGAGACAAACTCCAGCACATTCTGACAGAGAGACGGACAAACATCTCAGAGCTTCTACTGACGCCAGAGCCAAAGACCAGAGAGGAATTCTTACAGTACTACCAGGAAATCACTCTGGATCCAAACACAGCACATAGATGGCTGGAATTATCAGAGGGGAACAGAGAAGTGACATTTATGGAACAATCACAGTCTTATCTTGAACATCCAGACAGATTTACAGGGTGGTGTCCTCAGGTCCTGAGTAGAGAGAGTCTGAGTGAACGTTGTTACTGGGAGGTGGAGTGGAGATGGGGGGGAGAAGGTTCTGTAGCAGCAGCATATAAGGACATGAAAAGAGCAGGAGGAGGGAATGAATGTGGGTTTGGATCTAATGACAAATCTTGGTCATTATATTGTGACCAAAACAGCTTCAGATTCCTTCACAACAACATCTCCACTAACATCTCAGGTCCTGGATCCTCCAGAGTAGGAGTGTTCCTGGATCACAGAGCAGGTTCTCTGTCCTTCTACAGAGTCTCTGAGACCATGACCCTGATCCACAGAGTCCAGACCACGTTCACTCACAGCCTCTATGCTGGACTTTGTATTGGTCCTGAATCCACAGCTGAGTTGGTTAAAGTCAGATAGACTGAAGTCTTCATGCTGTTGTAGGTTCAAATCTCTGTTTGACTTTTCTGTTTGATTTTCTCTCCATCCTGGTTTCTGCAGAGACCAGCTGTCAATCAAACATTGTGGGCGGTCCCTCCACGTCTCCTCATGGTTCTCTCTTGCTGTTCTTGTGGTTCTAGTGGAACTCTTTCCTCTGTCTGTCAGCTTTCAGTTTCATTTCATTTTTTTGGAAAATTTACAGGGAAAAAGTTTCAAATTTATGATGAAAAAAAGTTGATTTATGAGGAAAAAAGTTGCAAATTTATAAGAAAAAAGTCACAAATTATTAAGAAAAAAGTTCAAAATTTTTCTAAAAAAAGTTGTAAATATACAAGAAAAAACTAAAATTTTTGAAAAATAGTCAGAATTTTTGAAGAAAAAAGTTGCAGATTTATGAGGAAAAGGGACAATTTTTTAAAAAAAAGTTCAAACTTTTTGAGAAAAACTCAGATTTTCATGAAAAAATGTGAAAATCTCAAAGAAAAAATGCTGTAATGGTGGAGTGTCAAATGTGTCGTTTCTTGCGTTTGTGCTCAGAATCAGTGATTCAAAGTGATTTTATTCAGTTGTGGAACATGACGTCAAAATGATTTTGGGGCTGATTGTGTCTTTTCTGCAGGCTGGGAGGGGCAGCGTCCCCCCGTCCCCCCTTGAGTTGCACCTCTGAATGGAGACGGGGGGCAGAGGAACCAGGGGGGGATTGTGGCTCACGTTGCTAACAGGGGGACATGGGCCCCTCCCAGCAGCTGCTGCTGACTGGTCTTTATTGTGGTGAACGGCGCCGAGCTTCTCAGTCAGGCCCACTGTGCTGATGAAGGGAATCTGCTCATGGAAGCTCTGAACACAACTGGTTTGAACGAGGCCAGAAGCTGAGCTGCAGTCATGGACACCAACTGCAACTATGGACAGAAACCAATTCAAAAATAGGTCCAAACATTATTTGCTGAAAGGATCAACGCTAGAGGTGCAGTATTAATATGTAGGATTCACTCTGCTCACTCTGGGACACTATGGGAGGCTATGTGGGACAGGACTGTGCAGATCTGTGTATATCTGTGGTGTTTGGGGCTGGTTTAGATCTATGGACCGTATGTATGTAGGGATGGATGGGAGTCAATGTTGATGTGGATAAAATATAGTTAATTGTCTACTTGGGGTCTTAAATGAGGTAATAATGTATATATTTCACATGGGTTGTATTTAGGGAAAAGAGGAGTTGGAGTAAATCAGTGTGAACTTCTTCTTCTGCCTTTCCAGGACTGGACTCGGTCACTATTATTGCTCTGGTCACTGGTTTGGTTTTTGCTTTTTGGTTGGAAATAAAGTATCTGTCTAATAAAGAGGATTTTAATCACACCAGAGATCTGATTCTGTCTTTATTCAAACCCATGATGGTGAGTCTTTTCTTTGTTGAACATTTTGATTTTTCAGACACATCCTCAGTTTGGTTGGACTGTACAACTGTACAACGACAGGAAAGCCTCTTCGATTCTATTTCTTTGACTTTCTCTGTTGTGGCTCTTTGACGTCTTCCTTCCTGTTTTGTTTTGGCTCCAAATTTCAGACTCGGACGACCAGGAACAACCACCATGTTTTTCTTCACTCTGTGTTGAATGACCTTGTTGAAGGAGTCTTATAATCCTTTCCATTTTTAAAGTGACAGTGCTCCTTTTCCTTCCCCACCTTGCTAGAACATTTCTAGTCTAGTTGTGTGATATAACTGACTGTATTAGTTCCCAGTCTCCCTGAACCAGAACCAGGACAGCAGGGTAACACGGTTGGCGTCTTAGCAAAGCTCCACTCCACAGTCAGTCATGGTTGGGTTTTCAAAGAAAGCTGAGAGCAGCTTTTCCTCACTGAATCACTTTTAGCTGCAAGGATTTTCTATCATCTCTTCTACTCGCTGCCTGTTCTGAAAGCTTTGATGACAGTGGTGCATGATGGGAAATCGGTTCCAATCTTCTGGACTCCTTCCTGGAGATGCAGATGTGCTTCAACCAATGGTGTGGAAGCAAAGATCTGCTGACTGACTGTGAGGAAGTCAGATGGTTGAGCTGCTCAGTTTCAGCTGTGTGTAGCGACCATGTCAGAACCATCATGATGAGGAGCAGAAGCTTCACTGATTGGATGATGCAGCAGTCTGGGACACACAAGTCCCAGTTTCTGGACCTGCTCAGACTTGGAACGCTGAAGCCACGTGGCCTCTGGTGCTGCATCAAGGTGAAAGACTGGAGCCCAGTCAGGTTTCTGCTCACAAGTCTGCTAAGATGCTGAGAATTCCCTTCAGCTGCCAGTTCACACTCAACACCTCTGAGCCACACAATTAACTTTTCAGCACTTTTGGCTCTCAAACTTCCACTTTTTCTCCTAAATTTCATCCTTTTTTCTTCTAAAGAAAAAAGGCCTACATATCTCCCGAGAGAACACTCACACGTGATCTGCATTGTTGTTTATGCAAATCCGACGGCGAACGCTGGGACAGCACGTGACGTCATCCATTCAGTAACCAGCAGGCTGCAGACAGAACACCCAGATGCTCTTCTCCTCATCTCAGGCGATTTCAACCATGTTTCACTGTCTCCCATTCTACCCACGTTCACCCAGTATGTCACATGCCACACTAGAGACAATAAAACACTGGATTTATTCTACGCAAACACTAAGGAGGCGTACACCTCATCACAACTACCCCCACTCGGGAGATCGGATCACAACTTGGTTCATCTCCGGCCGGTGTACAAACCCCTAGTGCACAGACAACCTCCGGCCATGCACACTGTGGAGTTATGGTCTGAGGAGACAATGGACACCCTAAAGGGCTGTTTTGAAGCCACCGCCTGGAAGCAGCTCTGCGATCCACATGGTGAGGACATCGATGGCCTCATTCACACCTTCACGGGCTACCTCAGCTTCTGTGTGGACAAATCCGTTCCCACCAAGACCATACGGCGTCACTCAAACAACAAACCCTGGATCAACCCTGAGATAAAAACACTTCTGAGAGAGAAGAAGAGGATCTTCAGGTCGGGGAACAGGGAGATGCTGAAGTCCGTACAGAGGGAGCTGAGGAGAAAGATCAGAGAAGGCAAGGACAGCTTCAGGAAGAAGATGGAGGACAAGCTGCAACAGAGCGACATCAGCGGGGTCTGGAGAAACCTCAAAACCATCTCGGGGCTCCAGAATACCTCCCCCCAGGCCACAGGGGGCAGGGAGTGGGCGAACAACCTGAATCTGTTTTTCAATAGATTTGACCAACCGCCCTCCCCCCTGACTGCACAACAACCACTGCTGCCTCTAAAGAAATCAAGTCCTGCTGCCCACTCCCCACTCTACCAACACCCCCCCACTCCCAACACACAGCCCCCCATCCTGACCCTGACCAGGACCCAGGTGAGGACGGAGCTGAGGAAGATCAAGGCGAGGAAGGCGCCGGGACCGGACGGCATCAGCGCAAAGCTCCTCAAGTCCTGTGCAGACCAGCTGTGTGGGATTGTGACGTATATCTTCAACATGAGCCTGAAACTGGGGAGGGTACCACAGCTGTGGAAAACATCTTGTGTGGTACCTGTACCAAAAACTTCCCACGCCAAAGACCTGAACAGCTACAGACCGGTGGCCTTGACGTCCCACTTGATGAAGACCCTGGAGAGACTGCTCCTTGCTCACCTCCGCCCCCTGGTGGAACCAGCGATGGATCCACTCCAGTTCGCCTACCAGCATGGCATTGGGGTGGAGGATGCGGTGATCTTCCTCCTTCACCGTTCTCTGTCCCACCTGGAGAAGCCCGGGAATATGGTGAGGATCATGTTCTTTGACTTCTCCAGTGCTTTCAACACCATCCAACCGATGATCCTGAAGGACAAGCTGCTGCGCGCAGGGGTGGACCAGCACCTGTCATCATGGATCCTGGACTACCTCACGAACCGGCCTCAGTTTGTGAGAACCCGGGACTGTGTGTCCGACACGATCATCAGTAGCACGGGGGCCCCCCAGGGAACGGTGCTGGCTCCCTTCCTGTTCACTCTTTATACTGCGGACTTCTCACACAACACAACACACTGCCATCTACAGAAGTTCTCTGATGACTCTGCGATCGTTGGCCTCATCTCCAATGGAGATGAAGCTGAGTACAGAGGGCTTATCCAGGACTTCGTGGACTGGTGCCATCGGAACTGCCTCCAGATCAACGCGAGGAAAACTAAGGAGCTGGTGGTGGACTGCCGCAGGCATGGGCAGCCCCTCACAGTACCAGTAAATATACAGGGAACAGACATCGAGATGGTGACATCCTATAAGTACCTGGGTATTCATCTGAACAATAAACTAGACTGGTCACACAATACTGATGCACTCTACAAGAAGGGACAGCGCAGGCTGTTCCTGCTGAGGAGACTCAGGTCTTTTGGTGTACAAGGGGCGCTGCTGAAGTCATTCTATGACACGGTGGTGGCATCAGCCATCACTTTTGGAGTGGTCTGCTGGGGCAGTGGCATTACTGCAGCCGATAGGAAGAGACTGAACAAACTGATTAAGAAAGCTAGCTCTGTCCTGGGGCAGCGCCTTGATCCGATGGAGGAGATAGGAGAGAGAAGGACGGTGGCTAAACTGTCATCTCTGCTGGAGTCCGAGTTCCACCCTATGCAGGACATACTGAATGCACTGAGGAGCTCATTTAGCAGCAGACTACATCATCCCAGGTGCACAACCGAGAGGTTTCGTAGGTCCTTCCTACCAACGGCTGTCAGACTGTACAACCTAAGCAGGGCTGCTCGCAGAGATAGCAAAAAGACGTAACAAACTAATAGTTTTTTGAATGCAAAAGATGCAATAGACTTACACAATGGTCCTCTCCGGCATACAACTAGGAACATACCGGTCGCTATGGAGGGTGAGAATATGTATGGGCACATAATCATACCATGTAGGATAACTAAGTAGACGGTTATGCTGTTTCATTCCATCTAGCAACAATGCTCTGCACTGTGTGTGTTTATATATTTGCATATTTATTCCATCTAGCTACAATGCTCCGTACTGTGGGTGTTTATATATTTACATATTTATTCCATCTAGCTACAATGCTCCGCACTGTGTTTTTATATATCTACATATTATTCCATCTAGCTACATTGCTCCGCACTGTGTGTGTTTATATACTTGCATATTTATTCCACCTAGCTGCAATGCTCCGTACTGTGGGTGTTTATATATTTACATATTTATTCCATCTAGCTACAATGCTCTGCACTGTGTGTTCATATATTCATATATTTATTCCATCCAGCTACAATGCTCTGCACTGTGTGTCTGTGTGTGTGTGTATATATATATATTTTATAGTAATACGTACATATGTTTATTAGCTGCTCTTGCTTGCTTGTTTTTTTTCTTGCCTTCTGATTGTTGCTCTGAGTGTTGCTATCCCTGTGCTGTTGCAATCCTGGAATTTCCCCGTTGTGGGACTAATAAAGGCTTATCTTATCTTATCTTATCTTAAAGCTGAAACTTTTTCTTTAGTTTCTGACTTTTTTCTCAAAAATTTGTGATTTTTTTTTTTCCAAATTAGTAACTTCTTCCTCTTAAAATGTAATTTTTTCATCACTGGAAAATTTTTAAAAGCAGATTTGTCATTTTTTTCCTCAAAACTTTGGCACATTTTTCTTGTAAATTTTTGATTTTTTTTCCTCACAAATTTATTATTTTTGTATTTAAAATTTTCTAAGTTGCTCATAAATTTGAAGGTTTTTTTTTTTTTTGTAAAATTGATATTTGTTTTATGGTAAATTTGCAACTTGTAATTTTAGACGAGGCAAGGACCCAAACGCAGGACACACCCACAGAGAGGCTGAGATAGAAGCAAACTTCTTCTTCTTCTTCTTCTTCTTCTTCTTCTTCTTCTTCTTCTTCTTCTTCTTCTTCTTCTTCTTCTTCTTCTTCTTCTTCTTCTTCTTCTTCTTCCAGCTGCTCCCTTCAGGGTCTCCACAGTGGATCATCTGCCTCCATCCCTCCATCTTCCTCTGTAACACCAACTCTCTCCATGTCCTCCTTCACTACATCCATCAATCTTCTCTGTGGTCTTCCTCTTTTCGTCCTGCCTGGCAGCTTCATCTTCAACATCCTTTGTCCAATATCTCCACTTTCCCTCCTCTGCACATGTCCAAACCATCTCAGCCTTGCCTCTCTTTCTTTGTCTCCAAACTGCTCAACCTGAGCTGTCCCTCTGATATACTCATTTCTAATCTTTCCCTCGTAGTCACTCCCAATGAAAATCTTAGCATCTTCAAATCTGCTACCTCCAGCTCCATCTCCTGTCATTTTGTCAGCACCACTGTCTCCAATCCATACATCATAGCAGGTCTCACTTCCATCTTGTAAATCTTCCCTTTCACTCTTGCTACTATCTTACTGTCACTCGTTTCCACCCACTCTACCCTGCCTGCACTCTCTTCTTCACCTCTCTTGTGCATTTGCCATTGCTTTGGATGGTTGGCCACAGATATTTGAACTCATCTACCTTCACTACTTCGACTCCTTCCATCTTCACCGTTACACCTGTCTCCCTCTCATTCACACTCATGTATTCTGTCTTGCTTCTCCTGACTTTCATTCCTCTTCTCTCCAGAGCATGCCTCCACCTCTCCAGGTTCCTTTTCACCTGCTCCCTACTCTCAGGACAGACCACAATGTTGTCTGCAAACATCATGGTCCACGGAGCTTGCCTGACCTTGTCTGTCAGTCTGTCCATCACCATTGAAAACAAAACGGGACTCACTGATATAAATCCACCCCCATCTGGAACCCATCTGTCACTCCTACAGCACACCTCACCATCGTCTCACTGTCCTCTTACATGTCCTGTACCACCCTCACATACTTCTCTGCCACTCCTGACTTTCTCATACAGAACTACACTTCCTCTCTTGGCCCCCATCCTCTGCTTTCTCTAGATCCACAAAGACAAAAAGTAACTCCTTCTGACCTTCTCTATATTTCTCCATCAACACTCTTAGAGCAAACATTGCATCTGCAGTCCTCTTTCTTGGCATGAAACCGTACTGCTGCTCACTGATTGTCACCTCTCCTCTTAACCTGGCTTCAACAACTCTTTCCCATATCTTCATAGTGTGGCTGGTCAACTTTATTCCTCTGTAGTTACTACAGCTCTGAGCATCATTGTTCTTGAAAACTGGTACCAAAAAATTTCTTCTCCACTCCTCAGGCATCCTCTCACTCTCCAAGATTGTGTTCAACAATCTGGTTAAAAAGTCCACTGCCATCTCTCCTAAACATCTCCATACCTCCACAGGTATGTCATCTGGACCAACTGCCTTTCCATTCTTCATCCTCTTCAAAGCTGCCCTCACTTCTGCCTTGATAATCCTCAGGACTTCCTTGTTCACCATCTTTCCTTCATCCATCATCCTCTCTCTCATTTTCTTTATTCATCAGCTCTCCAAAGTTCTCCTTCCACCTTCTCAACACACTCTCCTCACTTGTTAGTCCATCACCATTTCTGTCCTTAATCAGCCTAACCTGCTGTTCATCTTTCCAGCTCCATCTCTCTGTCTAGCCAGTCGATTCAAGTCCTTTTCTCCCTCCTTAGTGTTTAGTCTCTCATACAGCTCACTATATGCCTTTTCCTTTGCCTTTGCCACCTCTCTCTTTGCCATGTGCCTAGATTCCAAATACTCCTGTCTGCTGAGAGAGGCTGAGAGAGAGGCAATGAAACTATTTATTTCAACTGGCAATAATCCCTGTTGGACCCCCACTGTGGGAATTCAGCCTTGGGTGCAGGTGAGGGTTTCAAACAGTAGAGTGACTGGCCAGAAACAACCAGAGGTAGGAGTTCATTTTCACAAGGAAGAGGGAGGTACTGATCCAGCCACAGAGTCCAGGTTTACCACGTGATGATTCCACAAAGAACTGTTCTTAGACTGGAGCTTTTATACGGGGATCAGTAATTACTTGCAGGTGTGGGTGATCAACCAACTGCAGACAATCATCCTCCTTGGCCCTGATGAGAGAGGTTACGAAACAACACAGATCTATAGCAACTACTAGATGGTGCACGCTCACCTGATCCACAATTACTTTTTATCTCATAATTTCTCACCTCATTTCTCTTCAATTTGTGCCTTTTTCTGATAAATTAGTGAACTTAATCTAGACAGTGACCCAGGTTTGTTTTTTATGTTTTTGTTTTCTTCATTTTAAAGGTTTGAACTCTTCCCCATGACTAAAACAGGAACACCCAAACAGTCTGACATAGCCTCCCTAAAATATATTATAAGCACAATTATATACCCAATTAATCCACTCACCTGTTTCCAGTTAACCTGTTCACCTGTGGAATGTTCCAGAAACATGTTTTTTGTCCCAGTTTGTTTTTAAAATTAATCTTTATTGATACTGAACTCAAATGGAAAATGAACTCCTGGTAAAGCAACAATTGGCTGGGCTCTCTTTCTATGTAAAATCACAACTATCTGGTTTCAATGATGTTAATGTTTCACATAGATTGTATACATACTGCCTTCTGTATACGTACATAAATCAAATCTGACATAACGCACGGCTCAGGAGACACGCACACACAGGCTTAGAGTAGTTCAAATAGTTTATTAACAGCAGGGGTGAATGAGTGTGTGTCTGCGGGATGCAGATGTGTTGGTGGTGGCGTCTGCTTCAGGCACAGAGGCAGATGACCGTTCGGCCGAGCAACCCTATGGAGAGAGCACAGGGAGAGGGTGACGGGCATACACCAACACAGGATGAATTATGGCAAGAGAAGATCTTACTTGAGTTGTCAGGATAGCTGGCACAGCAAGGGGAACGTAGCCCGGGAGACAGCCACCTGGAGAGCTCCGTGCAGCAGCGAAGGATGGGCGATGGAACGGAGACGTCCGCCGCCGGGAAATCCACCTGTGCACAGGGGAGCAGACTGGAAAAGGAGGTAAGGGTTCTTACCCAGAATAGCGATGCTGAAGAAAGGAATGCTCACGGCGGTGAGGGAACGAAGTCTGACGGCTTCAGGCCAAGCCTCCGGGCGAGGCGGCTTTTATCCTTCGCCGCTGATGAGGATCAGGTGTGTGAGCAGGTGGCGCCGCTGATGAACGGCGCGGCGTGACAGTACTCCCCCCTCTAGCAGCGCCTCCTGGCGATGGCTTATCCGGGTGCGCTCGGTGGAAGTCCGCGATGAGCGATGGGTCCAACACAAACGACGGGGGCACCCATTGTCGATGCTCGGGCCCATAGCCCTCCCAGTCCACCAAGTATTGCAACCCACGACCCCGGCGCCGGGAGTCCAGGATGGAGGAGACGGACCAGGCCGGGTGGCCACCAATCATCCGGGGCGCGGGTTGCGCTGCAGGAGGAGGGCAAAGGGGGTCGGTGACTGCCAGCTTCACCTTTGATACGTGGAAGGTGGGATGGATGCGGAGGGAGGGGGGAATAGCCACGCGCACAGCCACCGGGTTGATGATCCGGGTGATGGGGAAGGGACCCATGAAGCGCTGTGCCAGCTTTCTCCTCTCGCCTTTTAGGGTGACGTCCTGGGTGGAAACGTAGACAAGTTGCCCAACTCTGTACGCCGGGGCAGGTCTTCTACGCCGGTCCGCCACGGTCTTGTTGCGCTCCGCTGTGCGTAAAAGCGCATGACGCGCGGCGGCCCAGGTGGAGCGGAACTGCCTAACGTGCGCCCTAACTGACGGAACAGTTACCTTGCTCTCCTGCGCTGGAAGCAGCGGGGGGTCGTAACCCAGGGACGCCTTGAAGGGGGACATCCCCGTTGCAGAAGAGCGGGCGGTGTTGTGGGCGTACTCCACCCAGGCGAGATGGTTGCTCCATGATGTCGGCTTGGATCTTGCAACACAGCGGAGCGCAGCCTCCAGCTCCTGATTGGTCCTCTCACACTGCCCGTTAGACTGGGGGTGATGGCCGGAGGAGAGGCTCACCTTGGCTCCGATGGCGTTGCAAAAGGATTTCCAAACCTCGGATGAAAATTGGGGGCCCCGGTCCGAGACCACGTCCACCGGGATCCCATGCAGCCTGACCACGTGTTGGACGAGGAAGCCCGCCGTCTCCAGGGCGGTAGGGAGACCTCGCAGGGGGATGAAGTGTGCCGCCTTGGAGAAACGGTCCACGACGGTCAGGATGGTGTCGAATGAGTTGGAAGCTGGGAGCCCGGTGACGAAATCCAGTGCGATGTGCGACCATGGCCTGCCAGGGACGGGCAGAGGCTGGAGCAGACCCGCTGGAGGGGCGTTTCCCGACTTGCTGGTGGCACAAATTGGACAAGCCCGGGCGTAGCGGGCTGCATCCCTCCGCAGGCCCGGCCACCAAAAGGACCGTTGGAGGAGGCTGATCATCCGAGAGGTGCCGGGATGACAGGTGAGCCGGGAGGTGTGGAGCCAGTGGATGACCTCTCCTCGGACCGCAGACGGAACGAACAGTCTTCCCTCCGGTCCGCCGCCAGGATCAGGTTCCAACTCCTGTGCCTTCCGGATCTTGTCCACAATGTCCCAAGAGATAGCTCCCACGACGCACGACCTGGGCAGGATAGTGTGGGGTGTCTCCTCAGCCCCCGCGGGGGTGAACTGTCTAGAGAGGGCGTCAGGCAGGCCGTTCTTGGAGCCTGGCCTGAAGGTGATAGAGAACCGGAACCTGGCGAAGAACAGAGACCAGCGCGCCTGGCGGGCATTCAGGCGCTTGGCAGATCGTAGATACTCTAAATTCTTATGGTCCGTCAAGACCACAAACGGCAGGCCCGCCCCCTCTAACCAGTGGCGCCACTCCTGTAGGGCGAGTTTAATGGCCAGGAGCTCTCTGTCCCCCACATCATAGTTCCTCTCCGCCGGGGACAGGCGCCGGGAGAAGAAGGCGCACGGTCGCTTGGCGCCATCGTCCGGTGATTGCTGGGACAACACTGCTCCCACTCCCGTGTCCGATGCGTCCACCTCCACAATGCACTGCAGCGCGGGGTCGACCTGGCGAAGGACCCGGGGGGAGGAGAACTCCGCCTTCAGCGCCTTAAAGGCAGCATCGACCTCTTCGGTCCACCGGAACGGGACCTTCGGGGACGTGAGGCGGGTCAGTGGTCCGACGATCCAGCTGAAATTCAGGACAAAACGGCGGTAAAAATTGGCGAAGCCAACAAACTGTTGCACATGCTTCCGAGATGCGGGAGTAGGCCACTCCACCACCGCCTTCACCTTCTCTGGGTCCGGGAGCACCTGGTCTTGGGCGATGATGAATCCCAGGAAGGATGTGGTCCTAGCGTAAAACTCGCACTTCTCAGCCTTCACGTACAAACGATTCTCCAGCAGTCTTTGAAGGACCCGCCTCACATGGATCCGGTGCTCGTCTCTGGACTGGGAGAAGATCAGAATGTCGTCCAGGTAGACGAACACGAAGAGGCCGATGAAATCCCGGAGGACGTCATTGATGAGGCGCTGAAAGACGGCAGGAGCGTTGGTCAGCCCGAACGGCATGACGAGATACTCAAAGTGGCCGTTCGGGGTACGGAAGGCTGTTTTCCATTCATCTCCCTCCCGGATCCGGATGAGATAAGATAAGATAAGATAAGATAAGCCTTTATTAGTCCCACAACGGGGAAATTCCAGGATTGCAACAGCACAGGGATAGCAACACTCAGAGCAACAATCAGAAGGCAAGAAAAAACAAGCAAGCAAGAGCAGCTAATATACATATGTACATATTACTATAAAATATATATATACACACACACACACACACAGACACACAGTGCAGAGCATTGTAGCTGGATGGAATAAATATATGAATATATGAACACACAGTGCAGAGCATTGTAGCTAGATGGAATAAATATGTAAATATATAAACACCCACAGTATGGAGCATTGCAGCTAGGTGGAATAAATATGCAAGTATATAAACACACACAGTGCGGAGCAATGTAGCTAGATGGAATAATATGTAGATATATAAAAACACAGTGCGGAGCATTGTAGCTAGATGGAATAAATATATAGATATATAAATATAAACACACCCAGTGCAGAGCATTGTAGCTAGATGGAATAAATATGTAAATATATAAACACACACAGTGCAGAGCATTGTTGCTAGGTGGGATGAAACAGCATAACCGTCTATTTAGTTATCCTACATGGTATGATTATGTGCCCATACATATTCTCACCCTCCATAGCGACCGGTATGTTCCTAGTTGTATGCCGGAGAGGACCATTGTGTAAGTCTATTGCATCTTTTGCATTCAAAAAAAAAAAAAAAAAAAAAAAAAAAAAAAAAAAAAACTATTAGTTTGTTACGTCTTTTTGCTATCTCTGCGAGCAGCCCTGCTTAGGTTGTACAGTCTGACAGCCGTTGGTAGGAAGGACCTACGAAACCTCTCGGTTGTGCACCTGGGATGATGTAGTCTGCTGCTAAATGAGCTCCTCAGTGCATCCAGTATGTCCTGCATAGGGTGGAACTCGGACTCCAGCAGAGATGACAGTTTAGCCACCGTCCTTCTCTCTCCTATCTCCTCCATCGGATCAAGGCGTTGCCCCAGGACAGAGCTAGCTTTCTTAATCAGTTTGTTCAGTCTCTTCCTATCGGCTGCAGTAATGCCACTGCCCCAGCAGACCACTCCAAAAGTGATGGCTGATGCCACCACCGTGTCATAGAATGACTTCAGCAGCGCCCCTTGTACACCAAAAGACCTGAGTCTCCTCAGCAGGAACAGCCTGCGCTGTCCCTTCTTGTAGAGTGCGTCAGTATTGTGTGACCAGTCTAGTTTATTGTTCAGATGAATACCCAGGTACTTGTAGGATGTCACCATCTCGATGTCTGTTCCCTGTATATTTACTGGTGCTGTGAGGGGCTGCCCATCTTCTTGACTCCGCTGAAGGTGAAGAAGAGGAAGGAGAGGAATGAAGCTGAAGAAGTCGATACCATCTGAGAAGTTCATCGCAAGCACTATAATCTTCTGTTCAACTTTTTTACTTAGTTCTGCTTGGTCTTTTTCTGACATTTGATGCTCTAAAATGTTCGATTAAAATTTTTTTTTTTTTGAAATTTTTTCAGTTTATAATGGTAAATGGCATTCACTGATATAGTGCTTTTATTTTCATCTCTTGATGTACAGATCCTGCTATCCACCCATTCACACGCACATTCACACACTGATGGCGGCATGCTACCTAACATGGCGCTTCCAGACCCACCAGGAGCAATTGGGGGTGAAGTGTCTTGCCCAGGGACACAACGGCAGGATATCTGGGGAAAGCGGGAATCGAACCACCAACCATGTGGTTATTGGACGACCTGCTCTACCTCCTGAGCCACTGCCGCCCCAAAAATGAGGTGGTAAGCGCTGCGGAGGTCCAGCTTGGTAAACCAGGTCGCCCCCTGGAGGGAGTGGAAGGCAGTGTCCATGAGGGGCAGGGTGTAACGGTCCCTCTCAGTGATGTCATTAAGTGCTCGGTAGTCAATACAGGGGCGGAGGGAACCGTCCTTCTTCCCTACAAAGAAAAACCCCGCCCCCACGGGTGAAGACGATGGGCGGATAATCCCAGCGCTCAGTGATTCCTTCAGGTACGTATTCATAGTCTCCTTCTCCGGCACCGACAGGCTGTAGAGCCGACCAGATGGCAGGGGAGCCCCCTGGCGGAGATTGATGGCACAGTCATATGGTCGATGCGGGGGAAGAGACATAGCTTTTGACTTGCTGAATACCATACCCAGGTCGTGAAAATCTGGGGGCACCAGTGACAGGTCCGGGGGTGCTGTATCCGCCACAGGAGGAGCCGCGGACGGGGAGCAGGCAGCGGACTGAAGGCAGGTGCCCATGCAGAAGGTACTCCACGCCGACACCCCAGCTGACCTCCAGTCTAGGACAGGATTGTGGAGGCGTAGCCAGGGATACCCCAGGATGACGGGCGACACAGAGTTGGGCAGGACGTAGAAAACCATTTCCTCCCGGTGGTTCCCTGAGATGATGACTGGGACAGGAATGGTTTGATGGGTAACTCTCCCAAGGGAGGCACGGGAGAGATGGACCAGGGAGATGGGGTGTTTGAGCGCCTGACAGCGGATGCCCAATCGGGTTGCCAGGCCTTGTGAAATGAAGCTGCCCTCTGCGCCCGAATCCACCAGTGCGTGGGTGAGGTGCCCAGTGGAATTGTGGCAAAAACGGATGGGCAGCTTTAATTGAGTGAGGGGACTTTGCCGATTGACGTCCGCGAGGCCCCCTACAGTGACTCGCGGACCCCACCGTTTGGCTTTTGTGGGCAAAGCTCTACCGTGTGTTGATTGTCTCCGCAATACATGCAGAGACCCAACTCACGGCGGTGCTGTCTCTCTGCCAAGGAGAGCTTTGCCCAGCCCGTCACCATTGGCTCCGACTCCTCGGGGCACGATGGTGGCGGCGTCGCCAGGGGGCGAGCTTGGGGCAGGCGTAGCGGAACTCCTCGAGGGCGAGAAGCAGACGGCTTCCGTCTTGAGGAGCGCTCGCGCAGCCTGTTGTCCAAGCTGATTGCTAATGAGGTTAGCTCCGCTAACGTTCCGGGGATATCCCGTCCAGCCAGTTCATCCCTCAGATCACTATTGAGGCTGCGGAGAAACAGGCCGCAGAGGGAGCGCTCCTCCCAGCCCAGTTCCTCCGCCGCTACCCGGTATTCGATGGCATAATCCGCGGCCGACCGGCTTCCCTGCTGGAGAGCGAGAAGCCGATCGACCTGGACCGCCTCGGAACGGGAGTGATCAAACACCTCCAGGAAGCGCCTCACGAACTCGGCATAGGTGAGGGTGGCATAACTGGGTCTCGCCATAATAGCGTAGGCCCGAGTTAAAGCATGCCCCTCCAGGAGGTTCCCTATGTAGCCGATCCGGCTGTGATCTGAGGGAAAGTCTCCGGGCACACGGTCAAACACGGACTCGCACTGCATCACAAACCCCCGCGCTCCGCCGAGCTTTCCGCTAAAGCGGGCGGGGGTCGGAATTGGTGTGAGTCGGGCCGGTGCCACTGGAGCTGGCTGGACGGCTACCGGAACAGCAGGAGCTGCGCCACCCTGAGGAGCCGGGGGGAACGGCTGCTGGGGGTCCAGGCGGTCCAATCGGCCAGTGATAGTTATCAATTGATTCAGGATAACCTGCTGTTGATAAGCAATTTGATCCACTCTAGCCTCGAGAGTGGTAAGCCGGTGTGCGAGCCCGCCGTCCGCCGAGCCGCTCTGCTGAAGCCGTACTGACATAACGCACGGCTCAGGAGACACGCACACACAGGCTTAGAGTAGTTCAAATAGTTTATTAACAGCAGGGGTGAATGAGTGTGTGTCTGCGGGATGCAGATGTGTTGGTGGTGGCGTCTGCTTCAGGCACAGAGGCAGATGACCGTTCGGCCGAGCAACCCTATGGAGAGAGCACAGGGAGAGGGTGACGGGCATACACCAACACAGGATGAATTATGGCAAGAGAAGATCTTACTTGAGTTGTCAGGATAGCTGGCACAGCAAGGGGAACGTAGCCCGGGAGACAGCCACCTGGAGAGCTCCGTGCAGCAGCGAAGGATGGGCGATGGAACGGAGACGTCCGCCGCCGGGAAATCCACCTGTGCACAGGGGAGCAGACTGGAAAAGGAGGTAAGGGTTCTTACCCAGAATAGCGATGCTGAAGAAAGGAATGCTCACGGCGGTGAGGGAACGAAGTCTGACGGCTTCAGGCCGAGCCTCCGGGCGAGGCGGCTTTTATCCTTCGCCGCTGATGAGGATCAGGTGTGTGAGCAGGTGGCGCCGCTGATGAACGGCGCGGCGTGACAAAATCAAATCAAATCAAACTTTATTGTCATATTGCTGTACATACAACTGTAGTGCAGGCAAGATGAAATTACGTTTCTCTCGGCATCCATATAAGAAGCAGCATGATTTAAGACACATTCCCACATAGCTCCCCCCCACCCCACCCCCCATCCATTCACACATCCCTGAGACATACTTGGGGAAAAAGAAAAAAAGAATAACTAACTATAATATACAAAATGTCCGTAGGTGCAGTAGTGTGTATGAGAGATTCCGGGTCAACTGTTCAGCATCCTGACAGCTTGTGGAAGGAAGCTGTTGATCAGTCTGGTGGTTCTGCCTCTGATGCTCCGGAATCGTTTACCAGATGGAAGAAGTTCAAAGTGTTTATGCAGAGGGTGAGAACGGTCCTTGACAATGTTCAGTGCCCTGCTCCTACAACGGTTCAGAAAAAGTTCTTGGACAGAGGGGAGGGAGACTCCAATTACCCTCTCCGCCCCCTTGACTATCCTCTGCAGGGCTTTTTTGTCTGACATACTGCAGCTGGAGTACCATGTAGCAATGCAGTACATCAGAACACTCTCCACCACACCTCTGTAGAAGGTCCTGAGGATGCAGGTGGGGAGAGAGGCCTGTTTGAGTTTCCTCAAGAAGTACAGTCTCTGCTGGGCCCGCTTCCTGATCTCAAAGGAATTCTTGCTCCAGGTCAGGTCCTGCGAGATCTGCACTCCAAGGAACTTGATGTTCTCTACTCTCTCCACTAAACGGCCACCGATTCTGAGGGGGGCATGCTCAGGCTGTGACCGCCGGAAGTCAATAATCATCTCCTTCGTTTTGTCCACGTTGAGCACCAGATTGTTCTCCCTGCACCAGCCCTCTAGGTCTCTCACTTCTTCTCTGTACATTGATTCCTCATCCCTCTGGATAAGTCCCACCACCGTGGTGTCATCTGCAAACTTAATAATCTGGTTCCCCTTGTGTCTGGATACACAGTCATGTGTTAGAAGTGTAAACAACAGTGGACTGAGTACACAGCCTTGAGGGGATCCGGTACTCAGCATGACAGACTTGGAGATGTTGTTTCCAACCCGGACAGACTGAGGTCTCTTAGTCAGGAAATCCAGGATCCAGAGACATGTGTTCAGACCGAGAAGGAGTAATTTCTCCATCAGTCTCTGGGGAATAATGGTGTTGAATGCTGAACTGAAATCAATGTACAGGAGTCTGGCGTAGGTGTCTTTCTGGTCCAGGTGGGTGATGACAGAGTGTAGGGTGGTGACTCTAGCATCCTCCGTGGAGCGGTTTGAACGATACGCAAACTGTAGCGGGTCGTGAGATGAAGGGAGGCAGGCTGTAATATGTGGTTTGACAAGCTGCTCAAAACACTTCATCACAATTGGTGTCAGTGCGACAGGACGATAGTCATTCAAACAGGACACCACTGGTTTCTTTGCCACCGGTACAATGATAGTACATGCACAGAGTACTGGTGCATCGTAATAAATTAGAATGCCATCGAAAAGTTGATTTATTTCAATAATTCAATTCAAAAAAGTGAAACTCATATTATATAGATTTATTCCACACAGAGTGATATATATGAAGTGTTTTTTTTCTTTTAATTTTGATGCTTATGGCTTAAAGCTCATGAAAACCCCAAATTCAGGTTCTCAAAAAATTTGAATATTACATAAAATTAATTAAAAAAACATTTTCGATAGAAATGTTGGCCGAGTGAAAAGTCTGTTCATGTACCACTCAGTACTTGGTCGGGGCTCCTTATGGATTAATTACTGTACCAATGTGGCGTGGCATGGAGGTGATCAGCCTGTGGCACTGCTGAGGTGTCATAAAGGTCCAGGTTGCTTTGATAGTGACCTTCAGCTCGTCTGCATTGTTGGGTCTGGTGTCTCTCATCTTCCTCTTGACAATCCTCCATAGATTCTCTATGGGATTTAGGTCAGGAGAGTTTGCTGGACAATCAAACACAGTAACACCATGGTCATTAAACCAGGTATTTGTACTTTTGGCAGTGTGGGCAGGTGCCAAGTCCTGCCGGAAAATGAAATCAGCCTCTCCATAAAGTTTGTCAGCAGAGGGAAGCATGAAGTGCTCTAAAATTTCCTGTTTGATGCTGCACTAACATTGGACTTGATTAAACACAGTGGAAAAACACCAGCAGATGGCATGGCTCCACATATCATCATTGACTGTGGGAACTTCACACTGGACCTCAAGCAACTTGGATTCCATGCCTGTTCACTCTTCCTCCAGACTCTGGGACCTGGATTTCCAAGTGGCAGCACTTGCCACCTGATATGGGGAGCCATGCCATCTGCTGGTGTTAGTCCACTGTGTTTTATCAAGTCCAAAGTCAATGCAGCTGCCTACCAGGACATTTTAGAGCACTTCCTGCTTCCCTCTGCTGACAAACTTTATGGAGATGCTGATTTGATTTTCCAGCAGGACTTGGCACCCCCCCCCCCCAACACACACACACACACACACACACACACACACACACACACTGCTGCCAGAAGTACCAAAGCCTGGTTTAATGACCGTGGTATCACCATGTTTTACTGGCCAGCAAACACTCCTGACCTAAACCCCATCCAGAATCTATTCAATTCAATTCAACTTTATTTATATATCACCATTTCACGACAACAGTCATCTCATAGCACTATCAACTGTAGGGGGAACCCCCACAGTTGCAGAAAGACCTCAGCAATCAGGTGATCCCCTGTGAGCAAGCACTTGGAGACGGTGGAGAGGAAAAACTCCCTTTGAACAGGAAGAAACCTCCAACAGAACCAGGCTCAGGGAGGGGCAGTCATCTGCTGAGACTGGCTGGGGGGTGAGGGGATAGAGAAGAAGAAAAGAACAGACATGTAGAGAGCAAACAGCACAATGGGGACTCAATCTATGGGAGAGAACAAACAAATGTTAATGACCAGCAAAAAAAAAAAAAATATATATTTCATTGAGAGTGAGAAAAGGAGTGAGGCCCAGTGCATTACTGGAGGTCTCCCGGCTGACTAAACCTATTATCAGCATAACTAAGGGAGGGTTCAGAAACACATGATCCCTCCCTAATTGTAGGCTATATCAAAAAGGTAGGTTTTAGCCCTATTCTTAAAAACAGAGATCGAGTCTGACTCCTGAATCCAGATTGGCAGCTGATTCCACAGGAGAGGAGCTTGATAACTGAAAGATCTGCCTCCCATTGTACTTTTGGAGATTGAGATGAGATGAGATGAGATTCAACTTTATTGTCGTTACACATGTAAGAATACAAGGTAACGAAACGTGACTTGGCATTTGGGCACGCTCTGCAGAGCGCATCCAAGGCTGGGGCAGCCGCTAGGCGCCAGTCATAAAGAAGAAAGGAAAAAAAAGAAAAGAAAGGATATGACACAGTAGGCGAGAGAAAAAAACATGTTTTATCAAATTGACGCTTAATGAGTAAGCAAAATTTTGATTGCAGGCAAAAAACCCCTCAATGCATATTTAGCAGACATTTAGTAGACAGATCACACGCAGAGGGAGAGCAGTGTGTGTATATCGTATGCATGTAGTGTTGTATGCATTGTGAAGTGTAAATGTAACAGTTGATAGTGAGCAGCAGAGGGCGCGTCCTGGCAGTGGATAGATGTTATAATCATGTGACTTATAAACAAGTCCAGAGTCCAGAGTCTATCTCTCTCTCTCTCTTGCTTGCAGAAGGCACATGGGCATTGTCCTTGAGGGTCCAATCCGCTGATGACAAACAACTGATTGTTGATTGTTTGGGTAGACATGAGCCGATCCTTCCGTTTATCTCAGTCAGGAGGAATGTAAACACGGGGCAAACAAGGTCAAATCAAATCAAATCAAATCAGCACAGTGCACTCAGAGAATAGAATTTGTCCTCATCCATGTAGTTCTGTGCTTCCATTATATATGCTGGCTTAAACTGTTTTTCCATAGAGAGCACAGGGCTTCAGATGTATTCCTTCACTGAATCACTGTCTTTCAGTTCACCGTTTGCCGCTACTCGTGCCCTCCCCAACTGGTCGAATTTGATGAAGTAGCTTGCCGGGTCCGCTTGATCAGCTCTCTCACTTTCCTTCAATTTCTGATGCATCAGGGAACTCCACAGCCAAAAATAGAAGTCCTGAGATCATAACCAACAATGTTTCCATAGACGCATGAATTCCAATGTCCATGAGTCTCCTCGTAGGTTCCAATTCTTGGGCTCCCCCTTGGCACAATTCTTGTTGAAAAATAGTGACAATAGCACATTTAAGCCGCTTCCAAATCCATAATTTCTGTTTAGATTAAGATTCAGCAGAAGAAGAGCGACTAAACACAGACAAAAACGCAACATTGCAAAAGCTGGGAATAGATCAGGAAGGCAGGGGAGGAGGGAAGAAAAATGCGACTGCTCTCTCTCAAGGCAAGATGGAATGTGGATTCCAGGTATTACAAGTAATCCTACATTTTGGGAGCGTAGTGCTCTGTTAGGATAATACGGTAGTATCAGATCTTTTAAATAAAAAGGAGCCTGATTGTTTAGAGCTTTGTAAGTAAGAAGAAGGATTTTAAACTTAATTCTAAACTCTATGGGAAGCCAGTGAAGGGAGGCCAGAACCGGAGAGATATGATCTCTCTTTCTAGTACCTGTTAAAACTCTTGCTGCAGCATTTTGGATGAGCTGGAGACTTTTTAAAGATGTTTTAGGACAGCCTGATAATAAAGAATTACAATAATCTAATCTCGAGCTAACAAAAGCGTGGATCAGTTTCTCAGCATCACTCTGAGACAAGATGCTCCTAATCTTGGCAATATTACGCAAATGATAGAAGGCAGTCTTAGAAACAAATTTAATATGTGAACTGAAGGACAAATCCTGATCAAAAATAACTCCAAGGTTCCTCACAGAGCTATTAAGAGAAAGAGTAACCGCATCCAAACTGAAAGTTTGATTTGGAAAGGAATTTCTAAGGTTTTTTGGACCAACAAGAATGACTTCAGTCCTATCTGAATTTAATAGCAGGAAATTACAAGTCATCCAAGCTTTGATTTCGTTAAGACAGGCTTCTAACTTGGCTAATTGATTACTATCATCTGGCTTCATTGACAGGTATAATTGTGTGTCATCTGCATAACAATGAAAAAGTATACAGTGCTTTCTAATAATGTTGCCTAACGGAAGCATATATAAACTAAAACAAGTAGGGCCTAGCACAGATCCCTGTGGAACTCCATGACTAAGCTTTGAGTTGAAAGAAAACTCATTATTTACATGAACAAACTGGAACCTATCAGATAAATAAGATCTAAACTACTGCAAGGAAGTTCCATTAAGTCCCACATAGTGTTCTAATCTATCAAGTAGAATATTATGATCGATAGTATCAAAAGCTGCACTAAGGTCTAAAAGGACAAGCACAGAAACTAGTCGATTATCAGATGCAATGAGGAGGTTGTTAGTGACCTTCGCTAAGGCTGTTTCAGTACTATGATGGATTCTAAACCCAGATTGAAACTCTTCAAGTAAACCATTTCCCTGCAGGTGGTCAAATAATTGCGTAGCAACAACTCTTTCTAAGATTTTTGAAATGAAAGGGAGATTAGAGATTGGTCTATAGTTAGCTAAAGCTCCTGGATCTAGCGTTGGCTTTTTGAGTAAGGGTTTAATTACAGCCGTTTTAAAAGCCTGCGGTACATGGCCTAAAGTTAATGAAGAATTGATTATATGAAGAATAAAGCTACCAATAAGTGGGAAGACTTCTTTAAATAACCTGGTAGGAATAGGGTCTAAAAGACAAGTTGAAGGTTTGGAAGAGGAAACTATTTTGTCTAACTCACAAAGGTCGATTGGAGTAAACTCATCAAGACAGACATCAATAGAAGGAGTTGTAATAATTACAGTATTTAAGTTAACTATGGGAAGAATCTGATTGATTTTATCTCTGATGGATGAAATTTTATTATTTAAAAAGTTCATAAAGTCCTGACTAGTAAGCTCTAAGGGAATGCTAGGATTGACAGAGTCCTGACTCTTTGTCAACTTGGCTACAGTACTGAAAAGGAACCTGGGATTATTCTTGTTCTCTTCTATTAATGCAGAGTAATAACTCGTTCTAGCTTTTCTAAGAGATTTTTTATAAATTAAAAGATGATTTCTCCAAGCTAAATAGATTTCATCTAAATTAGTGGAGCACCATTTTCTTTCTAATTGACGAGTCTTCTGTTTTAAGCTACGAGTTTCTGTGTTGAACCAAGGAGTTAGAAATCTCTGATTAGACTTTTTCTTTTTTAAGGGGGCCACCAAGTCTAGAGTCTGATGCAGAGAAGCTGAAACACTATTCACCATGTTATCAATTACAGAAGGAGCAAGCTGTCTATAGCTTATTTCTGTTGTGTTGACACATGGCATAGAGGAAACAATCTGCATAAATTTGGTAACAGCATCATCTGAGAGGCATCTACTGCAGTAATATTTTTCTTTAGGAGCCAAATAGTCAGAAATAGTAAAATCAAAGGTTAACAGACAATGGTCTGACAGTACAGGGTTATGAGGAGACACTACAAGATTTTCTATTTCTATGCCATATGTTAGAACAAGGTCCAATGTATGGTGGAGGTAATGAGTAGAATTTCCTACTTTCTGAGAAAACCCAATCGAGTCTAATATTGAATTAAATGCCACATGAAGGCAGTCACTATCTACATCCACATGTATATTAAAGTCCCCTACTATAATTATTCTATCAGATTTCAGCACTAAATCAGCTAAGAAATCAGCAAATTCGGATAAAAATTCTGAGTAGGTTGATGGGGGACGATAAACTATGGCAAATAAAATTGGGTTTAACCTAAAATTGCTAAAGTGCCCAATACTGAGGACCAGGCCTTCAAAGGAATTATAACATGTTTTTTGCTTTACATTAACTAGTAATTTGGAATGGTAAATTGTTGCTACTCCTCCTCCACGACCAGGACTTCTGGGATTTTGACAGTTTAAATAACCAGAGGGAGTTGATTCATTTAAACCAACATAATCCTCTTGCCCTAACCAAGTCTCTGTAAGGGAAATTAAATTAATCTGATGATCAATTAACAGATCATGGACTAACAGAGACTTGGGAGTTAGAGACCTAATATTTAATAAACCACATTTAATTTAAACAGAGGCCAAATCATTCAATTTAGAGGCTTTATGTTTAATTTGAGTTTTACCAATATTTTGCTTTATCACTTTGGGATGCTTATATATTATATTTTTATTTACTTTGGAGGGAGCAGACAACGATTCTCTGATGGGGAAGACAGGGGCTAAGCTGAGGGGTGGCGGATGAAGAGGAGCTGCAGAGAGGCGTGTGAGACTGCGACTCTGCTTCCTGGTCCCAACTCTGAGTGGTCAAGGATTTGGAAAATTGTATAAAAAAGATGCCAGATTGTTAGATAAATGAGAAGCACCATCCAAAGTGGGATGAATGCTGTCTCGTCTCATAAGACCAGGTTTTCCCCAAAATGAGCTCCAATTGTCAATGTAGCCCACGTCATTTTTAGGACACCACACAGACAGCCAGCGGCTCAAGGATGACGAGCGACTAAACATGTCATCACTGGTCAGATTGGGGAGGGGCCCAGAGAATACTACAGTGGCAGACATCGTTTTTGCAAAGTCACACACCAATTCTACATTAAGTTTCGTGACTTTCGACTGCCAGAGACGGATGTCATTAATGCCGGCGTGAATAACAATTGTGGAATATTTACAGTTACTTTTAGCCAGCATTTTCAGATTTGACTCGATGTCGCCTGCTCTGGCCCCAGGAATGCATTTGACTATGGCCGCTGGAGTCTCTAGGTTCACGTTTCTGACTACAGCGTCGCCAATGATCAGAGTTTTTTCCTCAGCTGGTGTGTCGCTGAGTGGGGAAAAACGATTAGAAACGTGAACAGGTTGGTGGTGTACCGGGGCTTTGCGACTAGGCTTTCTTCTCACAGTCACCCACCCAGTCTCCTCGCTGCTGAGGAGAGCCGGAGGACCGCTGACAGGGGCGCCTAAGCTAGCTAGCTCCGCTGCAGCTAAGGGGCGTCCGTCACGGTTAACTGGCGCAGACGGTGTTTCAATGCAGCGGAGCGGGGATTCCAAATCAGACAACCTCGCCTCAAGCGCCTCAAAAAGACAACATTTATTACATTTACCGTTATCACTAAAAGAGGCAGAGGTGTAGCTAAACATCTGACAGAGAGAGCACACCAGAGGAGGAGAGGAAGGAGAGCTAGTAGCCATAGCTAGTGGCTGGAGAGCAAACCACACAGGCAGACAGCAAAACAGGAAGTGACGATACGTTACCACAAGGAAGTGATGATCCCAGAAAACACTCACCCGAGTGAGTGTTTTTCAATCTATGGAGTATCGTCAGCAGGAAGATGATAGACACCAGACCCAACAATGCAGATGAGCTGAAGGTCACTATCAAAGCAACCTGGACCTTCATAACACCCCAGCAGTAACACAGGCTGATCTCCTTCATGCCACAGTGGTCAAATCAAATCAACCTTTATTGTCATGTTGCTGTAAATACAACTGTAGTGCAGGCAAAATGAAATTACGTTTGTCTAGGCATCCATATAAAAAGAATATAATTTAAAACACACTCACTTACCCCCCACCCCAACACAGCCATTCACACATCCCTAAGACACATTTAGTTAGTTACAGTAATATTAACTTATTACAGTTGCAGTTTGAAGTGATAATAACTACCTATGTATAAAATACCAATTAAAGTGGCTGAATGAGTCAAAGTGGCTACTTGAAACTAACTAGAACTATAATATACATAATGTCCATAAGGTGCAGTAGTATGTATGAATGATTCTGGCTCAACTGTTCAGCATCCTTACAGCTTGTGGAAGGAAGGTGTTAATCAGTCTGGTGGTTCTGCCTCTGATGCTCCGGAATCGTTTGCCAGATAGCAGCAGTTCAAAGTGTTTGTGCAGAGGGTGAGAACGGTCCTTGACAATGTTCAGTGCCCTGCTCCTACAACGGCTCTGAAAAAGTTCTTGAACAGAGGGGAGGGAAACTCCAGTTACCCTCTCAGCTCCCTTAACTATCCTCTGCAGGGCTTTTTTGTCTGACATACTGCAGCTGGAGTACTATGTTGCAATGCACTACGTCAGAACACTCTCCACCACACCTCTGTAGAAGGTCCTGAGGATGCAGATGGGAAGAGAGGCCTGTTTGAGTTTCCTCAAGAAGTGCAGTCTCTGCTGGGCCCGTTTCCTGATCCCCAAGGAATTCTTGCTCCAGGTCAGGTTCTGCGAGATCTGCACTCCAAGGAACTTGACGTTCTCCACTGTCTCCACCGAACGGCCGCTGATGCTGAGAGGGACGTGCTCAGGCTGTGACTGCCAGAAGTCGATAATCATCTCCTTCATTTTGTCCACGTTGAGCACCAGATTGTTCTCCCTGCACCAGCCCTCCAGGTCTCTAACTTCTTCCCTGTACATTGATTCCTCATCCCTCTGAATAAGTCCCACCACTGTGGTGTTGTCCGCAAACTTAATAATTTGGTTCCCCTCATGTCTGGATACACAGTCATGTGTTAGAAGTGTAAACAACAGTGGACTGAGTACACAGCCTTGAGAGGATCCAGTGCTCAGCATAATGGAGTTGGAGATGTTGTTTCCAACACGGACAGACTGAGGTCTCTTGGTCAGGAAATCCAGGATCCAGAAACATGTGGCAGTGTTCAGACCAAGAAGAAATAATTTCTCCATCAGCCTCTGGGGAATAATGGTGTTGAATGCTGAACTGAAATCAATGTACAGGAGTCTGGCACAGATGTCTTTCTGATCCAGATGGGTGATGACAGAGCATCAAGATTAAGATTCTGGAAAAGCTTTTCAACAACAGATTAGAAAACTTTTTAAATGAACATGATCTGTTTAATCAGAATCAAGATGGATTTAGATCAACGAGTACAACATCATTGGCAATAATGGAAGCAACTGAGGAAATACAGTAAATGCATTAGATCAAGGAAAATATGCAATTGGTGTATTTATAGATTTTAGAAAAGCATTTGATACAATAAATCATTCAATACTTCTTGATAAACTGCAAATGTATGGTATCAGGGGAATGGCTCTGAATTGGGTTACAAGTTATTTATCTGAGAGACAACAGTTTGTGAAGATGAGAGAATATCTATCTGGATGTATGGGAATTGCCTGTGGGATCCCCCAGGGGTCAGTATTGGGCCCCAAATTATTTAACATATATAAATGATATATTCCAAGTTTCTAAATTATTATAAATAATATTATTATTATTATGATACTAATATATTTTATTCTGGAAATAATTATAATCAACTAATCCATACTCTAAATAATGAATTAAATAGGCTTAAAAGTGGATAGATAGTAATAAATTATTACTAAATATAGATAAAACTAAGGTAATGATATTTGGTAACTGTAAAAATAAAGAAGATATACTTATTCATATAGATAATGTAATTATTGAAAATTTTAAGGAGATCAAATTTTTGGGTGTAATACTAGATGATAAAATTAGTTGGAAACCAAACGTTAGATACATATAAAACAAAGTTGCAAAAAATATTGCAATTATAAATAAAATTAAACAAGTCCTAGATTACAAATCGCTTCATATCTTGTATTGTTCATTAGTACTTCCATACTTGTCCTATTATATAGAGGTCTGGGGTAACAATTATAAAAGTACACTTAATTTATTACTAATATTATAAAAAAGGGCAGTCTGTGTCATACACAAAGTCGGGTATCTTGAACATACTAATTTATTATTTTTCAATTCAAAGTTAATGAAATTACAGGATCTGATTGATTATTATACAACACAGTGAATGTTTAAAGTCAGTAAAAACCTTTTGCCACACAATATACAAAATCTTTTCAGTGACAGAGAAGGAAAATATAATTCATCGGGGAACACAAAATTTAAAATGCACCAAGTAAGATCTGCTAGGAAAAGTTTTTTTGTGTGTGTGTGGGGGGTTAAAATTGTGGAATGGGTTCGGGGAGAAACACAGACAATGTCCAAACATCCATATATTTAAATCAACATATAAAGAAATGATTTTTGAGCAATATAAAAATAAAAGACAGTAATATTACATTGTGTCTTCAATGAAGAAAGGTTGTTATTGTGAATGTATATGCTGAGTAGTATTACTATTAATATCATTATTACTAGAATATTACAACGGTGTTGTAGTATTAGGATTGTTGTTAGGATGGAATTATTTGAAGTATTATATAGGCCAGGTGGTATTATTATTATTGTTGTTGTTGTTGTTGTTGTTGTTGTTGTTGTAACTACCATATAGCTACCTATTTTTTATGGCTGCACCTCAGAGGACCCTTCGGTGAAGTTCCTGAAGTTTGCGGACGACACCACAGTCATCGGTTTGATCCGGGATGGTGATGAGTCTGCATACAGGTGGGAGGTGGAGCAGCTGATCCTCTGGTGCGGCCAGAACCATCTTGAACGTAACCCAGCCAAAACGATGGAGATGACTGTGGATTTCAGGCGACACCCTCCTTCATTCCCCCCACTCACCATCCTCATCAGCACAGTGTCCACTGTGGACTCCTTCAAGTTTCTGGGTACCACAATCTCCTGGAACCTGAAGTGGTCCTCCCATATAGACACTGTCCGGAAAAAGGCCCAGCAGAGGTGTTTTTTTCTGCGTCAGCTCAAGAAGTTTGATTTGCCTCAGGAGCCGCTGGTTGTCTTCTACACCGCCATCATCCAATCTGTCCTCTGCTTTTCCATCACTGTCTGGTTTGGATCTGCCACTAAACAGGACAAGACCAGACTGCAGCGGATCATTAAGTCTGCGGAGAGGATCATTGGTACCGACCTATCCTCCATTGAGAACTTATATCGGTCCATAACCAGGAAACGGGCGGGAAACATCTTTGCTGACCCGTCACACCCCGGCCACAAACTGTTTGAACTTCTATCTTCTGGTCGTCGTTACAGATCACTGAAGGTCAAAACCACCCGTCACAGGAACAGTTTCTTTCCTCAAGCCATCACTCTGATGAACTCCTAACATTCACCTAGTCCTACCTGTTGCTGTACTCATGACTTTTCATCCATTATTACATTGCACATAACTCTCAAACTGCTTTTTACTTCATTCATATTATATCACTGAATCTGAGTTCACATTGAAATACTGTGTGACTGTATATTTTTTTCATATATTTCTGCAAAGTGTGGATAGTCTGAGTAAATAACTGCATATATTCCTATATATATATTTGCATCCTTTTATAGAAACGTGGACAGACTGTAATTTACTGTACATACTCTGTTGTCATTGAATCCTTATTTAAATCTTATTTAAATCCTCCACCTGAACAATGAGAGCAAGTTTTTAGCCGAAGTCAAATTCCTTGTATGTGTTGTGCATACTTGGCCAATAAAGCTGATTCTGATTCTGATTATTATTATATGGTTACTTATTGCACCTAGGTATTGTAAGCCATGTGGGGGTATATGGTGGTACATATGGTGATTCATCATCATCATCATAGCAGTCTGTCGTGGGCGACAATGACTGTTTCATTTAGGTCTGATCAGATTCCTCCACACAGCTCTGTCCTTAGCCTTCTGCTGCCAGGAACTCCTGTCTTTGTCCAACTTCTTCAAGTTTCTTTTTACAGTGTCTTTAAATCTGAGCCTTGGTCTACCCTGATTGCGTTTGCCCTCGCATAACTGTGAGTAGAGTAACTGCTGAGGGAGACGCTGGTGGTCCATCCTCTCAACATGTCCGAGCCACCTCTGGTCCATCTGTATTAGCATGTCCTCCACTGATGGTAGACCATGATGATAATATTGTCTCTAATTATATTAACATACCAGAAGTATTTACTTATTATTACTACAATTATTATTAGATGTTGGTATTATTGTCAGTATAAACTACCATTGTTGTATCATTTCTATTGCATAATTTAATTATAAGATATATTATATATTATGGCATTGTATAATGAATGTAATTGCGGGATGAATAATGACTAGCAGAAGTCTTAACAAAAATTTTCCACAGATTCAGTACTATTTAAAACAGCTAGATAGAAAATTTACAGCTATCACAGTCTCTGAAACTTGGCTCAATGAAGAGCAGGCTTCTCTGATGGCAATAGAGGGATATCAGATGTTTTATATTAATAGATTTCAAAAAAGGGTGGTGGTGTTCCACTGTATATTGATGAACTGTATAGGTGTAAACTTGTAAATGGAATGTCCTTTGCACTACCAGGGATTCTGGAATGTGTTACTGCTGAGATTGACCAAGATAAAATGAAAAATCTAATTATAAGTTGAATATAGAGAATGCTGGGAACTTGCGCTGAGACATTCAGAGATAAACTAGTCGAGCTGTACAATAATATAACTAGTAAGAAAATGGGTGTAATCTGTGGAGATTTCAGTATTGATTTACTAAATCCACCGCTGCACGGTGGCGCAGTGGTTTAGCACTGTGGCAGCACAGTTTACCCTCGGCCGGGGGATCGCGGGTAAATTCCTTGGTAAAATAAGTATTTGGTCAATAACAAAAGTTCATCTCAATACTTTGTTATATACCCTTTGTTGGCAATGACAGAGGTCAAACGTTTTCTGTAAGTCTTCACAAGGTTTTCACACACTGTTGCTGGTATTTTGGCCCATTCCTCCATGCAGATCTCCTCTAGAGCAATGATGTTTTGGGGCTGTTGCTGGGCAACACAGACTTTCAACTCCTTCCAAAGATTTTCTATGGGGTTGAGATCTGGAGACTGGCTAGGCCACTCCAGGACCTTGAAATGCTTTTTACGAAGCCACTCCTTCGTTGCCCGGGCGGTGTGTTTGGGATCATTGTCATGCTGAAAGACCCAGCCACGTTTCATCTTCAATGCCCTTGCTGGTGGAAGGAGGTTTTCACTCAAAATCTCACAATACATGGCCCCATTCATTCTTTCCTTTACACGGATCAGTCGTCCTGGTCCCTTTGCAGAAAAACAGCCCCAAAGTATGATGTTTCCACCCCCATGCTTCACAGTAGGTATGGTGTTCTTTCTCCTCCAAACACGACAAGTTGAGTTTTTACCAAAAAGTTCTATTTTGGTTTCATCTGACCATATGACATTCTCCCAGTCCTCTTCTGGATCATCCAAATGCTCTCTAGCAAACTTCAGACAGGCTTGGACATGTACTGGCTTAAGCAGGGGGACACGTCTGGCACTGCAGGATTTGAGTCCCTGGCAGCGTAGTGTGTTTCTGATGTAGCCTTTGTTACTTTGGTCCCAGCTCTCTGCAGGTCATCCACTAGGTCCCCCCATGTGGTTCTGGGATTTTTGCTCACAGCTCTCATGATAATTTTGACCCCACAGGGTGAGATCTTGCATGGAGACCCAGATCGAGGGAGATTATCAGTGGTCTTGTATGTCTTCCATTTTCTAATAATTGCTCCCACAGTTGATTTCTTCACACCAAGCTGCTAACCTATTGCAGATTCAGTCTTCCCAGCCGAGTGCAGGTCTACAATTTTGTTTCTGGTGTTCTTTGGCAGCTCTTTGGTGTTGGCCATAGTGGAGTTTGGAGTCTGACTGTTTGAGGTTGTGGACAGGTGTTTTTTATACTGATAAGGAGTTCAAACAGGTACCATTAATACAGGTAACAAGTGGAGGACAGATGAGCCTCTTAAAGAAGAAGTTACAGGTTTGTGAGAGCCAGAAATCTTGCTTGTTTGTAGGTGACCAAATACTTATTTTACTGAGGAATTTACCAATTAATTCATTAAAAATCCTTCAATGTGATTTTCTGGATTTTTTTTTTCTCATTTTGTCTCTCATATTTGAGGTATACTTATGATGAAAATTGGAGACCTCTCTCATCTTTTAAGTGGGAGAACTTGCCCAGTTGGTGGCTGACCAAATATTTTTTTGTCCCACTGTATATAAATGACATAAGTGACCATTTGGCAGTCTTTCAGGTTCGGGTTCAGGTTACTTTATTTGTACCCGTAGGTAGATTTGTTCTTTGTCAGTCTTTGCACTTATCCATGGCCACATGGGGGCCAATACAGAAAAACACTTTAAAATCTTTCAGATACAAATCACAAAATGCAATCAGTTCTTTTAAAGAAGACCGGCTGAAGCAAGACTGGACAAAAGTCTATGTATCAGATGTAAATGAAGCCTATGACACATTCATGAACATTGTTACCACTCTTTATGAAAAAAAAATTGTCCAGCAGTAAAGAAAAAGCTGAAACAGAAATTTGTCGACAAGCCATGGTTAACCAAAGGATTACAAAAAACATGTAAAATGAAAAATTCACTATATAAAGTTTTTCTAAAGAAAAGGATAAAAGAAGCAGAGCAGTGGTATAAAACATACAAAAATAAGTTAATATATATAATGAGATGTAGTAAAAGAGACTATTACAGCAAAGAACTGGAGAAAAAGAGAGATAACACTAAAAATACATGGACAATACTTAATAATATTCTTGGAAAAAAAAACAGAAATACAAGCTACCCAACCAATATTTAAAAAAAAAAAAAAAGACTCAGTGTGAATGCAGTCTCACCTGCAGATGAATTTAATTTTTTTTTTTTTTTTTTTTTTTTTTAACATTGGCCCTAATTTGGCTTGAGAAATACCCATTACGGCACCTACAGGTGATACAATAAGCAAAAACACTGCTATAAAAGTAAAACACCTATGGACTGTGATGGTATTGACATGCTTTTAGTCAAAACTATTATTGAATGCTTAGTGAAGCCACTGATGTATATTTGTAACCTGTCTCTCCAAACAGGTATATTTCCCAATGCAATGAAAATAACTAAAGTAATTCCGATATACAAGATGGGTGACAGAGGGGAATTTTCAAACTATAGACCAATTTCACTATTGTCGCAATTTTCCAAGATACTTGAAAAAATATTCTGTGAGACAATTGACAACTTCATAATGAAGAATAATTTACTGTGTGAGCAGCAATATGGGTTCAGACACAAGAGGACAACTGCATTAGAAACTATAGAAAAAAATCTATAGAAAAAATCTCAACTGCCATTGAAAATAAAGAGTATTCAGTTGGGGTATTCCTGGATCTTAAAAAAGCATTTGATACAGTGAATCATAAATTATTGTTAAAGAAACTACAAGATTATGGTATTGGGGGTAGCACTGTCCTGGTTATGTAGTTACTTAAACAATAGATATCAGTATGTATGTGTTGGTAACAAAAACTCAGTTACTGAAGGTTACTTGCGGAGTCCCACAGGGTTCAGTTTTGGGGCCATTGTTATTCAATATGTATATAAATGATATATGTAAAGTTTCAGAAAAAATGGATTTAATATTGTTTGCAGATGACACTAATTTATTATGCAGTGGAAGCAATTTGGAATAATTTTTGGATACAGACGGAAAGGAATTAGGAAAGCTTAAACTGTGGTTTGATTCAAACAAATTAACACTCAATTTAAGTAAGACAAAATTGATAATTTTTAACAACCATCACAACAACTTAGTATCTAAACTCAGTGTAAATGGTGTAGATATTGAAAGGGTATCCGAAATTAAATTTCTTGGCGTAATAATTGATAATAAACTGTGTTGGAAGTTACATATTAATTATATTAAAGGTAAAATATCCAAATCAATTGCAATACTACACAGAGTGAAATATTTGCTGAATCAACCCACACTATATACCTTGTATCATTCATTAATACTCCCATACATGATATATTGTACTGAAGTATGGGGAAATACATATAAAACAAACATATATCCAGTCTTTATGCTTCAGAAGAGAGCTATTAGAATAATAAACAAAGCAGCTTACAGGGAACCAACAAACTCACTTTTTCTTAAATTAAAAGCTCTCAAGTTGAAAGATCTGGTTGACTTTAAAACTGCAATAATAATGTTTAAAGTGAAGAATCTATCACTGCCCGCAAATATCCAAAAGTTGTTCCAAATAAGGGAGAAACAATATCATTTCAGAGGAACATGTATATTTCAAAAACCTTCAGTGAGAACTACAACCAAGCAACACTGTGTTTCAGTGCAAAGAGTCAGATTATGGAACGATTTTGGACCTGAATTAAAATCATGTACAACGCTTGGACAATTTAAACAAAAACTAAAGGAAGAAATACTCCAAACATATCAGAATCAGAATCAGAATCAGGTTTATTGCCATTGTTCATGTAGTACACAAACTAGGAATTTGTCTCGGTGCAATGCTGCAACATTAAACATGATAAAAATAAAAGAAATAAAAAACTATGCATGCAATAAAATGTAGAATATGAATGAGTAATACTAGTCAAAGAAATTTTTAAATATATTAGCGAGCAGCAGATATTGTGGAGTACCCCATAGTGCAGTCGGTAATGCAAAAAGAAAACAGTGATGATTGACATGAGTCTGGTTGAGCTGCTGTACATAGTGCACGAGAGTCAATAAGTCACTTAGTGTTCAGCAGTCTGATGGCAGAGGGGAAGAAGCTGGGAAGAAATATATATACAAGATGACATGTAAAATCACATAAGGATTGTCATATCCAGTCTGCGTTGTGTTCTTGCTTAGTTTTTTTTTTCTGTTTTTTTTTTGTCACATTTTGTCTTAGCTTTGTTCTGAATTGTAATCGCTCCTGTTTTGTTTTTCTTTTGAATTCTTGGATGGAATATGGGTGGGCAATATAAGCTGTGGCTTAAGCCATCACCCATTTGGATAACTTATGTTGAACTGTATAATCAGAGGAGTTATTGTCTAATTTGACTTTGTTAGATTTTTTCCCCTTTTGTTATATTATTCTGTTCTTTTCTTTTAATCTTTACTTTTAATCTATCTGAAATAAAGATTCATTCAAATTCATTCAAATTTTATAAGCCTTAATTAGTAATGCAATTAGTAATATTTGATGAGGCTCATAGTCTGGTGGCAGAATTCATGACTCTGACTTGTTACAATAATGGACAAGGAGAACTCGCACCTTCCAGCACCTTCCAGCTTTAGTAACCCCTCTTTATTAAACTCACAGGGATGGCACAAACATACGGCATTTAAGATCAGCAGAATTTAACATGACAATAATTGGGGTTACTTGATTGCATTCCCTCCCTGGGAAGGTCTATGCCAAGGTACTGGAGAGGAGTGTCCGGCCGTTGGTCGAACCTCGGATTCAGGAGGAGCAATGTGGTTTTCGTCCTGGCCGTGGCACATCGGACCAGCTCTTTACCCTCTCCAGAATTCTTGAGGGTTCGTGGGAGTTTGCCCAACCAGTTTACATGTGTTTTGTGGACTTGGAGAAGGCATTTGACCGCGTCCCTCATGGATTTTTGTGGGGGGTGCTTCGGGAGTATGGGGTATCGGGCTTGTTGTTACGAACTAGTCGGTCTCTGTACGACCGTTGTGAGAGTTTGGTTCGTATTGCCAACACTCGGTCGGAGTCATTCCCAGTGAGAGTTGGACTCCGCCAGGGCTGCCCTTTGTCACCGATCCTGTTCATAATTTTTATGGACAGGATTTCTAGGCGCAGCCAGGGAATGGAGGGTGTCATGCTTGGTGACCACAGGATCTCATCTCTGTTGTTTGCAGATGATGTTGTCCTGTTGGCTTCATCCAGCAATGACCTACAGCTCTTGCTGGGACGGTTTGCCGCTGAGTGTGAAGCGGCTGGGATGAGAATCAGCACCTCCAAGTCCGAGTCCATGGTCCTCAGCCGGAAAAAGGTGGATTGTCCTCTCCGGGTTGGGGACAGGCTCCTGCCCCAAGTGGAGGAGTTTAAGTATCTTGGGGTCTTGTTCATGAGTGAGGGGAAAATGGAGCGAGAGATCGACAGACGGATTGGAGCAGCATCTGCAGTGATGCGGACGTTGTACCGGTCTGTTGTGGTGAAGAGGGAGCTGAGTTCTAAGGCAAAGCTGTCGATTTACCAGTCAATCTACGTTCCTACTCTCACCTATGGTCACGAGCTTTGGGTAATGACCGAAAGAACGAGATCGCGGATACAAGCAGCTGAAATGAGCTTTCTCCGTAGGATTGCTGGACTCACCCTCAGAGATACGGTGAGGGGCTCAGTCATCCGGGAGAGGCTCAGAGTAGAACCGCTGCTCCTCCACATTGAAAGGAGTCAGTTGAGGTGGTATGGGCATCTGATTAGGATGCCTCCTGGATGCCTCCCACTTGAGGTGTTTCAGGTACGTCCCACTGGGAGGAGACCCCAGGGCAGACCCAGGACTCGGTGGAGAGACTATGTGTCCCAGCTGGTCTGGGAACGCCTTGGTATCCCCTCTGAAGAGCTGGAGCAGGTGGCTGGGAAGAGGGAAGTCTGGGCTTCTCTGCTTGAACTGCTGCCTCCGCGACCCGGACCTCCGGAAAAGCGGTAGAAGATGGATGGATGGATGGATGGATGTATGGATGATTGCATGAAAAATGAACATACCAAACACTTAAGATCACCATTTTACTCTCATGATTAATTTGTAGTACGTAAAGCTCTGATCTGTGCAGTCCCTGAGGTTCAAGAAAAGTTATGCAGTTCTGATAAAAAGGTTGCAAAAATTTAGTGTAGAATTTGGATTTGCACGGATTTAAGGAAAAAGAGGGATAGAGGGGGAGGAGACGCAGGATCAGGGATGTATCAAAGACCAAGCACCATCAGGGTCTGACCGACTGGCTTGTAGCTGCTTTCTGATGGAGCAAATTTAAAGCTGACCACCACAACAGCTGACGTGAAAAAGGTGAGGGCCTACTGTGGAGATGAAAACCTGCCGTGGGTTACTTCAGGCCTGGGGAAGGTGGTCCTCCTCAGTGTCTCGTAGGGGATTTTTGCTCACAAAATCTGTATGTCTTCACTCCTAGGTCACTCAAAGCAGGTTTGCTTCAGGGAGAGTGGGGGGACCCGGTCCTGGGTCTCAACCCGCTGATATACTGGAAAATGGCAGCTGGTTTGAATACAGGCTGAAATGCACAGCTTCCCTCTGGTGGGTGACTAAGCTAGGTAAGTTAAAAAAAGTCAAACACTACTCAGGCTTTCGTCCCTAGTTCTAACAAAGGCAAACTTCTACAGAAAACATGAACTCCAAAAATCTACAAAACCGTAACTAGAAAAAGCAGGCGGTCGCCTGGGCAGAAAAACTTCAAAGAGAAGAGAGATGTAGAGAGTATGTGGCAAAGCTACTGCTTTAACTGCTTTAACTGTCCTAATTGTCTTATGTGTGTTAATAGTATTCATTAGTATTAGCTGTGTTATTACCTTACTAGTACTGATGTGTACCATTACCTTGGCATTCGTTTGGAAAGCAGAGCAAGAATTTCGTTGCTCAGGAAATGCTGCATTTCTTAACAGTGCACATGATATTAAAGCCTTTGAATCTTGAATCTTAGGGAACAGACATCGAGATGGTGACATCCTATAAGTACCTGGGTGTTCATCTGAACAATAAACTAGACTGGTCACACAATACTGACGCACTCTACAAGAAGGGACAGCGCAGGCTGTTCCTACTGAGGAGACTCAGGTCTTTTGGTGTACAAGGGGCGCTGCTGAAGTCATTCTATGACACGTTGGTGGCATCAGCCATCACTTTTGGAGTGGTCTGCTGGGGCAGTGGCATTACAGCAGCCGATAGGAAGAGACTGAACAAACTGATCAAGAAAGCTAGCTCTGTCCTGGGGAAACGCCTTGACCCAGTGGAGGAGATAGGAGAGAGAAGGATGGTGGCTAAACTGTCATCTCTGCTGGAGTTCGAGTCCCACCCTATGCAGGACATACTGAACGCACTGAGGAGCTCATTTAGCAGCAGACTACATCATCCTAGGTGCGCAACCGAGAGGTTTCGCAGGTCCTTCCTACCTACGGCTGTCAGACTGTATAACCTAAGCAGGGCTGCTCGCAGAGATAGCAAAAAAACATGACAACCTAATAGTATTGAATGCAAAAGAGGCAATAGACTTACACAAATGGTCCCCTCCGGTATACAACTAGGAAAATACCGGTCGCTACGGAGGGTGGCAATATGTATGGGTACATAATCATACCATGTAGGGTAACTAAGTAGACGGTTATGTTGTTCATCCCATCTAGCTACAATGCTCCGCACTGTGTGTTTATATATTTATATGTACATATGTATATTCGCAGCTCTTGTTTTTTCTTGCCTTCTGATTGTTGCTCTGAGTGTTGCTATCCCTGTGCTGTTGCAATCCTGGAATTTCCCCATTGTGGGACTAATGAAGGCTTATCTTATCTTATCTTATCTTAAATCTTGAAGGACGGAGGAGATGTGAACTGCAGCAGGGTCAGGAGCAGAAGAGAGAGAGAGAAGAGCGAAGAGACTGATCTTCAGTGTGTCTTCTGGTTTAAACTTCGCTCCCCACATGCTGGAAGGGAGGAGCTTTGAATCTCCCAATGAATCAGAGAGAGAGCTGCACAGAGGTTGGCTTTGTTACCATGGTTATACAGCGAGGAAAGAGAAACGTGGAGGAGGTGTGATTCACTGAGCTGGGAGAAAACAAAAGACAGTGAGCACATGATATGATGAATCCTAAGCAGTGTTGGGCAAGTTACTAAAAAATAGTAACTAGTTACAGTGAGTAGTTACTTTTGAGTTACTGCATGATTAAAGTAACTACTTTAACTAAAGTACTAGAGTTTTCGTACTGTATGACCTCTGTTCAGATGAAAGTAAATTTTGCATTTTATTTGGAAATCAAGGTCCCAGAGTCTGGAGGAAGAGTGGAGAGGCATAGAATCTAAGTTGCTTGAGGTTTAGTGTGAAGTTTCTACAGTCAGTGATGGTTAGAGGAACCAGGTCATCTGCTGGTGTTGGTCCACTGTGTTTTATCAAGACCAAAGTCAGCGCAGTCGTCTACCAGGAAATTTTAGAGCACTTCATGCTTCTCCCTGCTGACAAGCTTTATGAAGATACTGGTTTCATTTTCCAGCAAGACTTGGTACCCCCCCCCCCACACACACACACACACTGCTAAAAGTATCAAAACCTGGTTTAATGACCATGGCATCACTGTGTTTGATTGTCCAGCAAACTCTCCTGACCTAAACCCCATAGAGAATCAGGAGGGGCAAACGGTAGTGCAGTGGTTTAGCACTGTGACAGCACAGTTTACCCTCGGCCGGGGGATCGCGGGGATCATGAGATCGTGGGTTCGATCCCAGCCCCCGACCAACAGTGAGCTGTGTGGAGTTTGCATGTTCTCCCCGTGTTGCGTGGGTTTACTCCGGGATTTCTCCGGTTTCCTCCCGCACACCAAAAACATGTAGGTTTAGGGCGCTCGCGCACGCAGCGACCGGCAGCCGGTGGCTTGTCACCAGACTGCAAACCAAGTCTACCTACGGGTACAAATAAGTAACAAAAAAAAAAAAACACTTTTTCACACCACTGTATCTGTGGTAAACTGGACGTAATGACAAATCAGAAAGAATCCTGTTGTTCAAAGTGATATTTAACTTTGTGTTTTCTATTAGTAAATACTGCATGAACAGCGGCACAAATGTACAAAAAGAAAAAATACTCTTAATGGATATGATCATGAAATGAAAACTATACCATAGCAAGTTTTTGTGGTCAGAGATCTATGAAATCAGCAACTTTTTGTCCTCTCGGTGCTGCGGTTTATTCCATAGTTCTGTAATATTCATAGTATTGCACCAAGTCAAGCTTCTCTTCTTCATGGAGGGTTACCGACTTGTGCACGACAAGCAAGTGAGTTTTTCCTTGAAGACAAACGGAAGAAAAAAAATCTGCAGGAAACAAGCAGAACTCCCAGCTGTGGCAGCTTCTTCACATTGTATCGTCTAGTCTGGATTTCTGTGTGCCGTGAAAGAAAATGAGAACAGACCACAAAAGTGGAGCTGGATTACTCACATGATATTATCACACATTATTATTACCATGGTATCAATGATTGTGTGGTCATGGTTACCATGGCAACACACCGAGGAGGGAGGTGACGTTGCAGGGAGTTTCAAATGGAGAAATCTTGTGAAGGGCAGTTAACTTATATTCCCTGAGGGTTTAGGTATGTAATGCATTTCAAAAGGATACGACACTTGGCCTCATTAAAAGGTGCTATACTGTCTATGGTATAGACAAATTATTTTCATTAGCCTTGACCAGCTCATGCTTCCCTATATGTCCAGAAGTAAACATTTACTTGGTCTTCATTTAGTATGTCTTTCATCCTGCAGTAACAGTGCCCGTCCCACTCCAGCAGTCGGGACTGCTCTATGCCCAATTGCCCATAAAAAAGTAGAAAAAAGTCAATCTTTGCCAAGCAGAGTCCAACATTTGTGCTGGTTGGGTTAGTGACGCAAGATAACTTAAAAAAAAAAAAAAAAAGCAGCTAAATTACAGTAAAGGTTGCCACAGCATCAGCAAGTTGAAAAACCATGTTTGGGACATGCCAAGGCTATTAAGCAACGACTAACAGAACTTTCATAATACAAAGTAAACTTATATATAGCTATCATATTACTCAATTACTAATACTGATTAACTAAGGAAACATTCAAAAACAACAAACTGTAAGCAGAAAACCTAGGAACAAAGTATAGGGGCATCAAGGCCAACATTTTGAAAGATGTATCAGAGTCCAAACTTTGACCATGAAATGGATGAGATATTCAGCTATGTCTCATATAAATTATCCACCATTCACCAAATTGTGAATAGTGTGTGTGTGTGTTGGGGGGATACATTGGTGTATCCTGATACTTTATTAAAAAATATTAATAAATGTTACAAATACAAACTTACTTAGGTAACAGTTCAGCCCATTAGATTGGTGGTGGTGGTGGTGGTGGGGGGGGGGGGGGGGGGTTGAGTCAACCTAGTATCACAATACTTGGTCCGGTTTGGAGTGGCTCCTTTTCCTCTTGACTAGATGAAAGACAGAAATGGGTGGTGGTGAGTTAAAGGCCAAATGTTACCTAATTTTTTTTGCCAAATGCCTACAAATTATGATAAAATACACATAGCTTAAACCAAATATTCATACCGGAGACCATATCACCCACCCGTATTTACATAATTGTACAAAATACACCAGGCGAAGGCCCTGCCTTGCTCGCTGGCTCGTGACAGCCAATCCAGACCGCGGCCATGATTTTGACGTCACAAATTTCACCCTGGCTGCCCTGCCGTATCGACATTCACACTTATCAACATTGGACAATCATGACGGAAAGTGCCAGCGATTGTGAGGAAATTAGTTTAGTTTTGTCCTCTTGTGAATCGGACTTGGAATTCAGGGAAGACGACACCCCAGATACTGATGACAGTGGTTCAGACAGTGACAGAGGCATAGAACCTTACAGGTTTGAGCCGTCCGAGACGGAATCAGATGCTTTGTCTGATGACAACAGTTCCGACAATGACCAGAGAGCAGAACCAGTGGAAAATGTCATTGAATTGGACATTAATCACCTCCAGAATGTCGAATGGTAAGCAAAAAGAAATTTGTGATGTTTAATAAATTAATTACCGTAAATCGGGGCTATAAGGGACGGCGGGGTAATAAAGGACACTTTTCTGGGAAATGTTTTAAATGTACCTAATTCTGCTTTTTTTTATTTTGAGCAGGACGCTGAGTTGTGTTGTTGTATATATGTACAAACTTGGACAGTTGCTGAATGCTCTTGCATTGTTTCATGTACAGTGTTACTGCCATTAAAATGTGATGAAAATACATACAGTAAATGCAAATATTTGACATAATGTCTGGCCCAGAAAACACGCACGCAGGCTCAGGATAGATTTAACGGCTTTATTCAACAAGCAGGTGTGTCTGAATGGATGTACGCGGTATGGGTATGTGCTGGGGTGAACGCCGATGCGCAGGCAGCAGAGCAGCGCGCCGTTCAGCCGGAAAACCCTATGGAGAGAAGAGCAGAGGACAGGGATAACGGGCACCACACCGAGACAGGGATAATCAGTGATAGCGTTGCTTACTTGCAGGGACAGGTGGCTGGCGTCGGCAGGTGATGAGCCCGGGAGACAGCGTCCTGCAGAGCCTGCGCGGAGGACAGAGATGATACGGCGATGACGGGGGAAATCCGCCGCTGGGAGGGTCCACCTGTGCACAGGGGTGAAAACTTGGAAGACAAGGTAAGGAGTTCTTACGTGTAGAAGAATCTTGCTGGTGATCTGAGGTAGAGTCATGAGCCTTGGAAGCGCTGATGAGAACAGACGGCTCCAGACCGCAGCAGAGGGCTGAGTGGGCTAAATAGCCCACCGCTGATGAGGAGCAGGTGTGCGCGCAGCTGAAGCCGCTGATGAGCGGCGAGTTGTGACAATATTTCACCCTGGGATTAATTTTATTCCTTGTCAATGGTCTCACATTGAAGTTCTGGCCCCTTGAAGTCCGCCCTTGTTGTCTGAACTTTCCGTGTCCATTGTGCCGCTACTTGGTGATCTTTCGGGAAAGTAAATAGTGAAACATCATTCTTGTTGGTATTGTTGCAATAGCCAGCGATACAATGTTTCCCACCACTGCCAGGCATGGTGAAATATCCAATTTTTAATTTCTTGTTGCTCACTTCAATCTTCCAGTCTCCATATAAACAATCAATCGGGATACCCCAAGCATCAAACTAGGGTACAATCGGTTTTGTCACTTCCGCCTTCTTCCCCAGGGGATTCCAGTGGCCCTGAGTGAGAACGTCAGGCCAAGCGCGGCAGTTTTAAATTAACGAATGTTCCGGCGTTACTGAAGCATATGCACCAAGACCCGAACGGATCGGTTCCCTTTTATATCTAGTTTCAAGACATTTTAAGGACCCTGTTACGTGACATTTGGCCTTTAAAGCAAGTTCAGAAAATATATTTGGGAAATACACTTGTGAAAGCCAGTGGTGGGATGTGACAAAAAATGCTTCGTTGTTGTATTTAAGCACAATTGTCATGTTGCTGCGTTTCAGTAAAGCAGATTTTACAAGTGCCAGGTTATGGTTAAAATAACTTGTTTTTATTGTAGCCTCAGAAATCAGAAGAGTGAATACAGTCAGTTGAACTGAATAATTTGAATGAAGTATGTTCACTATTATATTACAAGTACATTCCAAACTGAGTTATTCTTCCAGCCCATTTACCTTCGAAGCACCTGAAAAACACCCAAACTAAATTCAAAGCTGCTCTTCAGCCTCTTGCACTGTCTTCATAGGCTTGGTCTCATTCAAAGGAAAAAAACTAATTTTTTTTAACAAAACTGTCAGAACGCCTCTAAGTGCTTCAGCCACTGAGTAACAGTGATCTAAACATGCTAAATTTAAAGAAAATAAAGTTCACCTGGGTGTTTTTTTAGATACAAATGCCTGAAAATAACATACTGCGGCGGCATGAAATAATGCGGAATTATTGGAGGTTTTAAGTAGAGTTTTATTATCATACCGCTGTCACAAGCTCCGCTCCCGGCGCCGTGCATGCGCGCCGAGAGCGAGCCACGGCTCTCAGTGAAGAGGGGAGGACACAATGTCTGTGTCCTGCAGCAGGGGTTGAGAGAGAGTGAGAGCATGGTTACAATGCAGTATATATACACCCAACTACAACAATACATCAAAGCATTCACAGCAGTTGGTCTGATCAAAGAGATAACAGGACAGGCATGAGACATTTGCATGAAAGGCAACCATTAACATCACAGAGGTGAGCCAGACGAAACGGGGCTGCCTGTAGACATTAATGCACATTTCACTGTTCTGTTATTTGCTCTAGCCGAGCGCTGTGTTTGACCAGTCTGTTTGTGGAGATTTACCTCAAAGCACATCTACATATGCAAGATGCTCAGAAGAAGCACAGTAAGGACAAGACGCATGAACACTATACGAGAATGGCGCATTACATCACAATACATGCATGTTTGCATCACAAATACATGAATGGCACATTGCATCTCAGTAGTGCAGCGGGAAAAACAGAGACAAGAGAGCTGAGTGTCCTTATCTGTTGTGGGGGTTAACCGAACCGCCACAATACAGCTGTTAGATACTGGCTGGAAAACACAATAGGAATGTAGAACCAAGTGTTCTGAAGTTCAGGTAAAAATTTGGTAACAATCGGACAAGAAATGAATATATTACACACCTTTTTTCTCAGGCGTCTTCATGCGTCTTCAAGGTGTGCCAAATGGAATCAGGGTCACCCCCCTGTGATTCTTCAGCTAACGACCAGGTCAGGTAATTAATAATTTCTTCAATGTTCCATGTTAATTTTAGCCATTTTTCAAAAAGGTGAGTGATGTTACAACACTTCTTTCTTTGATTCACGGACTGCTTTATGCTAGCTTTACGCACCTGCATTTACGCACGTGTTTTAGCGGGGGCAACGAAGCTGAACGGCCCCTTGTGAGGTATCCCTGAATTCAGAAATTAGTTGGCTAAGCCACATGTCCATCATTTGCTTACTCTGATTTAATTGGCTCCTTGTGTTCTCGTTAGCTATGAGGCTGGACCTTCATGGACCTTTATCGCTCATTGGGTTTTCACAGCTGTCAATCAAAAAATGGAGGCTGTATTGGGTCAAATGAGCTGTCAATCTCTCCTGGGCGTTACCCCGGTTGGGGGGGATTCTTTTCCGGTTCAGCCTCCTGGAAGTGATGTGTTTCTAGCATAAAAAGCTAACTGTTTTCAGCCAATTTTCGGCAGTTTTATGGTCTATTTTATGTCAGTTTTCCCCGTCGTCATCAAGATGGACAATAAATCTTACTCAGATAGATATATTGGACCCTTTGGACCCTTTGCAATACAAATGGACCGTATTTGTGGAACTGTGGCTGACATATATTCATATCTGCATATTGTAAGTCAAAGAGAAGATTGGGATTACATCTGTGCTGACCTCACACCTTGGAGAAGGACATGAGAGCTGAGCCACCTGTGGAAAGATACCAGCGCAGGCAGAGGAGTGAAAAAGGCTTTCCGACCCCTCGGGACCAGAGGGGGGCAGAAGGACACTGAGGGGGGTTATTGTATAGAGGGAAGTGTGAATAAGAAGGTATTGTTTCCTTTGTTGTGACTCACTTAAATAGAGGAGACCTGACTGCGATCGGTCTCTCATTTTCTACTCAGAGATTGATGTGGATGTGACTCTGTGAAATAAACCTGAATAATGGAATCATTCAGTTTTTTCATTTCACTGTTTCCACACTGGTGACCAGGCAACGTGAGAGAACATGAGCGAGAGGGAGAACCACGAGGCAGACTCATCAGAGACGGCCCGAGCGAGCGCCGCCACCGTCAAACTGCCAGACTTCTGGTGCAATGATCCGAATTCGTGGTTCCTCCATGCCGAGGCACAGTTCACGCTCGCAGGAATAACGGCAGCTAACACTAAGTTTTACCATGTTATCGCCAAGCTCGACCCTCACACGACGGGATGCGTGTGGAGCGTGGTGCAGCAGCAGCCCGCAGACGATAAATACGGCAAGCTGAAGGCCGCCCTCATCGAATGTTTCGCACCCGCAGCTGAAGAGAGGGCCAAGAGACTCATCACCATCTACGGCCAAGCAGGGCACAGGCCGATCGCCCTGATGGAGGAGATGCTGCATTTGAAAGAGGCAGACGACGACCATTTCCTCTTTAAACAAATCTTCCTCAGCACCCTCCCGACACACATGAGAGGGACCCTGGCCAACATGCAGGGGGAGACGCAGCGAGAGTTCCGTGCGATGGCCCGTTAGGCGCAGAGGCTCCTCAACTCCTGCGGTGAGCAGACGACCACAGCAGCAGCAGCAGACCTCAGCACGACGACCCCACGCAGCGAGGAGCTGGAGATGGCTGAGCGGTGCCCACCCAACATAGCAGCGGCGCGGCCACGACACGGCAGAGGAGATGACCTCTGTTTCTTCCACCGGCGCTTCGTGGAGAAAGCACGCAGGTGCGTGCCACCGTGCGGTTTCAGGAGCTCGGGAAACAGCAAAGCCGAGACCCGGTAGCAGCCACGGCTCTCGGCGAGACAAACAAGCTGCTTTACATCAAGGATGAGAGCTCCGGGCGGCAGTTCCTCATAGACACCGGGGCTCAGGTGAGCTTCATCAACCCCACCTACGCTGACCGGGTAGCGGGCCCCAGCGGCGACGGAGCAACGGCTGCGAACGGCTCGAGCATCAAGACCTACGGAGAAAGAACTTTATCTCTGTCCTTCCACGGCCGCTCTTATGAATGGACCTTCATCGTAGCGGTAGTGAGCTTCAATATGTTAGGTGCTGATTTTCTGTGTTCACATGGTTTATTAGTTGATCTGGCCAACAGACGCTTAGTGAATGCACTGTCTTTTGCTTCTATTCCCTGTGCAGCTCGAGTGTCACCGCCGCCAGTGCAGGCTCACGTCGCCACAACAGAGGGTAAGTTTGACACACTCCTCACCCAATTTCCAGCACTCACCACCCCTACCTTTTCAGCATCAGATGCAAAACACGGGGTGGAGCATTTTATCACTACAGTAGGCCCGCCCGTGTTTGCAAAAGCACGGCGCTTGGACGCGGCTAAACTCCACATTGCGCTTGAAGAGTTCGCCAGCCTGGATAAACTGGGCATTATTCGGCTTTCAAAAAGCCCTTGGGCCTCGCCACTACACATGGTTCCGAAAGCCGACGGCTCCTGGAGACCGTGCGGCGACTACCGCAGATTAAATAATGCCACGACGCATGACCGCTACCCGATTCCGCATATTCATGGATTTCGTGGTGCACCTGGCGCGCGCGCGCGTTTTTTCTAAAATAGACCTTATCCGCGGCAATCACCAAGTTCCGGTCCAGCCCGAGGATATACCTAAGACTGCAGTAATAACGCCTTTTAGACTTTTTGAATTTTTGCGAATGCCTTTTGGCCTTAAAGGCGCTGCACAGACATTCCAGCGCATGATGGATGCTGTGCTACGGGACCTAAATTTCGTGTTTGTCTATCTCGACGACATCCTGGTCGCGAGCGCTTCGGAGGAGGAACACGAAAAACACCTCACCACCGTTTTTCAGAGGTTGGGTGAGCACGGGTTAATTATTAACCCAGCCAAGTGCCAGTTTGGCATGGCGCAGATTGATTTTTTGGGACACCGCGTCTCCTCAGAAGGGGCAATCCCATTGACAAGCAAAGTGCGCGCAGTGGCCGAATTTCCCCGCCCACAATCGGTCAAATCATTACAGGAATTTTTAGGCATGGTAAATTTTTATAACCGCTTCCTTCCTCACGTAGTGCAGCTCATGCAACCTTTATATGCCGCGCTCAAAAAGCAACAAAAACCCTCCAATCCAATCGAGTGGTCCCCGGAGCGGGAACGCGCATTCGCGGAGGTAAAATAAGCCCTGGCTGATGCTGCGATGCTCGCGCATCCAGACCCTTCGGCCCACATAGCCCTCACGACGGATGCTTCAGATGTCGCTATAGGGGCCGTTGTGGAACAGCACGTCGCCGGGGCCTGGCAACCATTGGCGTTTTTTAGCAAATCCTTGAACGAAGCAGAGCGCAAATACAGCACGTTTGACAGAGAGCTGTTGGCGCTTCATTTGGCCACCCGCCACTTCCAGTTCTGGCTGGAAGGGCGGAGTTTCACCGCGTTTGTCGATCATAAACCGCTCACCTTTGCGATGGCTAAAGTATCAGAACCTTGGTCAGGCCGGCAGCAGAAGCAGCTGGTCGCGATCTCAGAATTTACTATGGACATACAACACATAGTGGGTAAGCTCAATCTGGTAGCAGACTGCCTCTCCTGCACGGTCGCAGCACCGGCGCGCGCGGACAGGGAGCACACTTCCACAGACGCGGAGCGTAACAGCAACGCGGAAGCGCATGCAGCCCCAGTTCACGTGGGGATCGATTATGCGGCTATGGCTGCAGAGCAGAGTTCAGACGCGGACGTGCACACACTCCAGTCCGGACCAACAGGGTTAAGGCTGGAGAGCAGGATTTTGCAAACCGGTATGCCCCCCTTAATCTGCAACATATCAGCGGGGCGGCCGCGTCCGGTAGTTCCAGCCTCGTGGCGCCGCCGCGTTTTTGACTCAATTCACTCCCTCGCGCACCTAGGGGCGCGCGCCTCTGGGAAAATGGTGGCAGAGAAGTTTGTTTGGCCGGGCCTGCGCAAGCACGTGAAAGAGTGGGCAAAAGTCTGCATGGCCTGCCAGCGGGCCAAAACCCATAAACATACTAAAGCTCCGTTAGAACCGTTCAAAATTCCGGCCAGAAGGTTCAACCACATGCACATCGACCTTGTAGGCCCCCTACCGTCGTCACACAGTTTCACGCATCTTTTGACAATGATAGACCGGACCACGCATTGGCCAGAGGCGGTCCCTTTAACTTCAATCACAGCCGCAGAAGTGGCTCGAGTTTTTTTAACGGCCTGGGTGGCGCGTTTTGGGGTTCCGTCGGACATAACGTCAGACAGAGGCCCCCAGTTTGTCTCCGAGCTTTGGTCGGCGATGGCCAGCAGCCTGGGAACAACACTCCATCACACTACTGCGTATCACCCACAGGCTCATGGTTTATGCGAGCGTTTTCATAGGTCGCTGAAGGCAGCCCTCAGAGCGTCACTTACGGATGGAGATTGGGTAAATAAACTACCATGGGTCTTATTAGGGTTGCGTTCTGCACCCAAGGAGGAGCTAGATGCCTCCCCAGTGGAGCTAGTTTTTGCACAACCTCTCAGGCTGCCCGGCGAATTTTTACTAGAGCATGCAGGGCCGGAGCGCCTCCCCTCCTTCAGACCACTAAGCGGAGCGGAGGCAGAGATGCTCCCCGGCCCCGTTCATCACACGTTCCCGTGGGTTTTTGTGCCCCAGGCTCTAAAGGATGCGGAGTTCGTTTTTGTTAGACATGACGCTGAAAAATCAACACTCCGCCCACCTTATGATGGACCATTCAGAGTGCTGGAAGCTGGTGATAAGCAGTTTGTGCTGGATTTAGGAGACAGGGAGGAGACAGTCAGTATTGACAGACTTAAGCCTGCTTTTGTGACTGACGATGAGTCTGTACAAGTGGCGCGAGCCCCGCGCAGGGGGAGACCCCCCAAGGGCCACATCCCCCCCCCCCAACAGGAGCCAAATAACCATTCTCTTCCTCAGCCTGCAGATGCCTCACAGGACAATGCAGCTAAGACGGCGTAACCTGCATACAGCAGATTCGGAAGAAGGTTGAAACCCAAACGACGTGCAGACTGATATGTGATGGAATAATGTGGTATAAACTGTGCTGTTGGTGTTATCATTGAGTTCTTAACCAGGTTGTATTGACTATGCTGTGAGAGTTACCACTGAAACAATAAGTGATGATACTGTATAAGCTGTACTGTTGATATGAACCCAAATTGTACTTTAATGTGAGCATGTAGCGCAGTTGTACCATTAAGACCATCCGGCATTGATTTTTTCTTTTTTTTTTGGAAACCCGAGTGCATGACCACTCTTCAGGGTTTGGGGGGGGGGGGGGGCTGTGGCTGACATATATTCATATTTGCATATTGTAAGCCTAAGAGAAGATTGGGATTACATCTGTGCTGACCTCACACCTTGGAGAAGGACAGTGGAGCTGAGCCGCCTGTGGAAAGATACCAGGACAGGCAGAGGAGTGAAAAAGGCTTTCCGACCCCCCGGGACCAGAGGGGGGCAGAAGGACACTGAGGGGGGTTATTGTATAGAGGGAAGTGTGAATAAGAAGGTATTGTTCCCTTTGTTGTGACTCACTTAAATAGAGGAGACCTGACTGCGATCGGTCTCTCATGTTCTACTCAGAGATGGATGTGGATGTGACTCTGTGAAATAAACCTGAATAATAGAATCATTCAGTTTTTTCATTTCACTGGTTCCACAGAACAATCATTGATTCTGGGACAGCAATGAAGCTCCTTTCGGTAAGTCGATTCCATGCTAGCGTTACCTGGTTAAAAGTTCTATTTAAATCCAGTGTTATCATGTTTCTTAAATCTGTTTTAATAACTAAACAGACAAAATTCTAAGCTTTCAAGCGATGTAAGGCATGACTGCCTTCTGTAAGCTTGTTTAACACAATTCACTATGACGCAGCTGAGATTTAAAAATAAACAATTAAACACGCCCGGCCCTGAATCCTGAAGCTTAATTAATGGTTTTACGTAAGTGGAAGTTGTGCTACTTCAGGTTTTAAAAAACTAAATTTTATGAGTACTTCCTCCACCACAGCTAAAAACAACGGGATGTTAAACTTGTTGTCTATTGCGTCTTACCAGCGCTAGCACTATGTGGTGTGGTGCCAGATGATGACGGAGCTGGTGATGTTGCTGGTTCTGGTGTCAGATTTGATGCTGGTGCTGGAACAGATGCAAGGGAGCCCGGGGGATTCGTGCTGAGGGGGGCGGACTTCTTGCATGTGGAAACAGATTCTAGATTGAAAATACACACACAACTTTATGCACAGCACGAAAGTGCAACATGGAAAAAAAACAACTTTTTTAGCAGGATTAGCCTATTTAATCACATGTTGATGAGCTGGCCAGTTGATGGCTGTAAATGGCGTCCATTTGGTTGAACCACTTCCAGTGCTTTCTGTTCACCCCACTTCGTCTGTTGTGGTCCTTGATGGCCCGGTAATCGCTTTTCAGTTTCTTTAGCTTCTCCCTACATTGTTTTTCTCCCTCTTTAGTGGTGTGCACAATATAAAAAAAAGAAAAAAGAATAAAAGTGGAAAAACAACAACAGCAGTCTATGTACAGTACTGCTACAAATGGTGACAAAAGATAGACCCAGACATCCCATAGAGCAGACAAGGATAAACAATGAAACCCAGCAATCCTATATACAGAAAAGTAGAGCAGTAATACTCGTAGTACCAAGCTCAATACAGTAGTCTAGGTGCAGACAGTGACAGACAGGACTGCACATGATCAGTATTGCAATAACAGACAGCAGCAGTTGTGCAAATGGTTGCAGTAAAGTGCAGAGACAAACAGCAGCAGATGTATTACTGTTGGTGTGCCAGTCTTTCTGTGCCAACAGCTGAGATAGTTATTGTGTTGAGGAATGCGTTATTGGTCCCGGGGGGTGGGGGGTGGAGAGAGTTCAGGGTCCTGATGGCTGGGTGATCAAAGCTGTTTAGCAGTCTTGTGGAGCGGGCCTGGAGGCTCCGGTACCATTTCCCGAGGGCAGGGGACTGAAGAGGGAGTGTGAGGGGTGGGAGGTGTTGCCTGCAATGTTGATGGCTATGCGGGTGAGGTTGATAGGGTCTGAGAGGGGGGGGCAGAGGGCACCAATGATCTTGCTGGCTGCTTTCACTGTAAGTTGTAGAGTCTTCCAGCAGGAGGCAGTGCAGCTTCCATACCACACCATGATGCAGCTGGTGAGGATGCTCTCTATGGTGCCCTGGTAGAATAAATACATGATGGGGGAGGGACTGGTGCTCTCCTCAGTTGGTGGAGGAAATGGAGGCAAGTTTGAGCCTTCTTGGCCATTGATGTGGTGGTGTTGGACCAGTTGAGGTCCTCAGAGACGTGCACCCCCAGGAACTAGGTGGTGCTCACCCTCTCCACAGCTGCATCATCGATGATCAGAGGGGGGTGCTGTGTGTGTGCCCTCCTGAAGTCGACCACAATCTCCTTGGTTTTTCCCACGTGCAGGAAGAGATGATTGTCTTTACACCACTGGACCAGTTGGCTCACCTCATTTCTGTAGTTGGCCTGTAAATATGGATGAAAGTAAATTCACAAATTCAAGACATTTTCTTATTTTCCCAACATGTTTTTTAATAATGTTTCTTTGTTCTGTGCACTGGCGACCTGTCCAGGGTGGACCCTGCCTCTCCCCCAAAGATGCTGGGATAGGCTCCAGTCCCCCGTGACCTGAAAAAGATTAAGCAGAAGAAGATGGATGGATGGATTTTCTCTAACAAATAAAGTTTCTGATTTTTTTTCCTGGGTCTCTTTGTTCCACTAGTGCCCTCCCCATTTTCTCAGCCGTCCATTACCGTGGTAACAGGCTGTCTGTGACCTCTGACCTCTGACCCCATCACAGCTACTCGCCACAGCACCCGCTGAAAATGTGGGAAACAACAACAGAATAAAAAGGATTTAATTTCAGTTTGGTTTTTGGGTCAGAAAAGGACAACAAAAGCTCAAAATAAGAAATGAAATAAATACAAATCCCAACAGCACACATACGTTGGCCCAACATTGGCCCAACGTCCCCAGTTTACATCAGGAATCCATCTTGTGGAGGTGGTCTGCACATTGGTCAGACATGGGAAAAGAGGTTTTGCTGGTGTGAAGCTGCCCATGTTGGAGCTGTGTACTGCTGGGGAGATACTGCAGAATCAGCTGTGACAGAACCATAAAGTAAAAGATTAACGCTGGATGAGGGGTGTCCAACCTGCGGCTCCTTCAAACAGCTGCTGCTGCTGAATTTGATAAGAAGAAAAAAGTCAGAAATATGATAAAAACTCAGTTAATTTATGCTGTTTCTATGACAACGGTGTAAAAAAAGGAGAACATGGGGAACTGATGAAAAACATGAAGTCAGAGAATAAAAGGTGAGAGAGGCGGTTGAGAGGAAACCATCTGTGATCATTTAGACTCTTCTGCCCCCTGCTGGTTCCCCTCTGTTATTACAACACTTCAGTTCTCCTGGACCAGCACTGGACAGACAGACAGACGGACAGATAGATGTTCTCCATTGATCCCAAACAGGAAGTTACAGTGTAACAGCAGCATGACACAGACAAGCCGACCAACAGAAGAAGGGATTATCCAGGGAAGCAGCGATGCTTCGATAACTTCATCGACTCCATCAGCGGCTGCTCGGTTCCACAGCTGATGGTCCCGATGAGTCTGGACAGTCCTGACTGTACAGAGAAGGGTTATGAGGCTCAGGGGGAGACACGAGGTTCCAGTCAGACAGTGAGGTGCAGAACAGCAGCATAGTTGTGACCAGAGTTCAGCATCAGAGTTATTGTGGCAGGAAAGATTTAACCCTTTAATTAACCAAAACCCATCATGCCTTAATCCCGCGTTAACGCAGCTCTCCTGACCGCACATCTGTCCTCCAGGTTTCTATGATGTTCCACTTTTTCACTTGTCTGAAACACTTTTAATGTGAAAACGTTTTCAAGCCATTTTGACTTTCTTTTGTAAAATTTCAAACACTTTGTGAATAAATTTGCTTCACGTAATGAACGGCCTCCGTCGGTGGATGTCGACCAGAGACGATGTGCCCTCTTGGTCTGCCATGGTGGAGCGGTCTCAGCTGGTACAGTCTGGGCTGCAGCTGCATCAGTCCAACCCTTCTAACGTCTTTTTTCCTGGCAAAGTTGACTTTATTCCAAAAAATTTGGTCGTTTTTCTATTATTTTTAAAAACCTTCTCTGTGTTTTTTCCTGCCTCAGCAGCAGCAGACCTGAATCTCATTTATTTAAACTAAAGTCGTGATTAATTAATTAAAATACAATAACAAAAACCCAAACTGTAACTTTGATATTTATTGGACTGAAGATTTAAGTGAGAAGAAACACTGACCTCAGCTGGTCAACTCTGGTACTACAACACTGTGTGTCAAAACATGGTTAATTTCTACAGGTGCTTCTTAATAAACTAGAATGTCATCGAAAAGTTAATTAAATTCAGTAACTCAATTCAGAAAATTAAACTCCTAACTAACTAACTAACTAACCTGCACTTATATTGCGCTTTTCTAGTCACAAAGACCACTCAAAGCGCTATATAAACTCCTGTATTATATAGATTCATTACACACAGAGTGATGCAGTTCAAGTGTTAATTTCTTTTAATTTTGATGATTATTGCTTACAGCTCAAGAAAATTCAAATTCAGTTTCTCAAAAAATTTGAATATTACATAAAATTAATTTTAAAAAAATGGATTTTTAATAGAAATGTTGGCCGACTGAAAAGTTTGTCCATGTACCACTCAATACTTGGTCGGGGCTCCTTTTGGATTAGTTACTGTATCAATGTGGCATGGCATGGAGGTGATCAGCCTGTGGTACTGCTGAGGTGTTAAAAAAGGTCCAGGTTGCTTTGATTGCGGCCTTCAGCTCGTCTTCATTGTTGGGTCTGGTGTCTCTCATCTCCCTCTTGACAATCCTCCATAGATTCTCTATATAATTGAAGTCAGGATAGTTTTATTGCCAATCAAACACAGTGATACCGTGGTCATTAAGCCAGGTTTTGGTACTTTTGGAAGTGTGGGCAGGTGCCAAGTCATTCATTCATCTTCTTCCGCTTAATCCGTTTTGGGTCGCAGGGGGGCTGGAGCCTATCCCAGCATCTTTGGGCGAGAGGCAGGGTCCACCCTGGACAGATCGCCAGTCCATCGCAGGGCCAACACAGAGAGACAGACAACCATTCACTCTCACAGTCAGACCTAAGGACAATTTAGAATCCCCAGTTTGGTGCCAACTAACCTAACTTGCATGTTTTAGCCTGGAAAATGGAATCAGCATTTCCATAAAGCTTGCCAGCAGAGGGAAGCATGAAGTGCTCTAAAATTTGCTGGTAGACGACTGTGCTGACTTTGGTCTTGATAAAACACAGTGGACCAACACCAGCAGATGACCTCTGTTCAGATAAAAGTAAATTTTGCATTTCATTTGGAAATCAAAGTCCCAGAATCTGGAGGAAGAGTGGAGAGGCATAGAATCTAAGTTGCTTGAGGTTTAGTGTGAAGTTTCTACAGTCAGTGATAATTTGAGGAACCAGGTCATCTGCTGGTGTTGGTCCACTGTGTTTTATCAAGTCCAAAGTCAGCGCAGTCGTCTACCAGAAAATTTTAGAGCACTTCATGCTTCCCTCTGCTGACAAGCTTTATGAAGATACTGGTTTCATTTTCCAGCAGGACTTGGTTCCTGTCCACACTGCCAAAAGTACCAAAACCTGGTTAAATTACCATGGTATCAATGTGCTTGATTGGCCATAAAACTAGCCTGACTTCAACTATATAGAGAATCTATGGAGGATTGTCAAGAGGAAGATGAGAGACACCAGACCCAACAATGCAGACGAGCTGAAGGTCACTATCAAAGCAACCTGGACCTTCATAACACCTCAGCAGAACCACAGGCTGATCACCTCCATGCCACGCCACATTGATACAGTAATTAATCCAAAAGGAGCCCCGACCAAGTATTGAGTGGTACATGGACAGAATTTTCAGTCACCCAACATATTGATTAAAATAAATATTTTTTTAAAAATTAATTTTATCTAATATTCAAATTTTTTGAGAATCTGAATTTGGGTTTTCTTGAGCTGTAAGCCATAATCATCAAAATTAAAAGAAATAAACACTTGAACTGCATCACTCTGTGTGTAATGAATCTATATAATACAGGAGTTTCATTTTCTGAATTGAGTTACTGAATTTAATTCACTTTTCGATGACATTCTAATTTATTGAGATGCATGTGTAATGAAAAAAATGTTCTTTAGTTTTTGTATTATATTTATTTAACGGGTGGGGTTGGGGGGGTCACTTTCATACAGGGCCATGTAGGTTTGGATTTTTTTACCGGTAATAATGGACACCTTCATTTGAAAACTGCATTTTGTGTTTGCTTATCTTTGCCTAATATTTGGATTTGTTTGATGATCTGAAACGTTGAAGTGTGACAAACATACGGGGGGGGGGGGGGAGAAATCAGGAGGGGGCAAACACTTTTTCACACCACTGTATCTGTGGTAAACTGGAAGTAATGACAAATCAGAAAGAATCCTGTTGTTCAAAGTGATATTTAACTTTGTGTTTTCTATTAGTAAATCCTGCATGAACAGCAGCACAAATGTATAAAAAGAAAAAATACTCTTAATGGATATGATCATGAAATGAAAACTATACCATAGCAAGTTTTTGTGGTCAGAGATCTATGAAATCAGCAACTTTTTGTCCTCTCGGTGCTGCGGTTTATTCCATAGTTCTGTAATATTCATAGTATTGCACCAAGTCAAGCTTCTCTTCTTCGTGGAGGGTTACCGACTTGTGCACGACAAGCAAGTGAGTTTTTCCTTGAAGACAAACGGAAGAAAAAAAATCTGCAGGAAACAAGCAGAACTCCCAGCTGTGGCAGGTTCTTCACATTGTATCGTCTAGTCTGGATTTCTGTGTGCCGTGAAAGAAAATGAGAACAGACCACAAAAGTGGAGCTGGATTACTCACATGATATTATCACACATTATTATTACCATGGTATCAATGATTGTGTGGTCATGGTTACCATGGCAACACACCGAGGAGGGAGGTGACGTTGCAGGGAGTTTCAAATGGAGAAATCTTGTGAAGGGCAGTTAACTTATATTCCCTGAGGGTTTAGGTATGTAATGCATTTCAAAAGGATACGACACTTGACCTCATTAAAAGGTGCTATACTGTCTATGGTATAGACAAATTATTTTCATTAGCCTTGACCAGCTCATGCTTCCCTATATGTCCAGAAGTAAACATTTACTTGGTCTTCATTTAGTATGTCTTTCATCCTGCAGTAACAGTGCCCGTCCCACTCCAGCAGTCGGGACTGCTCTATGCCCAATTGCCCATAAAAAAGTAGAAAAAAGTCAATCTTTGCCAAGCAGAGTCCAACATTTGTGCTGGTTGGGTTAGTGACGCAAGATAACTTAAAAAAAAAAAAAAAGCAGCTAAATTACAGTAAAGGTTGCCACAGCATCAGCAAGTTGAAAAACCATGTTTGGGGCATGCCAAGGCTATTAAGCACAGACTAACAGAACTTTTATAATACAAAGTAAACTTATATATAGCTATCATATTACTCAATTACTAATACTGATTAACTAAGGAAACATTCAAAAATAACAAACTGTAAGCAGAAAACCTAGGAACAAAGTATAGGGGCATCAAGGCTAATATTTTGAAAGATGTATCAGAGTCCAAACTTTGACCGTGAAATGGATGAGATATTCAGCTATGTCTCATATAAATTATCCACCATTCACCAAATTGTGAATAGTGTGTGTGTTGGGGGGATGCATTGGTGTATCCTGATACTTTATCAAAAATTATTAATAAATGTTACAAATACAAACTTTGTGGCAACCTGGGGAGTGCATAATGGTTTACCACCTTAGACAGGAACAAAGGATGCAAAGTTAACCTTTTGTGTGTGAGAAGTTTCTAGATGCCCTAGTAAGATAACAGGGAGGTATCAAGGATGAATGGACTGACTGCAGTCGGACCGGGGATTATCTTTTGTGTGTGAGAAGAGTCTAGACGGGGATTATCTTTTGTGTGTGAGAAGAGTCTAGACGGGGATTATCTTTTGTGTGTGAGAAGAGTCTAGAAGGATGTCATGTTATTTAAGGGAAGAGTTCCTACTTGTATGCCATTCTGTCTATGCTCCTTGTGTGAGTCGTGTAATAAACCGCCTGAACCAAATCAGCCTCATTATTTACACGCTCCACACTGGTGACCCAAGACGAATCATGGAATACGACGGAAGATCCCCGGAGCCAACCTCGACTGGAACCCCCAGCTTCGCGTGCGCTGTAGCGATCAAACTACCTGATTTTTGGCAGCACAACCCGCGCTCCTGGTTCCACCTAACCGAGGCACAGTTCGCCCTCCGAGGGATATCGGCGGATGATACGAAATTCTATTATGTGGTCGCAGCACTCGATGCCAGCACGGCTCAGCACATCAAGAGCCTGCTCGATCAGCCACCAGCCGACGGCAAATATGACACGCTGAAGGCTGCCCTCTTCCAGCACTACACGCTCTCGGATGGTGAGAGAGCAGAGAGGCTTCTGACGCGGACCGAGTTGGGAGACGGTTCAGCGGTGGACATGATGGAGAAGATGCTGAGGTTAAAGGGTACGGACGACGACCACTTCATCTTTACCCACATTTTCCTCAGGAACCTTCCGACAGCGGCGAGAGCGACCCTGGCCAATTCGTCGTTGCTGGCCAAACGGGACTATCGTGCGCTAGCCCAAGAGGCAGACCGGATCATCGTTGCCACCAAGGCTTTCGTGACCACTGCAGCAGCGACGGAGCCCGGCACGTCGACACGAGGAGGCGAGGAGCTGCCAACGGCAGCAGCAGAACCACCGACGGCAGCAGCAGCGGGGGCCAAGGAACGTGGAGGTGACTCGTTTTGCTTCTACCATCGCCGCTTTGCAGCGAGGGCATGCAAATGTATACCACTGTGCTAGTTCAAGCGCTCGAGAAACGCCAAGACCGGAGGTCGGTAGCAGCCGCGACCCTCGGGGAGGAGAACAAGCTGCTCTATCTGACGCATGCACGCTCGGGGAGGTATTTCCTCGTGGACACCGGGGCACAGAGGAGTTTCATCCGGCCGACCTTCGCTGATCGGCTGGCAGGAACCAGCGGCCCCGAGATGGCAGCAGCAAACGGCTCAGACATTAAGACCTTTGGTGAGAGGACTCTGCTCTTGTCTCTACACGGTTGTACATATGAATGGACTTTTGTTGTAGCAGCATTGGATTACCATATACTGGGGGCTGATTTTCTATGTGCACATGGGTTGTTGGTAGATATCGCTAACAGGCACCTGGTTAATGCACTGTCTTTTGACTCTCTCCCCTGTATAGCTCGAGTGACCCGGCCAACAGCACAAGCCAACGTCACAGCAGCATGCGGTAAGTTCCACACACTGCTCGCTCAGTTCCCAGCACTCAGTCCCGACGTTTTCAGCAGCTATCGCTAAACATGGGGTGGAGCATTTTATCACCACCACCGGGGCGCCCGTTTTTGCAAGACCTCGGCGTTTGGACGCAGCTAAACTGGCTATAGCGCGCGAGGAGTTCGCTAACCTAGAGAGGTTAGGCATCATCAGGCGCTCAAACAGCCCATGGGCTTCCCCGCTACACATGGTCCCTAAAGCTGACAACGCTTAAACAACGCTACGGCACATGACCGCTACCCAATTCCAAACATTCAGGACTTTTCCGCTCTCCTTGCAGGAGCGCACATTTTTTCTAAGATAGATTTGGTCCGTGGTTACCACCAAGTCCCAGTGCGCTCTGAGGACATACCCAAAACAGCGGCAATAACTCTGTTTTGTTTATTTGAGTTCTTGCGCATGCCGTTTGGGCTTAAAGGGGCAGCACAGATGTTCCAATGTATGATGGATGCAGTGCTGCGCGATCTCCCTTTCGTGTTCATCCACCTGGACGATATCTTGGTAGCCAGCGCATCCGAAGACGAACACGAAACCCGCCTCACAACGGTTTTCCAGAGGTTGGAAGAGCACAGTTTAATAATCAACCCAGAGAAATGTCAGTTCGGGGTGACGGGGATTGATTTTTTAGGGCACCGCGTCTCTCCCGAAGGAGTGGTTCCACTGCCTGACAAAGTGCGCGCAGTGACAGATTTTCCCCGACCACAAACGGTCAGGGCACTACAAGAATTTTTGGGAATGGTGAACTTTTATAACCGTTTCCTTCCCTGCGCAGCGCAGCTCATGCAGTCATTGTACGCTGTGCTCAAAAAAAACAGAAACCCGCGAATAGGGTCGAATGGACCTCAGAACGAGAGCAGGCGTTCTCGGAAATTAAAGCAGCCCTGGCAAACGCCGCATTGTTGGCACATCCAGACCCAACGGCCCGCATAGCCCTCACCACTGATGCCTCAGATGTGGCCATAGGGGCTGTCGTGGAGCAGCACGTCGCCGGGGCTTGGCAGCCGCTTACCTTTTTCAGCAGAACCTTGCGCGACAATGAGCGTAAATACAGCGTGTTCGACAAAGAGTTGCTGGCTCTCCACCTGGCCATTCGCCATTTCCAGTTCTGGCTGGAAGGGTGCAATTTTACTGCGTTCGTTGACCATAAGCCACTAACATTCGCGATGGCCAAAGTTTCAGAACCTTGGTCGGGCCGGCAGCAGAGGCAGCTGGCCACGATCTAGATTATTTGTTTATTTGACAGGGACAGTACAATAAACATAGACAATTAATCAAATGACAATCAATCTGATGTGTTGCACAAAGAGTGTATAGCTATTAGCTAATTTTCAACTCTTGTTCCTGGATGGGCTTTAGAAAAGAGAATCAAGTAAAAAGAAAAAAAGGATAAGGAAAGGAAAAAATGAAAATAGAATAAACAATAACCACATACATCAATGCAAAAAAAGATTAAAAGTACATTATAAATACACAATTATAAATATTATAAATACACGATATAACAGCCTGACTCACATTTGCCTATTTCAGGCCTCCCTCCCTTCGTCACTCACTATAAATAAACACATTCATTCCTTCCCTTCATTCACTCTCACCCTGCAGACATTTCATACATGAGTACATTCTTGTTTATTTTTCAGCCAGTTTTTAACCTTTTTAGTGAATGTTTTAAAGTCCGTTATTATTTTAATTTCATTTGGCATTGTGTTCCAGATGTGACTGCCCTTTATAGAGAAAGCTGTTTGTCCAAATGTGGTCCTACGGTGGAATATTTTACAGTTATTGTTAACAGAACTCCTGGTGGCTCTGCTGCTGTCCTGTCTTTGGATGAAACCAGCAAGTGGCTCAGGCGCTGATTTATGGAAACATTTGTAAATTAATTTCAGAAAACAGAGGTCAATGAAACTCTCAAAACTCAATAGGTTGTATTTTTTTTTTAAATATAACAGTGATGCCACCTAATGGGCTTTTTGTCCAAGATTTTTAGGGTTTGATTATATAATGAACCTATATGTCTTATTGTAGAAGGGGCTGCTTGAGCCCAGACTGTCAAACAGTACGATATATGAGAAAAAACCATAGAATGCATATACAGTGCAGCTGCTTCGTATGGTATGTGTCACGCCGCGCCGCTCATCAGTGGCACCAGCTGCACGCACACCTGCACGTCATCAGCGGCGAGGGATTTAAGCCGCCTCGCCCTGGGCTTCGGCCTGAAGCCGGCAGACTTCACTACGGATTGCTGTGAGTTCCGTCTCATTCTCAGCAAACATTGCGGTAAGAAGATCTTACCTTTTTTTTCTCCAAGTCTGCTCCCCTGTGCACAGGTGGATTTCCCGGCGGCGGACTATTCCTCTCCATCGCCTGTTCCTCGCTGCTGCACCGGGCTCTCCAGGTGGCTGTCTACCGGACCTCGTTCCTTGCTGTGCCAGTCATCTGCCCTTTCCAAGTAAGCTCCTCTCTTACTTATATATCCCCTGTGTTGGTGTGTGCCCGTCACCCTTCTCCCTGTGCTTTTCCCATAGGGTTGTCCGGCTGTACGGTCTCCTGCCTCTGTGCCCGAAGCAGACGCCGCCACCAACACATTCACATCTCGCAGACACACATTCATACACTCCTGTTGTCAATAAAGCTATTTGAGCTACTCTGAGCCTGTGTGTGTGCGTCTCCTGAGCCGTGCATTATGTCAGTACGGCTTCAGCCGAGCGGCTCAGCAGACGGTGGGCTCGCACACCGGCTTACCACTCTCGAGGCTCGAGTGGATCAGATAGCTTATCAGCAACAGGTGATACTCAATCAATTGATTAATATAACTAACCGATTGGACCGCTTGGACCCCCAACAGCCGTCCCCCCCCGGCTCGTCAGGGTGGCGCGGCTCCTGCTGCTCCAGTGGCCGTCCAGCAGGCTCCGTCAGCACCGACTCGGCTCACGCCCATTCCAACCCCCGCCCGCTTTAGCGGTAAGCTCGGCGGAGCGCAGGGGTTCATAATGCAATGTGAGTCCGTGTTCCACCGTGTGCCCGGAGACTTTCCTTCTGATCATAGCCGAATTGGTTATATCGGGAATCTGCTAGAGGGGCGAGTATTAACCTGGACCTACGCCGTAATGGCGAGGCCCAGTTATGCCACCCTCACGTATGACCAATTCGTGAGACGCTTCCTGGAGGTCTTTGACCACTCTCGTACCGAGACGGTCCAGGTCGATCGGCTTCTCAGCCTCCAGCAGGGACGCCGGTTGGCAGCGGACTATGCGGTCGACTTCCGGGTAGCGGCGGAGGAATTGGGCTGGGAAGAATGCTCACTCTGTGGCCTTTTCCTCCGCAGTCTTAACGATGATCTGAGGGATGAACTGGCTGGGCGGGATATCCCGGAGACACTAGCGGAGCTAACATCCCTAGCAATCAGTTTGGATAACAGGCTGCGCGAGCGCTCCTCGGGGCGGAAGTCGTCTTCTTCTCGCCCTTGTGGAGCCTCGCTGCGCCAGTTTCAAGCTCGCCCCCTGGCGACGCCGCCACCATCGCGCCCCGAGGAGTCGGAGCCGATGGTGACGGGCGGGACAAAGCTCTCCCCGGCGGAGAGACAACGCCGCCGTGAGTTGAATCTCTGCATATATTGCGGGGACAGTCAACACACGGTAGAGCTTTGTCCACAGAAGCTAAACGGCGGGGTCCGCGAGTCACTGTAGGGGGCCTCGCGGACATCAATCGGTTAAGAGTCCTCACCCAATTGAAGCTGCCCGTCCGATTTTGTCACAACTCCACTGGGCATCTCACTCACGCACTGGTGGATTCGGGCACGGAGGGCAGTTTTATTTCACAAAGCCTGGCAACCCGATTGGGCATCCGCTGCCAGGCATTAAAGACCCTTATCTCCCTGGTCAACCTCTCCCGTGTCTCCCTGGGGAGAGTAACACACCAGACCGTCCCCGTTCCGGTTATCATCTCTGGAAACCACCGGGAGGACATAACCTTCTACGTCCTGCCCAACTCTGTGTCGCCCGTCATCCTGGGGTATCCCTGGCTATGCCTCCACAACCCCGTTTTGGATTGGAAGTCCGCCGGGGTGTCGGCATGGAGTACATTCTGCATGAGCACCTGTCTACAGTCCGCTGCTTGCTCTCCGTCCTCTCCCCCATCATCCACGGACGCAGCACCCCCGGACCTGTCCCTGGTGCCATCAGAGTTTCACGACCTGGGTATGGTATTCAGCAAGTCCAAGGCGATGTCTCTTCCTCCACATAGACCCTATGACTGTGCTATAAACATCCGCCAGGGGGCACCCTTGCCCTCTGGGCGACTCTACAGCCTGTCGGCGCCGGAGAAGGAGACCATGAACGCTTACCTCAAGGAATCACTGAGTGCTGGGATAATCCGACCCTCGTCATCACCTGTGGGGGCAGGATTCTTCTTCGTGGGCAAGAAGGACGGTTCTCTCCGTCCGTGCATCGACTATCGTGCCCTAAACGACATCACGGAGAAGGATTGCTATACCCTGCCCCTCATGGACACCGCCTTCCACTCCCTCCAGGGGGCGACCTGGTTTACCAAGCTGGATCTACGCAGCGCATACCACCTTGTCCGGATCCGGGAGGGAGATGAGTGGAAGACAGCCTTCCGTACCCCGAACGGCCACTTTGAGTACCTTGTGATGCCGTTCGGGCTGACCAACGCTCCAGCCGTCTTTCAGCGCCTCATTAATGACGTCCTCCGGGATTTCATTGGCCTTTTTGTGTTCGTCTACCTGGATGACAGTCTCATCTTCTCCAAATCCAGGGACGAGCACCGGGTCCATGTGAGGCGGGTCCTTCAAAGACTGTTGGAGAATCGGCTGTATGTGAAGGCTGAGAAATGCGAGTTCTACGCTAGGATGACATCCTTCCTCGGGTTCATCATCTCCCACGACCAGGTGCTTCCGGACCCAGGGAAGGTGAAAGCGGTGGTGGAATGGCCCACACCTGCATCAAGAAAACAGGTGCAGCAATTTATTGGGTTTGCAAATTTCTACCGCCGCTTTGTCCCTAATTTTGGCACCATCGCCGGCCCGCTGACCCGCCTCATGTCCCCTAAGGTCCCGTTCCGGTGGAACGAAGAGGCCGCGGCTGCTTTTCAGGCGCTGAAGGCGGAGTTCTCCTCCTCCCGGGTCCTTAGCCAAGTCAACCCTGCGCTGCAGTGCATCGTAGAAGTGGACGCTTTGGACACAGGAGTGGGGGCGGTCCTATCCCAGCGGTCGCCAGATGATGGGGACAAACGGCCCTGCGCCTTCTTCTCCCGGCGCTTGTCCCCGGCGGAACGCAATTACGACGTGGGGGACAGAGAGCTCCTCGCCATCAAGCTCGCGCTGCAGGAGTGGCGTCACTGGCTAGAGGGGGCGGACCAGCCGTTCGTGGTCCTGACGGACCACAAGAACTTGGAGTACCTGAGATCTGCCAAGCGTCTGAACGCCTGCCAGGCGCGTTGGTCCTTGTTCTTTGCCAGGTTCCGGTTTAACATCACCTTCTGGCCTGGCTCCAAGAACGGCTTGCCTGACGCTCTCTCTAGGCAATTTGCCCCTGAGGAGTCGGAGGACACGGTCCACACCATTCTACCCAGGTCGTGCGTCGTGGGAGCCGTCACCTGGGATATTGAAAGCAAGATCCGGAAGGCGCAGGAAGTGGAACCTGACCCTGGCGGCGGACCGGAGGGGAGGCTGTTCGTGCCATCCACGGTTCGGGGGGAGGTCATCCACTGGTTGCACACATCCAAGCTCACCTGCCACCCTGGCTCCTCCCGGATGATTGACCTCCTCCAGCGGTCCTTCTGGTGGCCGGGCCTGCGGAGGGACGCTGCCCGCTACGCCCGGGCCTGCCCAGTGTGTGCCACCAGCAAATCAGGTAACGCCCCTCCAGCGGGTTTGCTCCAGCCTCTGCCCGTCCCCAGCAGGCCCTGGTCGCATATCGCTCTGGATTTCGTCACCGGACTCCCAGTCTCAAACACCTTCGACACCGTCCTGACCATCGTGGACTGCTTCTCCAAGGCGGCACACTTCGTCCCCCTGCGAGGTCTCCCAACTGCCCTGGAGACGGCGGACCTCCTAATCCAGCACGTGGTCAGGCTGCATGGGATTCCAGTGGACGTGGTCTCGGACCGGGGGCCCCAATTTGCTTCAGAGGTTTGGAGGTCGTTCTGCAACGCCCTGGGAGCCAAGGTGAGCCTCTTCTCCGGCCATCACCCCCAAACCAACGGGCAGTGTGAGCGGACCAACCAGGAGCTGGAGGCTGCGCTCCGCTGCGTCACGGCGTCCAAACCAACGTCCTGGAGTAGCCACCTCACCTGGGTTGAATACGCCCACAACACCGCTCGCTCTTCTGCTACAGGGATGTCCCCCTTTAAGGCGTCCCTGGGTTACGACCCCCCGCTGCTCCCGGCGCAGGAGAATGAGGTAACTGTCCCCTCAGTACGGGCGCATCTCAGGCAGTTCCGCTCCATCTGGGCGTCAGCGCGCAATGCGCTTTTACGCACGGCGGAGCGCAACAGAGCCATGGCGGACCGGCACAGAAGACCTGCCCCGGTGTACAGAGTTGGTCAGCAAGTCTATGTGTCAACCCAGGACGTGATTTTAAAGGGCGAGAGGAGGAAGCTGGCACAGCGCTTTATGGGCCCATACCCCATCACCAGGATCATCAACCGGCTGTGCGTGTAGCCATTCCCCCCTCCCTCTGCATCCACCCCACCTTCCACGTGTCCAAGGTGAAGCTGGCAGTCTCCGACCCCCTTTGCCCTCCTCCTGCTGCGCAACCCTCGTCCCGGATGATTGGTGGCCATCTGGCCTGGCCTGTCTCCTCCATCCTGGACTCCCGGCGCCGGGGTCGTGGGTTGCAGTACTTGGTGGACGGGGAGGGCTATGGGCCTGAACATCGGCAGTGGGTACCCTCGTCATTTGTGTTAGACCCATCGCTCATCGCTGAATTCCACCGAGCGCACTCAGAGAAGCCATCGCCAGGAGGCGTTGCTAGTGGGGGGAGTACTGTCACGCCGTGCCGCTCATCAGCGGCGCCAGCTGCACGCACACCTGCACGTCATCAGCGGCGAGGGATTTAAGCCGCCTCGCCCTGGGCTTCGGCCTGAAGCCGGCAGACTTCACTACGGATTGCTGTGAGTTCCGTCTCATTCTCAGCAAACATTGCGGTAAGAAGATCTTACCTTTTTCTTCTCCAAGTCTGCTCCCCTGTGCACAGGTGGATTTCCTGGCGGCGGACTATTCCTCTCCATCGCCTGTTCCTCGCTGCTGCACCGGGCTCTCCAGGTGGCTGTCTACCGGACCTCGTTCCTTGCTGTGCCAGTCATCCGCCCTTTCCCAGAAAACTCCTCTCTTACTTATATATCCCCTGTGTTGGTGTGTGCCCGTCACCATTCTCCCTGTGCTTTTCCCATAGGGTTGTCCGGCTGTACGGTCTCCTGCCTCTATGCCCGAAGCAGACGTCGCCACCAACACATTCACATCTCGCAGACACACATTCATACACTCCTGTTGTCAATAAAGCTATTTGAGCTACTCTGAGCCTGTGTGTGTGCGTCTCCTGAGCCGTGCATTATGTCAGTATGTAATATCTAATTAATTTAAAGCAGTTTAGATTTTTTTTTACTGTTTTTGAAATTTTCTTTATATGAAGATTGAATTTGAGTTGAGGATCTAGTACAATCCACAAAGCCAGTTTAGAAAGCTTGGGATCAGTCCGCCAAGGTCTCCGCCTTTGACTGCCACCTAATCCACATAGCACCGGACCTTCATGATCCCTCCTGCAGGTGGTGAACCTACTGGAGGGCGGACCCATGTAACTCCTTCGGGCTGAGCCCGGCCGGGTCCCATGGGTGGAAACCCGGCCACCAGACGCTGAATTCTGTAACTAAACTGATGTCTTGATCATGTATATTAACTTTAAAACGTTGCAGGTTACATTTTTTGATTGAAAAACACATTGAAACTGTTTTCTGAAGGTTCAGCAAAAGATGGTTCTGGATGAGCCATTCTTGGACATCAACCATACTTGTAGACAGTACATCTGCAGCCTGTGCTGGAGTCTTGGCAGCTGTGTAAATAACTGCATCATCTGCATAAAGTTGACATGTTGCAGCTGAGCAGTGTAGCGGCAAGTCATTAATAAAAATGCTGAAAAGTAAAGGACCAAGAATGGACCCTTGTGGGATACTCATATGGTTGTTTAAAAATGAGGATTTATCCTGGTGAACTTTTACACACTGTTCTCTATTCTGGAGATAAGATGCAAACCATTCTAATGTATCTGGAGAGAAGTTAAGAGATACCATTTTGGATAAAAGCAAACTGTGTTTTACAGTATTGAAAGCCTTTCTGGGATCTAGAAAAACAGCCCCTACCACATTACCCCTGTCCAAGGACTGTTTGACATTTTCAATAAGGCAACAATTTGCTGTTTCTGTTGAGTATCCTGGTCTAAAACCAAATTGATGTGGATGAAGAAGTTGATTGTCTTGTAAATAGTCTATCAGCTGTGTAGCTACAACTTTTTCAAGAACCTTAGACAGGACTGATAAAATAGAGATTGGGCGGTAATTAATCTTAGAGTAATCAGTAGTCAGAGTAGAGTCTCAGAGTAGGCGTTCGTTGACCACAAGCCGCTAACATTCGCGATGGCTAAGGTTTCAGAACAGTGGTCGGGCCGGCAGTAGAGACAGCTGGCCGCGATCTCAGAGTTTACTACCGATATTCAGCATGTGTCGGGCAAACTGAATGTAGTGGCAGACTGCCTCTCGCGCGCTGTTGTGGCCCCGGTCTGTGTAGGGTTGGATTACGCAGCCATGGCCGCGGAGCAGGCTAGTGACGCGGACGTGCGCGCGCTCCAGTCTGGGCCAAGAGGGTTAAGGCTGAAGAAGAGGACGCTGATTAATGGCATTCCCCCCTTAATCTGCGACGTCTCCACGGGTCGCCCACGGCCTGTGGTTCCGGCCGTGTGGCGCCGCTGCGTGTTTGAGTTGGTTCACTCTTTGGCACACCCGGGGGTGCACGCATCGGTCAAAATGGTAGGAGAGAAATATGTGTGGCCGGGCCTTCGCAAACAAGTGAAAGAGTGGGCGGCAGCCTGCATGGCGTGCCAATGAGCCAAGGTTCACAGACACACAAAGTCTCCTTTGGAGCCGTTCCGCATCCCGGCTAAGAGGTTCGACCATGTCCACGTGGACCTCGTAGGCCCCCTTCCGCCATCACAGGGGTACACGCATCTCCTGACAATGGTGGACTGCACCACGCGCTGGCCAGAAGCGGTTCCGCTGGCGGCAACCACGGCCGAGGAGGTGGCGCGCACAATTTTAACAGCATGGGTGGCGCGTTTTGGAGTTCCGTCGGACATTACGTCCGACAGAGGCTCTCAATTTGTTTCTGAACTCTGGTCAACCATGGCCCGCAGCCTAGGTGTCTCAATTCACCGCACAACCGCGTACAACCCGCAGGCTAATGGGTTACGCGAACGTTTTCATAGGTCGTTAAAAGCAGCTCTGAGGGCTTCACTGACGGATGTAAATTGGGTAGACAGGCTACCATGGGTTTTACTGGGGTTACATTCTGTGCATAAAGAGGATCTGGAAGCTTCCCCGGCAGAACTCGTTTTTGCACAACCATTCAGGCTGCCTGGGGAGTTTCTGCCAGATAATCCTGCACCGGGCAGCTCCCCGTCTCAGCTGCTGCAGCGTTGCATAGACTCAAGTACGCTGCCGGGTCCTGCCCACCACAGTTTTCCGCGCATTTTTGTGTCTAAAGCTTTGAAAAACGCAGAGTTCGTGTTTGTCAGAAACGACGCCCACCGCCCCCCACTGCGCCCACCTTATGATGGACCGTTTAGAGTGCTGGAAACAGGGGATAAGCATTTTTTGCTAGATTTGGGGGGTAGGAAGGAGAACATTGGCATAGACAGACTCAAGCCTGCTTTCGTTGTGGCTGACGAGCAAGTGCTGTTGGCGAGGGCCCCTTGGCGTGGAAGACCCCCACGGGGCGCTTCCCAGAGAAAAGATTCTCCAGAGCACCCACACGGACAGTCAAAAAATTTTCACCACCAGACATCAGCCCCCCAACATGGCAGCGCCACGGAGGCAGCGAATCATGGCTACAGCAGATACGGCAGGAGACTGAAGCCCAAGCAGCATGCGGACTGATGTTGATTGTTCTACAGCATGTGGACTGATGTTAATGGTTTTATCACAGCATGTGGACTGTTACCCTTTTGTCCTATCTAAGTTGCTGGGGGGGGGGCAACCTGGGGAGTGCATAATGGTTTACCACCTTAGACAGGAACAAACGATGCAAAGTTAACCTTTTGTGTGTGAGAAGTTTCTAGATGCCCTAGTAAGATGACAGGGAGGTGTCAAGGATGAATGGACTAATAATAATAATAATAATACATTTTATTTGAGGCGCCTTTCAAGACACTCAAGGACGCCGTACAATAAAAACAAAGAATAAAACATTTAAAAACAGATCACAAGTACAGAAAATCACACAGAATAAGCCTTAGTAAACAAAAAAGTCTTGAGATGGAATTTGAAGGTGGAGAGTGAATTTAAATTCCTGAGGTCCGGTGGGAGGGAGTTCCAGAGGCGGGGGGTGGTGCAGCTGAATGATTGAAGGCCCATGGTGGTCATACGTGCAGAAGGGACAATGAGATTGATGGTATTTGATGATCTCAGAGTTCTGGATGGTATATGAACGGAGAGGAGTGCAGCCAAGTATGGGGGGGCGAGGCCATGGAGGGCTTTGTAAGTGAGAAGGATGATTTTATAGTCAATGCGGTGTTTGATGGGGAGCCAATGGAGGTGCTGCAGAACCGGGGTGATATGATGGGTGAATGGAGTTCTAGTAATGACCCGGGCGGCAGCGTTCTGAACCATTTGAAGTTTTTTAAGCGTTTTGAGGGGGAGACCAGAAAGAAGAGAGTTACAATAATCCAGACGGGAGGTAACAAGAGAATGGACCAGGATAGCGGTGCTGGCAGGGGTGAAGGAGGGACGGAGACGGTTGATGTTACGTAAATGAAAAAATGCTGACCGGGTAACATTATTAATATGGGATTTGTAGGAGAGGGTGGTGTCCAGGATTACCCCAAGGTTTTTGACTTGTGGGGAAGGGGAAACAGTAGTATTATCAATAGTGATGGTGATATTGTTTGACTTTGAAATGGTGGATTTTGAACCGACTAAAAGGACTTCTGTTTTATCACTGTTAAGTTTAAGAAAGTTGGAAGAAAACCAGGAAGTGAGTTCATGGAGGCAGTCACAGAGGGAGGTGGAAGGGAGGTTGGAGATAGGTCTGGAGGAAAGATATAGCTGGGTGTCATCAGCGTAACAATGGAATTGAATATTAAATTTAAGGAAAATATGACCAATAGGAAGAAGATAAATGATGAAAAGAATTGGACCAAGGACTGAACCTTGGGGGACACCAGAAGAGATGGACGATGGCTGGGATGTGTATGATTTTAACTGGATGAATTGGGAGCGATCAGAAAGGTAGGATGTGAACCAGTTTAAAACAGTACCAGAAAAACCAAGAGATGCCAGTCTATGGAGGAGGATGGGGTGAGAAATGGTATCAAAGGCTGCAGTCAGGTCTTGAAGGATGAGGATGGAGAGGAGCCCAGAGTCTGCTGACATTAACAACTCATTTGTGATTTTAAGAAGGGCCATTTCTGTGCTGTGGTGGGGACGGAAACCGGACTGGAACTCTTCATAAATGTTATTAGAGGAAAGGTAGGAGTGGACTTGGGCTGCTAGAGATTTTTCCAAAATCTTAGACAAAAATGGCAGGTTGGAGATGGGACGAAAGTTGTTTAGATTGTTGGAATCCAGACCAGGCTTCTTGAGTATAGGGGTAATGGCAGCTGTTTTTAGGGGTGAGGGGACTAGACCAGTAGTGAGGGAGGAGTGGATGATATGAGTATTAAGAGGTGCAAGTGAGGACAGAGATGCTTTGACGAGAATGGTTGGAAGGGGATCTAGACGACAGGTAGATGATTTGGATTTGCTTATCAGTTCAGAAATAGCAGTGATAGAGGGAAGAGTAAATGCAGAAAAGGAGAAGGTAGGAGACACAAGAGGAAACGTTGATAAAGGATTGTGAGAGATCATTGGGACGAGCTGTTGATGAATATTCTGAATTTTTGAGGTAAAAAAATGAAATCAAATTATCACAAAACGCAGGGGAGACCATGTGCGGGGGAAGGGAGTCCGGTGGTTGAGTGATGGTTTTCAGTAAGGAGAATAGGGCCTTAGTGTCATCTTCATATGAACTAATCAAACTGGTGTAGTAAGTGGATTTGGCGTGTTTGCAGCAGTCCTTGTAATGAGTAATATGATTTTGGTACATTTCTTGATGAGCAGTTAAACCAGTTTTCCTAAAGAGACGTTCCAACTGGCGTCCCTTGGCTTTAAGTTGTCTGAGAGCAGGAGTGAACCAGGGTGAAGAACGGGTAAATGTGACTGATCTGGTTTTCAGGGGGGCCAAGTTATTGACAAGACTCTGAAGACTGTTATTATAGTATGAGACAAGTTCATCAGGACTGGAGAGACTGTCAGGGTGGGGTAGAGAATTAATACCAGCTGAAAGAGTGTCCAGATTAATGTCCTTGATATTACGGAAAGAAATGTCATGGGAGGACTTGTTTTTTAAAAGAACCAGATTAACATCAAAAGAAATTAACAAATGATCAGAAAAGGGAAGCACATCTGTTTTACAACCGGTAGGAATAACACCTAAACAGCAAATTAAATAAAGGGTGCGTCCTTTTGAATGAGTTGGAACAGTGATAAACTGTTGAAAACCAAAACTGTTAAGACAGAACATAAAATCCCTGGTAAGGTTATTATTTACATCGTCTATGTGTATGTTAAAATCACCAAGAATTACTATATTGGGAGAGCATGAAGAAAGCTCAGCCAAAAAAGCTGAAAATTCATTTATGAAGTCCTTGTTAGGCTTTGGTGGACGGTAAATTGCTGCCACAATTGTAGAAACAGGACCAGGCAGCACTGAGACCATAGACTCAAACGAGGAGGAGGCGGGGACAGACACCGGTGAAACTCTCCACTGCTCGCGGAGAAACAATGCGAGACCTCCTCCCCGGCCAGAATCACGTGATTTGCAATTGTAAACAAACCCAGGTGGATTAGCTTCATTCAAAGAAACGTAGTCATTTGGCTGTTGCCATGTTTCAGTCAAACATAAAAAATCCAACTCACGGTCGACGATGAGATCCTGGACGAGTTGCCCCTTACCAGTCAGCGAGCGGATATTCAGCAGGCCGAAACTTACGGCAGTGTTGGTGTTGACAGCAGGGCTAGTCAACACCAACTAGGGTGTTGACAGCAGGGCTAGTCAACACCATCCGACTGCAGTCAGTCTGACTGACTGCAGTCGGACGGGGGATTATCTTTTGTGTGTGAGAAGAGTCTAGAAGGATGTCATGTTATTTAAGGGAAGAGTTCTTACTTGTATGCCATTCTGTCTATGCTACTTGTGTGAGTCGTGTAATAAACTGCCTGAACCAAATCAGCCTCATTATTTACACGCTCTACAACTTACTTATTTAGGTAACAGCTCAGTCCATTAGATTGGGGGGGGGGGGGCGGTTGAGTCAACGTAATATCACAATACTTGACTCTCACATTGATGCAAGGATCCCTAAGCAAAAATACCTATCTTTTAATGATTTTATATATACAGTGGGGAAAATAAGTGTTGAACACGTCAACACCTTTCTCATTAAATACATCTTTGATGAAGCCATTGACCCGAGATCCTAACCAGATACTGTGTCAGTAACAACCTAAGCAATCAACACACACAAAGAAATCAAGGCAACTGTCCATGACCATGACCATGACCACACATAGATATTTGTGTGGACATTTTATACTTCGTAAATAAAATATTAATACAGATATATTTTTTATCACTATCAGTTGATATAACCGTTAATCAATGTTAGTTGAGCTTGTTAATAACATCAGCAACAACAGTCTGTTTGTACTCATATTTGAGGTGCAGTGACATATGGGTAGGAGTCAGGACAGGCATTGGCTTACTTGCTACTGGATAACCATGAAAACCGGTACAACCTGTCTCATGGGTCGGGCCGTCGGCGCCTCAACCAGCATCCCCGTCCTTCCAAGGGCATGGAGGGTGAAACAGGGCATCCTGGCAGAACTAAAAAGAATATCTGCCACAGGTCTGTGGTGGACCACTCCCAGTTACACGGGGTAAGACTGGACATCCTGGCAGATAAACACATCTGTCGCAAGGTCTGTGGTGGATTGTGCCAGTCGGTGCATCGTGACATGCACTACACAAAGAGCAGAGATCAGGTTACTTTATTTGTACCCGAAGGTAGATTTGTTAGATAAACAAACCTATCATCTGGTCAGTCACTGCAACAGATACTGGAGTCAGTTTGTCTTGGCTTGTCCTTGCCACTGATAATACCTTTATCTGCCAAGAAAGTTCTGCTAGTCCAGCAAAAGCTAGCAGAACTCAAATACTTTGCAAGCAGTTTCATGAAATGGTCAATCAGAAAGCAACTCATACGGGCTCAGACGTCGCCCGGGCTTACAAGGTCTGCGCTGATCTGTTCACGCTCCGACAGGCAGTGAAAAGTAAGGTAGCAGCAGGAAGACAAAAGAAGAGGAAAACAGCAGCCTTGTGTGTAGCAGAATGGAATGTACGCACTCTGTTGGACAGAACAACATCACAGCACCCAGAAGGACAGACCGCCCTTGTGGCCCTGGAAATGAACAGGTACAATGTAGACATAGCTGCACTTAGTGAAACAAGATTGCCTGGATATGACAGCTTGGAAGACCATGGGTACGTCTTCTTTTGGAGTGGGAGATCAACTCAAGAAAGGAGAGAAGCAGGAGCGGGCTTTGCAGTTAGAAAGGAGATAGCAGCAATGCTTGTTGAGGAACCGGTGCCAATCAACGACAGGATAATGACTATGAGACTCCCACTACAGAGGAAGATGTATGCCACACTCATCAGTGTATATGCCCCAACAATGACCAACACAGAGGAGGTGAAGGAAGAGTTCTACAGTGATTTATGTGAGAGTATCAGGCATGTACCGACTGATGACAGGCTGATACTGATTGTAGATTTTAATGCCAGAGTTTGTTCGGACACTGAGAAATGGAAAGGAGTGCTAGGCAGTCATGGAATTAGGCAAGTGCAATGCTAATGGAGAACTTCTACTTGCACTATGTTCAGAGTACAACTTTGTGATAACCAACACTCTATTTAAGCTAAAGGACACACACAAGAAGACATGGATGCACCCAGGATCCAAGCACTGGCACTTATTAGACTACATCATAGTCAGGCAGAGAGACATAAGGGTTGTATTGGACACCAGAGCAATGAGAGGTGTGGACTGTGGTACTGATAATGTTCTGCTGAGATCTAGATAAGGATTTGCAGATGAAAATAGCACTGCAGGACGGGTGCAAAGCCACCACGGAAGCTAAACACTAGTGCACTGAAAGGCCAAAAGAAGCAGGAAGAACTTACACAGGAAATTGATGAAAACTTGTAAGACTGGGACAGCAACAACTCAGAATGACATAGAAGAGAAATGGGCAACACTGAAGGATATGGTGTATCAGACTGCGATTGATGTATTAGGCCACCCTGAGAGGAAACATCAAGTTTGGTTTGATGAGCATGATGAACACCTGAAGAAACTACTAGAAGTGAGGAATTCACCTAGGCAGGAAAACCTACAGTGTATCACAAGATCAAAGCAGAAGAAATACTCAAAGGCTCAGAGTGAGCTACAGAAGTAAACCAGAGAGATGAAGTCCAACTGGTGGGATGAAAAAGCGGAGGAACTTCAAACTGCAGCAGACAGGAAGGACATGAAAACATTTGTCACAGGTTAGAGAGAAATCTATGGCCCTAAACCAAAATAACTGATTCAACTAAAGGCTATGGATGGTGAAACGGTTTTGCAGGAGAAAGACAAGATCCTGGACAGATTTGCAGATCACTTTGACCAACTACTAAAAAACCCTGGAGATCTCACTGAATAGGCTAAAGAAGCTCTAGTGCAGCAACCAGGTGACATGGTTCTAGTGACCCACAAAGCAGACACGACTCAAGACATATACAATTAACCTTTTATTGGTACTGTATAGTGGACGTGAGTGGGTGTGTGTATGCGGGGTTATGTAAGTATAGTGTAAGCAGTCGAATCAGCTGGGGCGAGCAGAGCACCATGCGACCTGGCAACCCTGGGAAGAGACAGAGGGGCGTTAATTACAGTTTTAGGCCCGGAGTGCACTTCTGATGGAATAATGCTTACTGTCTGAGATGGTGGAGAGTAGCCCAGGTTAGTGCTGAAGCCGCAGCCAGGAGGATAGTGCCCTTTGGTAGCCTGAGAGCTGAATGCCGGTGTGGAAGGCAGATGAATCCACTGCCAGGGAGAGAGGGGTCCGCCACCATGGATCTTTGCCTGTGCACAGGGGAAGCAGACAGGGTGAGAAGAAATAGTGGTGGCTTACTTGGTTGTTGGGTGGTCCGGGAGGCGCAGGCCCGGACGGAGTGTAGAGATGGCTTGGAAGCTGACGTGGAAGCACACAACGAGGCTGGGAAGCTCAAAGGTTGGCATAGCAGATTTCTGGGTAGAGAAACAGACGACTCTGTGCCGAGCACTGGAACTGATGGTATAAATAGGCAGAGGAAGATGGCAGGCAGGTGCGCACACAGGTGTAACAGATTGGCGGCCATGACAACAGCTGTATCAAGTCTGGATGAACCACCAAATTTTGATGAACTAATGGCAGCTATCAGGACAACACAGGATGGTAAAGCTCCAGGAAGGGATGGAATTCCAGCAGAAGAGTGGAAATTTGGTGGTGTTCAACTGACCAACTGCCTGCACAAGCTCATCCAAGAGATATGGGATGCTCAGAAAGTACCTCAAAACTGGAAGGATGCAAACATTGTGCCTTTGTTCAAGAAAGGTGACAGGAAAGATTGTAGAAATTACCGAGGTATATCACTGCTAGCCACTGTTGGTAAGATTCTCTCATGTGTACTACTGAACAGACTCAATGAACACATCTCGCAGAACGTACTACCAGAAACCCAGTGTGGCTTTAGAAGTAGAAGAAACACAATGGACATGATTTTCTGCTTGAAACAGGTTCAAGAAAAAGTGTATTGAACAGAACATGCCACTTTATGTAGTCTTCATAGACTTCAGTAAAGCCTTCGATACTGTTTAACGACAAGGACTTTGTCAGGTACTCAAGAAATATGGCTGTACAGAGAAATTTGTCAGCCTGATCGAAGCACTCCATACAGGTATGCAAGCAAACGTGGCAATGCGTGGTTCAGTATCTTAAGACTTTTCAGTAAGCAACGGGATGAAACAAGGGTGTGTGCTGGCACCTACACTCTTCTCATTATATCTGGCAGCCATGCTTGAGGTGGCCTTCAAAGACACTTCAGAAGGAGTATACATTCAAACAAGGAAAGAAGCAGACTTGTTCAATGTGGCACAGTTTAAAGCTGAGTAAGACATCGATAAAGGTAGTAAGAGAAATGCTCTTTGCCGATGACAGTGGTCTAGTTGCACACAGCGTGGAAGATATGCAATCTTTAGTGGAGAAATTTGCAAGAGCAGCTAGCCAATTTAGCCTCCAAATCAACACCAAGAAGACAGAGTGCCTTTATCAACCACCAAAGTTCCAGTTATCAACATCACTACCAGAAGAGATCAGCATTGGTACAGAACCACTAGTCAAGTGCAAGACTTTCAAGTACCTAGGGAGTACTGTTTCAGAGAATGCTAGGCTGGAGGATGAACTATCTCTCAGAATGGGAAGAGCGAGTGCTGTGTTTGGAAACTTGAGGGAGAGACTGTGGAACAATCGACATGTGTCTATCCGTGTGAAATGCAAAGTGTACAGAGTGACAGTACTGGCTGTTGGCCATTGGCGCAGATTGGCTGCCACGTTTCCATCAGCTGGCCCCAGGGCAGCTGTGGCTGCAGAAGTAGCTTACCACTACCATTGTCTGTATGGAGTGAATGAATAATGTATCTACTTGTAAAGCCTCTTTGAGTGTCTATGATAAAGCGCTATATAAATCTTATTCATTATTATTATTACTCTATTGTACGGTGCTGAAACTTGGACTGTCTACAGAGTGCAAGTGAAGAAACTTCACGCGTACATGATGAGACACGTTCGAGCCATAATGAACATCTCATGGAAAGACAAGATAACCAACATAGAAGTGCTGAAACGAGCTGGTCTACCATCAATGGAGGACATGCTAATACAGATGAACCTGAGATGGCTCGGACATGTTGAGAGGATGGACCACCAGCATCTTCCTCGGCAGCTACTCTACTCACAGTTATGCGAGGGCAAATGCAATCAGGGTAGACCAAGGCTCAGATTTAAAGACACTGTAAAAAGAAACTTGAAGAAGTTGGACATAGACAGGAGTTCCTGGCAGCAGAAGGCTAAGGACAGAGCTGTGTGGAGGAATCTGATCAGACCTATTTTTTTTGGGGGGGGGGGGATTTTGTATATTTTATTGATCCCCAGAGGGGAAATTGAGGGCATCCACCTGGATGGATGAAGCAGCCACGGTACGGTGCTATCCCTTAACCATTCACACACACATTCACACCTAGGGCCACTTTAGAGTCTCCAATTAACCTAACCTGCATGTTTTTGGCCTGTGGGAGGAAACCGGAGAAATCCCGGAGTAAACCCACTCAGATACGGGGAGAACATGCAAACTCCACACAGATCACTGTTGGTCAGGGGCTGGGATCGAACCAGGGATCCCATGGCCAAGGGTGAGTTGCTGTGCTGGTGCAGTGCTAACCACTGCGCCACCGTACCGCCCACACATAAATGAAATGCCCACGACAGACTGCTATGATGATGATAATGATATTTATTCAGTTATGTTTGTAACATTGGAAGTAAATTTGAGTTGATTTTTTTTACTTTTGAATGTCAGCTTAGATCTTATCAGTTTGTGTTTATTTTCTCAAAAACTTGGAACTTTTTTCATGACATTTTACGTTTTTACAAGTAACATGATCAAAACAGGGTAAATATACCAGGAAAAAAAAAATGAAGTACTGGGAAACACATACCAACAGCTGTGTAAAAAAAAAAAAAAATTAAAAAAATTAAAAAAACATGTTTAAAAAGAGGGTAAATAATTCAATTCAATTCAACTTTATTTATATAGCGCCATTTCACAACAAGTCATCTCATAGCACTTTCAACTGTAGGTGGAACCCCCACAATTGCAGAAAGACCCCAGCAATCAGGTGATCCCCTGTGAGCAGTACTTGGTGACGGTGGAGAGGAAAAACTCCCTTTTAACAGGAAGAAACCTCCAGCAGAACCAGGCTCAGGGAGGGGCAGTCATCTGCTGTGACTGGCTGGGGGGTGAGGGGATAGAGAAGAAGAAAAGAACAGACATGTAGAGAGCAAACAGCACGATGGGGACTCCATCTATGGGAGAGAACAAACAAATGTTAATGACCAGCAAAAAAAAATATTTCATTGAGAGTGAAGAAAGGAGTGAAGCCCAGTGCATTACTGGAGGTCCCCCGGCTGACTAAACCTATTAGCAGCATAACTAAGGGAGGGTTCAGAAACACATGATCCCTCCCTAATTGTAGGCTAGATCAAAAAGGTAGGTTTTAGCCCTATTCTTAAAAACAGAGATCGAGTCTGACTCCCGAATCCAGATTGGCAGCTGGTTCCACAGGAGAGGAGCTGTAAACACTGTACAATCCTTGGGGAAAAACAGGATAAAATAGATTTTATTTTCAAGAAATCTTTACACACACACACACACACACACACACACACACACACACACACACACACACACACACACACACCAGAATGGTGGCTCAGTTGGTAGAGCATCCGTCCCACACCGGGAGGCAGGGGTTCAAATCCCAGCCGGGTCATGCCAAAGACCACATAAAAGCGGAACTTCCTGTTGTCCAGCTTGGTGCTCAGCAATAATGGAATGGAGGGGGGAAATCTGTGGCGGCGCCTTGCATGGCAGCGGCCTTCTGATTCTACATATGGGGTGTGTGTGATTAACTCTGTAGATAGGTAAAACACAATTTTGTTCTACTGTACATGATTGGTTGAATGACAATAAAAGGTGCTTTAATTTTTATATATATATCAATCCTAATATAGTAATCCATACATACAAAGAAATCAAGGCAACTGTGTTCACAAAACAATCCATATACGGTGGGGCAAAAAAGTATTTAGTCAGCCACCAGTTGTGCAAGTTCTCCCACTTAAAAGATGAGAGAGGTCTCCAATTTTCATCATAGGTATACCTCAACTATGAGAGACAAAATGAGGAAAAAAAAATTCCAGAAAATCAAATTGTCTGATTTTTAAAGAATTTATTTGCAAATTATTGTGGAAAATAAGTATTTGGTCACCTACAAACAAGCAATATTTCTGGCTCTCACAGACCTGTAACTTCTTTAAGAGGCTCCTCTGTCCTCCTCTGTCCTCCTCTGTCCTCCTGTCCTCCTGTCGTTAATGGCACCTGTTTGAACTTGTTATCAGTATAAAAGACACCTGTCCACAACCTCAAACAGTCAGACTCCAAACTCCACTATGGCCAAGACCAAAGAGCTGTCAAAGGACACCAGAAACAAAATTGTAGACCTGCACCAGGCTGGGAAGACTGAATCTGCAATCGGTAAGCAGCTTGGTGTGAAGAAATCAGCTGTGGGAGCAATTATTAGAAAATGGAAGACATACAAGACCACTGATAATCTCCCTCGATCTGGGGCTCCACGCAAGATCTCACCCCGTGGGGTCAAAATGATCATGAGAACGGTAAGCAAAAATCCCAGAACCACACGGGGGGACCTAGTGAATGACCTGCAGAGAGCTGGGACCAAAGTAGCAAAGGCTACCATCAGTAACACACTACGCCGCCAGTGACTCAAATTCTGCAGTGCCAGACGTGTACCCCTGCTTAAGCCAGTACATGTCCAGGCCCATCTGAAGTTTGCTAGAAAGCATTTGGATGATCCAGAAGAGGATTGGGAAAATGTCATATGGTCAGATGAAGCCAAAATAGAAGTTTTTGGTAAAAACTCAACTTGTTGTGTTTGGAGGAGAAAGAACACCATACCTACTGTGAAGCATGGGGGTGGAAACATCATGCTTTGGGGCTGTTTTTCTGCAAAGGGACCAGGACGACTGATCCGTGTAAAGGAAAGAATGAATGGGGACATGTATCGTGAGATTTTGAGTGAAAAACTCCTTCCATCAGGAAGGGCATTGAAGATGAAACGTGGCTGGGTCTTTCAGCATGACAATGATCCCAAACACACCGCCCGGGCAATGAAGGAGTGGCTTTGTAACAAGCATTTCAAGGTCCTGGAGTGGCCTAGCCAGTCTCCCGATCTCAAGCCCATAGAAAATCTTTGGAGGCAGTTGAAAGTCCGTGTTGCCCAGCGACAGCCCCAAAACATCACTGCTCTAGAGGAGATCTGCATGGAGGAATGGGCCAAAATACCAGCAACAGTGTGTGAAAACCTTGTGAAGACTTACAGAAACAAACAAAGTATTGAGATGAACTTTTGTTATTGACCAAATGCTTATTTTCCACCATAATTTGCAAATAAATTCTTTAAAAATCCTTCAATGTGATTTTCTGGATTTTTTTTTCTCATTTTGTCTCTCATAGTTGAGGTATACCTATGATGAAAATTGGAGACCTCTCTCACCTTTTAACCAAGCAGACCGCCCGTAAATCTACTCGAGGAAAAGCCCCCCCAGGAAGCAGCTGGCCACCAAGGCTGCTCGGAAAAGCGCTCCGGCCACCGGCGGAGTGAAGAAGCCTCACCGTTACAGGCTCTGAGAGAGATCTCTGAGAGAGAGCCGTTGCTACCAGAAATCCACGGAGCTGCTCATCTGTAAGCTGCCCTTCCAGCGCCTGGTGAGGGAGATCGCTCAGGACTTCAAGACCGACCTGCGCTACCAGAGCTCCGCCGTCATGGCTCTGCAGGAGGCCAGCGAGGCCTACCTGGTGGGTCTCTTCGAGGACACCAACCTGTGCGCCATCCACGCCAAGAGGGTCACCATCATGCCCAAAGACATCAAGCTGGCCCACCGCATCCGCAGAGAGAGAGCTTAGACTTTCTGCTGCACATCCACCAACCACAATGCTCCGCACTGTGTCTATATATATATATATATATATATATATATATATATATATATATATATATACTGTATATGTGTGTATACTAGCTGGTCTTGTTTTTTCTTGCCTTCTGATTATTGCTCTGAGTGTTGCTATCCCTGTGCTGTTGCAATCCTGGAATTTCCCCATTGTGGGACTAATAAAGGCTTATCTTATCTTATCTTATCTTATCTTATCTTATCTTTTAAGTTGAAGAACTTGCACAATTGGTGGCTGACTAAATATTTTTTTTTTTTACCCCACTGTATATACAGTGGTATGAAAAAGTTTTTGCCCCCTTCCTGGTTTCTCATTTTTTTGTACTAGTACATATCCGTCCATACCCGTAGAAACCAAGTTTAAGCAAGTATTTCTGCATGCCCGTTGCTGAAGGGTCTCCTCCTGTCTCAGATGGCAGTGTTGTTCACAGTCATGCCTGCGGCGTACTGCTGGAACCTGAGGTGTTTCATGTCCACGGCATCTTTTCTGACGTGCAGCAGTTTTCATTCTATTGCTCTCCATCTGGTGGGTCTTCTTCTTCGTTCAGACCACTGGTTGAGGGATAGGTGCATCGTAATTCCAGTTCATGGGCAGGATCATGAAAATAGATCTGAGCAAAAAGTGGCTTTCGACCCTGTTCAGGAAGGCCCGTGCATGTCTGTAGAAACCAAGAAACCGGAGCACCTGGAGAAAAACAGCTCTTTGCCATTTTACACATTTGTAGTGTAGACTGGCATTATTCAAGGTTAAGATAAGATAAGATAAGCCTTAATTAGTCCCACAACGGGGAAATTCCAGGATTGCAACAGCACAGGGATAGCAACACTCAGAGCAACAATCAGAAGGCAAGAAAAAAAAAGCAAGAGCAGCTAATATACATATGTACATTTTACTATACATATATATATATATATATATATATATATATATACACACAGACACACAGTGCAGAGCATTGTAGCTGGATGGGATAAATAAGTAGATATATAAACACCCACAGTACGGAGCATTGCAGCTAGGTGGAATAAATATGTAAATATATAAACACACACAGTGCGGAGCAATGTAGCTAGATGGGATGAAACAGCACAACCATCTACTTAGTTTTCCTACATGGTATGATTATGTGCCCATACATATTCTCATCCTCCATAGCGACCGGTATTTTCCTAGTTGTATGCCGGAGGGGACCATTGTGTAAGTCTATTGCATCTTTTGCATTCAAAAAACTATTAGGTTGTCACGTCTTTTTGCTATCTCTGCGAGCAGCCCTGCTTAGGTTGTACAGTCTGACAGCCGTTGGTAGGAAGGACCTGCGAAACCTCTCGGTTGTGCACCTGGGATGATGTAGTCTGCTGCTGAATGAGCTCCTCAGTGCATTCAGTATGTCCTGCATAGGGTGGAACTCGGACTCCAGTAGAGATGACAGTTTAGCCACCATCCTTCTCTCTCCTATCTCCTCCACCGGATCAAGGCGCTGCCCCAGGACAGAGCTAGCTTTCTTGATCAGTTTGTTCAGTCTCTTCCTATCGGCTGCAGTAATGCCACTGCCCCAGCAGACCACTCCAAAAGTGATGGCTGATGCCACCACCGTGTCATAGATTGTCTTCAGCAGCGCTCCTTGTACACCAAAAGACCTGAGTCTCCTCAGTAGGAACAGCCTGCGCTGTCCCTTCTTGTAGAGTGCGTCAGTATTGTGTGACCAGTCTAGTTTATTGTTCAGATGAACACCCAGGTACTTGTAGGATGTCATCATCTCAATGTCTGTTCCCTGTATATTTACTGGTGCTGTGAGGGGTTGTCCTTGCCTGCGGCAGTCCACCACCAGCTCCTTAGTTTTCCTCGCGTTGATCTGGAGGCAGTTCCAATGGCACCAGTCCACGAAGTCCTGGATAAGCCCTCTGTACTCAGCTTCATCTCCATTGGAGATGAGGCCAACGATCGCAGAGTCATCAGAGAACTTCTGTAGATGGCAGTGTGTTGTGTTGTGTGAGAAGTCCGCAGTATAAAGAGTGAACAGGAAGGGAGCCAACACCGTTCCCTGGGGGGCCCCCGTGCTACCGATGATCGTGTCGGACACACAGTCCCGGGTTCTCACAAACTGAGGCCGGTTCGTGAGGTAGTCCAGGATCCATGATGACAGGTGCTGGTTCACCCCTGCGCGCAGCAGCTTGTCCTTCAGGATCATCGGTTGGATGGTGTTGAAAGCACTGGAGAAGTCAAAGAACATGATCCTCACCACATTCCCGGGCTTCTCCAAGTGGGACAGAGAACGGTGAAGGAGGAAGATCACCGCATCCTCCACCCCAATGCCAAGCTGGTAGGCGAACTGGAGTGGATCCATCGCTGGTTCCACCAGGGGGCGGAGGTGAGCAAGGAGCAGTCTCTCCAGGGTCTTCATCAAGTGGGACGTCAAGGCCACCGGTCTGTAGCTGTTCAGGTCTTTGGGGTGGGAAATTTTTGGTACAGGTACCACACAAGATGTTTTCCACAGCTGTGGTACCCTCCCCAGCTTCAGGCTCAGGCTGAAGATGTACGTCACAATCCCACACAGCTGGTCTGCACAGGACTTGAGGAGCTTTGCGCTGATGCCGTCTGGTCCCGACGCCTTCCTCGCCTTGATCTTCCTCAGCTCCATCCTCACCTGGGTCCTGGTCAGGATCAGGATGAGGGGCTGTGTGTTGGGAGTGGGGGGGTGTTGGTGGAGTGGGGAGTGGCCAGCAGGACTTGATGTCTTTAGAGGCAGCAGTGGTTGTTGTGCAGTCAGGGGGGATGGCGTTTTTTTTACTGTTTCAGCACCTCTTTAAAAACAACATTGCTGAGAAAGTGACGCTTTTGCTTAGTTTCTTCATCGTGAGCAACAATAGGAAGACTGCTTGATCTGGCAACTCTGCTCACAGCGACGTAGAATTGGCCATGGCTGCAGAAATCTGTTGTGCTTAAAACACCAACGCGCTGTAAATACTGGCCCTGTGACTTATTCACCTTGCCAATTTTGAGCCATATGACATCATAAAGATACATTTGTCAATATGCCGTCATATAGACATCATTTCTTTATGACGGTATCATGAGTCCTGTGATGCCTGAGTTCATAGGACGTCCCATGATGATCTGGCAGAGATCATAAGCTGTCCTGTGATGTCCTATAAACGTGACAGACACTCAGACACACAGAGATTTCTTGCTTTAATAGTTTGTCACTCTTAAATGTTTCAGATCATCAAACAATAATTAAATATTAGACAAGGATAACACAAGTAAACACAAAATGCAGTTTTTAAATGAAGGTGTTTATTATTAAAGGGAAACAAAATCCAACCCTACATGGCCCTGTGTGAAAAAGTGATTGCCCCCCATAAAAACATAAATTAACTGTGGTTTATTGCATCTTTGGAAAGCTGAGTTCAATTTCTCTTGCCACACCCAGGTCTGATTACTGCCACACCTGTTCTCAATCAAGAAATCACTTAAATAAGACCTGTCTGACAAAGTGAAGTAGACCAAAAGATCCTCAAAAGCTAGACATCATGCTGCAATCCAAAGAAATTCAGGAACAAATGAAAAACAAAGTAATTGAGATCTATCAGTCTGAAAAAGGTTATAAAGCCATTTCTAAAGCTTTGGGACTCCAGCAAACCACAGTGAGAACCATTATCCTCAAATGGTGAAAACATGAAACCGTGGTGAACCTTCCCAAGAGTGGCTGGACGACAACAATTACCCCAAGAATGCAGCGACGACTCATACAAGAAGTCACAAAAGACCCCAGAATCAGAATCAGAATCAGAATGAGATTTATTGCCATTGTTCATGTAGTACACAAACTAGGAATTTGTCTCGGTGCAATGCTGCAACATTAAATATGGAGTAGCACAAAAAATAAAAATAAAAATATATGCATGCAATAAAATGTAGAATATGAATGAGTAATACTAATCTATGCAATTTTTAAATATACAGTGGGGCAAAAAAGTATTTAGTCAGCCACAAATTGTGCATGTTCTCCCACTTAAAAGATGAGAGAGGTCTCCAATTTTCGTCATAGGTATACCTCAACTATGAGAGACAAAATGAGAAAAAAAAAATCCAGAAAATCACATTGTCTGATTTTTAAAGAATTTATTTGCAAATTACGGTGGAAAATAAGCATTTGGTCAATAACAAAAGTTCATCTCAATACTTTGTTATATACCCATTGTTGGCAATGACAGAGGTCAAACGTTTTCTGTAAGTCTTCACAAGGTTTTCACACACTGTTGCTGGTATTTTGGCCCATTCCTCCATGCAGATCTCCTCTAGAGCAGTGATGTTTTGGGGCTGTCGCTGGGCAACACGGACTTCCAACTCCCTCCAAAGATTTTCTATGGGGTTGAGATCTAGAGACTGGCTAGGCCACTCCAGGACCTTGAAATGCTTCTTATGAAGCCACTCCTTCGTTGCCCGGGCGGTGTGTCTGGGATCATTGTCATGATGAAAGACCCAGCAATGTTTCATCTTCAATGCCCTTGCTGATGGATGGAGGTTTTCACTCAAAATCTCACGGTACATGGCTCCATTCATTCTTTCTTTTACACGGATCAGTCGTCCTGGTCCCTTTGGAGAAAAACAGCCCAAAGCATGATGTTTCCACCCCCATGCTTCACAGTAGGTATGGTGTTCTTTGGATGCAACTCAGCATTCTTTCTCCTCCAAACACGACAAGTTGAGTTTTTACCAAAAAGTTCTATTTTGGTTTCATCTGACCATATGACATTCTCCCAGTCCTCTTCTGGATCATCCAAATGTTCTCTAGCAAACTTCAGACGGGCCTGGACATGTACTGGCTTAAGCAGGGGGACACGTCTGGCACTGCAGGATTTGAGTCCCTGGCGGCGTAGTGTGTTACTGATGGTAGCCTTTGTTACTTTGGTCCCAGCTCTCTGCAGGTCATTCACTAGGTCCCCTTGCGTGGTTCTGGGATTTTTGCTCACCGTTTTTGTGATCATTTTGACCCCACGGGGTGAGATCTTGCATGGAGCCCCAGATCGAGGGAGATTATCAGTGGTCTTGTATGTCTTCCATTTTCTAATAATTGCTCCCACAGTTGATTTCTTCACACCAAGCTGCTTACCTATTGCAGATTCAGTCTTCCCAGCCTGATGCAGGTCTACAATTTTGTTTCTGATGTCCTTTGACAGCTCTTTGGTCTTGGCCATAGTGGAGTTTGGAGTCTGACTGTTTGAGGTTGTGGACAGGTGTCTTTTATACTGATAATGAGTTCAAACAGGTGCCATTAATACAGGTAACGAGTGGAGGACAGAGGAGCCTCTTAAAGAAGAAGTTACAGGTTTGTGAGAGCCAGAAATCTTGCTTGTTTGTAGGTGACCAAATACTTATTTTCCGCCATAATTTGCAAATAAATTCTTTAAAAATCAGACAATGTGATTTTCTGGATTTTTTTTTTTTCATTTTGTCTCTCATAGCTGAGGTATACCTATGATGAAAATTGGAGACCTCTCTCATCTTTTAAGTGGGAGAACTTGCACAATTGGTGGCTGACTAAATACTTTTTTGCCCCACTGTATTAACAAGCAGCAGATATTGTGGAGTTCCACATAGTGCAGTCGGTAGTGCAAAAGAAAACAGTGATAATTATCATGAGTGAAAATTATCATGAGTCCAGTTGAGCTGCTGTACGTAGTGCACGAGAGTCTAATAAGTCACTTAGTGTTCAGCAGTCTGATGGCAGAGGGGAAGAAGCTGTTCATGTAGAGGGAGGTTTTAGTCTGAATGGATCGAAGTCTTCTGCCTGAGGGGAGGGGGGAAAACAGTGCGTGTCCAGGGTGTGATGAGTCGGCTATGATCCGACCTGCACGCCTCCGGGTCCTGGAGATGTACAGGTCCTGGAGAGATGGGAGCTTGCAGCCGATCACCTTCTCAGCGGCGCGCACAACGCGCTGCAGTCTTAGTCTGTCCCTGGCGGTGGCTCCTGCGTACCACACGGTGATGGAGGTGGTGAGGATGGACTCGATGATGGCCGTGTAGAACTGCACCAACATCTCGGTGGGTAGGTTCAGGTTCAGGTTCAGGTTCAGGTTACTTTATTTGTACCCGTAGGTAGATTTGTTTTGCAGTTGGTGACATCCATATTTACAAGCCACTAATTACATTCAACATAGACACAAACACAGGCACACATCTTACAAAATAGGTAAATATAAAATATGTACAATATAATTTTTATAGCTTGTTCAACTCTTTGACAGCAGCAGGGACAAAGCTGTTTTTGTAGCGCTGGGTTCTACTTTTTGGGACAGCAAACCTCCGTCTGGAGGGAAGAAGCTGAAAGTTGCAGTGCAAAGGGTGGGAGTCATCATTTAAAATCGAGTCGGCCATCCTCTGTACTTGTCTGGTGTACAGGGATGTCAGGCTCAGCTGTGACTCACCAAGCAAACGACTGGACCATCTGACTACCTGATCCAAGGATTTCCTCTGTTTCAGTTTTATCTGACCAAACCATGACATTAAAGAAAAGGATAAAACAGATTCAATAAAAGCCCGATAAAACATAGTCATTATGGTTCGGTCAATTTGGAAGCGTGCAAGTTTCCTCAAACAATGCAAATTTTGCTGACCCTTTTTGCACACCCTTTCACAGTTCACCTCAAAATTGAAATCCACTATCAATAATCGTCCCAAGATATTTGTACGATTGTACACATTAGGTGGTCTGGCCTTTTAGTATGGTGACTTTGTGCCTGGGAGTTTTCCTCCTAAAGTCAATCAGAATCAGAATCAGAATCAGAATCAGCTTTATTGGCCAAGTATGCACAACACATACAAGGAATTTGACTTTGGCTAAAAACTTGCTCTCGTTGTTCAGGTGGAGGATTTAAATAAGGATTCAATTGACAACAGAGTATGTACAGTAAATTACAGTCTGTCCACGTTTCTATAAAAGGATGCAAATATATACAGGAATATATGCAGTTATTTACTCAGTCTAACCACACTTTGCAGAAATATATGAAAAAATATACAATCACACAGTATTTCAATGTGGACTCAGATTCAGTGATATAATGTGAATGAAGTAAAAAGCAGTGTGAGAGTTATGTGCAATGTAATAATGGATGAAAAGTCATGAGTACAGCAAACAGGTAGGACTAGGTGAATGTTAGGAGTTCATCAGAGTGATGGCTTGAGGAAAGAAACTGTTCCTGTGACGGGTGGTTTTGACCTTCAGTGATCTGTAACGACGACCAGAAGATAGAAGTTCAAACAGTTTGTGGCCGGGGTGTGATGGGTCAGCACAGATGTTTCCCGCCCGTTTCCTGGTTATGGACCGATATAAGTTCTCAATGGAGGGTAGGTCGGTACCAATGATCCTCTCCGCAGACTTAATGATCCGCTGCAGTCTGGTCTCGTCCTGTTTAGTGGCAGATCCAAACCAGACAGTGATGGAAAAGCAGAGGACAGATTGGATGATGGCGGTGTAGAAGACAACCAGCAGCTCCTGAGGCAAATCAAACTTCTTGAGCTGACGCAGAAAAAACAACCTCTGCTGGGCCTTTTTCCGGACAGTGTCTATATGGGAGGACCACTTCAGGTTCCGGGAGATTGTGGTACCCAGAAACTTGAAGGAGTCCACAGTGGACACTGTGCTGTTGAGGATGGTGAGTGGGGGGAATGAAGGGGGGTGTCGCCTGAAATCCACAGTCATCTCCACCGTTTTGGCTGGGTTAAGTTCAAGATGGTTCTGGCTGCACCAGAGGATCAGCTGCTCCACCTCCCGCCTGTATGCAGACTCATCATCATCCCAGATCAAACCGATGACGGTGGTGTCGTCCGCAAACTTCAGGAGCTTCACCGAAGGGTCCTCTGAGGTGCAGTCGTTGGAGTAGAGGGAGAAGAGCAGTGGGGAAAGGACACATCCTTGGGGGGCGCCAGTACTAATTTTTCGGGAGATGGATGTAAATCTCCCTAGCTTCACCTGTTGCCACCTGTCAGTCAGAAAGCTGGAGGTCCACTGGCAGGTGGAGGGGGGCACCTTGAGCTGGAGGAGTTTCTGATGAAGAATGCCTGGGATGATGGTGTTGAACGCTGAGCTGAAGTCGACAAACAGGATCCTGGCGTACGTCCCTGGGGAGTCGAGGTGTTGCAGGATGTAATGTAGTCCCATATTCACTGCATCATCCACTGACCTGTTTGACCGGTAGGCAAACTGCAGTGGGTCCATCAGGGGGCCTGTGATGACCTTCAGGTGGTTCAGCACCAATCTCTCCAAGGATTTCATGACCACAGAGGTCAGGGCAACAGGTCTGTAGTCGTTTAATCCTGTAATAGAGGGTTTCTTGGGAACTGGAATGATGATGGAGCGTTTGAAGAAGGAAGGCACTTCACGCAGCTCCAGTGATCTGTTAAAGATCTGGGTGAAGATGGGGGCCAACTCGTTGGAGCAGACTCTCAGGCAGGACGGAGACACACCATCAGGTCCTCCAGCCTTCTTGATCTTTTGTCTCTGAAAGACCCGGCGCACCTCCTCTTCACAGATCATTAGTGCTGGTGGGAGGTCAGAGTGGAGGAGGGATGGAGTTCCTGGGGCTGCAGATAATCCTTTTGTGTGGGTGGGAGGTGAGAACTGTAGGTTCTTTTCAAACCTGCAGTAAAAGCTGTTTAGGTCATTAGCCAGCTGGAGGTTTTCCGCAGGGTGGGGGGATGGTCTCCTGTAGTTGGTGATATTCCGTAGGCCTCTCCAGACAGAAGCAGAGTTGTTAGCTGAGAAGTTTTTTTGTAACTTCACACTGTAGCTCCTCTTAGCAAGCCTGATCTCCTTCGTCAGCATGTTTCTGGCCCGCTTGTACAGAGTCCAGTCACCAGTCCTGTAGGCCTCCTCCTTGGTCTGACGTAGCTGCTTCAGTTTAGGAATGAACCAGGGTTGTTGTATATGCAGAAGGTCTTGGTCTGCACACACATGTCCTCGCAGAAACAGATGTATGACGTCACAGTGTCAGTGAGTTCATTTAGGTTAATGGTTGCAGCTTCAAAAACACTCCAATCTGTACAGTCAAAGCAGGCTTGTAACTTCAGCTTTGATTCCTCAGTCCATTTCTTCACAGTCCTTACAGCAGGCTTGGAAGTTTTTAGTTTCTGTCTGTATGTTGGAATAAGATGGAGCAGACAGTGGTCAGAAAAGCCCAGAGCTGCACGGGGGATAGCCAAGATAGCCAAGATGGCGCCCACAGCGGTCGACATGGTGCTTCGCTGCGCTCTTTGTTTGTTTTTGTTTGTCAATTGTGTGTCTGCTTGCACTTATACCCGTGAAGAACTTCTAAATATCAGGACTTTCACCCCCACGGACCTCCTCCCAGTTTTTCTAGCCCCTGCCGCCGATCTGGTTTATTGCTTGGCTCGGAAAGTGAGACGGCGAAAGAGAGGTAGACGAGCGGGCGCTCTTGTGCGGCTTCGCAGGAGAGGCTCGCGAACGGCGCTGCCTGGCATATTTCTGTCCAATACCAACTCTCTCTCTAACAAGGTAGATGAACTGAGACTGCTGATGCGTTTTAAGGACCTCGCCTCCTCAGCTGCCCTCTGCTTTACTGAGACCTGGCTCCGGGAAAATATACCGGACAGCGCGCTGCGCCTCGACGGCTTTCAGCTCTTCCGTGCTGATAGTGACACAGAGCTTTCCGGCAAGACCACAGGAGGCGGAGTCTGCTTCTACATCAACTGCAGCTGGTGCTCTGATGTAACGGTAATTTCCAAACACTGTTCTCCCGCCCTGGAATTTCTTGTTATCAATTGCAAGCCTTTTTATTCCCTGCGGGAGTTTGCTTCTTTTATACTGATCGCTGTGTACGCCCCTCCCGACGCGGACACGCGCGAAGCTCAGCGCGTGCTCGCGGATCACATTCAACACACAGAGCGGAGTTTCCCAGACTCGCTGATTATTGTGGCTGGCGACTTTAATCAGTGCAATCTGAGCCACGATCTCCCCCGCTACAAACAGTTTATTAAATGCCCCACCAGAGGATTAAACACACTGGATCACTGTTACACCACAGTGAAAGACGCATATCGCGCTGTCCCTCGAGCTGCACTGGGATTATCTGATCATGTAATGGTTCACCTCATTCCCACATACAGACAGAGATTGAAGCTCACTAAACCTGTTGTGAGCACTACGAAGATACGGACCAGTGATGCTGAGGAGAAGCTGGAAACGTGCATGGAAATATCTGACTGGGGCATGTTTAAAGGAGCCACGCATGATCTGGATGAATACACGGACACTGTGAACTCATATATCCACTTTTGTGAAGAGAACATTCTTCCATCACGCACCAGGGTGAGTTACTCTAATGACAAACCCTGGTTCACAGCTAAGCTCAGACAGATCAGGAAGGAGAAGGAAGCAGCGCTGAAAAGTGGAGACAGGGACTGCTACAGGGAGGTTAAATACCGGTTTAACAGAGAGTTGAAGAGGGCTAAATCTGTGTATTCAGAGAGACTCCAGCAGCAGTTCACTGCTAATGATTCGGCTTCCGTGTGGAGAGGACTGAGGCAAATCACCAACTATCGACCTCAGGCTCCTAAAGGTCAGGATGACAAAGCCCTTTGTCAAAGACTGTCCCAACACTATGCCCGTTTTGACACCTCGTCATCTGTGTCCAACTCCCCCCCTCCCTCCAGCTCCACAGCCTCCACATTCCCTACTTCATTAAAGGCACCCCCCCTCCTCCCCCCCTCCCCTTATCATCAGTGAGCAGGATGTGCTCAAACAGTTCTCCAGACGGAACCCGCGCAAGGCCCCCGGCCCAGACGGCGTGTCTCCCTCCACCCTGAGACACTGTGCAAAACAGCTGGCTCCTGTCTTCACAGACATTTTTAACACCTCCCTTAAGTTATGCCACGTGCCGTCCTGCCTCAAATCCTCCACCATCATCCCTGTCCCCAAGAAGCCACGGATCACTGGACTTAATGACTACAGACCTGTAGCGCTCACCTCTGTAGTCATGAAGTCCTTTGAGCGCCTGGTCCTGTCCCACCTCAAGTCCATCACCACCCCTCTCCTGGACCCGCTGCAGTTTGCCTACCGAGCCAACAGGTCTGTAGACGACGCAGTCAACCTGGCCCTCCACTCCATCCTGCAGCACCTGGACCCCCCGGGAACCTACGCCAGGATCCTGTTTGTGGACTTCAGCTCCGCATTCAACACCATCCGCCCCGCTCTGCTCCGGGACAAGCTGTCCCTGCTCAACGTGCCTGACTCCCTCTGCAGGTGGATCACCGACTTCCTGACGGACCGGAGGCAGCATGTGCGGCTGGGAAAGACTGTCTCAGACTATGCTAGCATCAGCACCGGATCACCCCAGGGCTGTGTACTTTCCCCCCTACTCTTCTCCCTTTACACCAACACCTGCACCTCCAGCCACCAGTCTGTCAAGTTGATCGTTGATCAAGTTTGCGGACGACACCACCCTCATCGGGCTCATCTCCAACGGCGACGAGTCCGCCTACAATAACAACCTGCAGCTGAACGCTCTGAAGACAGTGGAGATGATTGTAGACTTCAGGAAAGTCACTACCCCTCTGCCCCCCCTCACCCTCTCAGGCTCTCCCATCACCACTGCTGATTCCTTCCGCTTCCTAGGCACTACCATCACCAGAGACCTCAAATGGGAGCCGACCATCAGCTCACTCATCAAAAAAGCCCAGCAGAGGATGTTCTTCCTGCGGCAGCTGAGGAAGCTCAAGCTACCCACCAAGATGTTAGTGCAGTTCTACACAGCCATCATCGAGTCCATCCTCACCACCTCCATAACCGTGTGGTACGCAGGAGCCACTGCCAGGGACAGACTAAGGCTGCAGCGCGTCGTGCGCACTGCTGAGAAGGTGATAGGCTGCGAGCTCCCATCTCTCCAGGACCTGTACATCTCCAGGACCCGGAGGCATGCTGGCCGGATCATAGCCGATCCCTCACACCCTGGTCACGTACTGTTTGCCCCCCTCCCCTCTGGTAGAAGACTTTGGTCCATTCAGACTAAAACCTCCCGTCACATGAACAGCTTCTTCCCCTCTGCCATCAGACTGCTGAACACTAAGTGACTTATTGACTCTCGTGCACTATGTACAGCAGCTCAACCAGACTCATGTCAATCATCACTGTTTTCTTCCTGCATTACCAAACTGCACTATATAGTTCTCCACAGTATCTGCTGCTCGCTAATATATTTTAACTGTTGACCAGTATCACTTATTCTTATTCTACACTTTATTACATGTATAGTTTATTTCTTTTATCTTATCATGTTTAATGTTGCAGCATTGTACCGAGACAAATTCCTAGTTTGTGTACTACATGAACAATGGCAATAAATCTGATTCTGATTCTGATTCTGATTCTGACGGCATGATAGGCATTCCTTAAAACTGTGTAACAGTGGTCAAGTGTATTTGTGTCCCTGGTGGGACATTTAATATGCTGTCTGTATTTAGGAAGCTCATTTGTGAGATTAGCTCTATTGAAATCACCCAGAATGATAAGCAGAGAGTCTGGATGTTTTTCCTCCACGTCTACTATCTGGTCAGCGAGGTGCTGCAGTGCCTCCGTTGTACAAGCAGCAGGCGGGATATAAATTCCGACCAGAATAAACGAGGAGAACTCTCGCGGTGAATAAAAGGGTTTACAGTTTATGAACAGTGACTCTAGGTTAGGACTACAAAACTTCTTCAACACTGTGACATCAGTACACCAACCTTCGTTTATGTAGAAGCAGATTCCACCACCCTTAGTCTTTCCAGAGAATTCTCGGCTGCGATCAGCGCGAAACAGCTGGAAACCGTCCAGACGCACCGCGCTGTCCGGGATGTGTTCACTCAGCCAGGACTCCGTGAAACAAAGGGCGCCAGATCTGCTAAAATCCCGGTTTTTGTGAGTCAGGAGCAGCAGTTCATCCATTTTGTTCGCCAAACTGCGGATATTTGCCAGATGGATCGATGGGAGCGGCGTGCGAAATCCTCGTTTCTTCAACCTGACTAGCGCACCGGCACGTTTACCACGCCGCCTTCGTTTCCGGCCAGCGCCAATAGCCGCTGCTCCCACAGCTAAGATCGACTGAAAAAACTTCAGCTCAGCAGCAGTAACTGGTGGAGAAGTTGCATTGGGAGGTAGTCTGAGTGAAAGTAGTTCCTCCCTTGAATAGGTGATTCGGACAGAAGAGCAGAAGTCCAAAAAAACACACAAAATTATCAAAAACATCAGAGAGCAGAAGCCAGTGGCTGCCATCCGCGGCGCCATCTTGGATTTTTTTCAATAATCATATCTTTCGTTTTTGTTGTATTCAGCTGCAGGTAGGAATCCTCACACCAGTGAACAAAGTCATCAACTACTGGGCCGTGGCCACTCTCACCATCCTGGAGGAGACTGACAATGACTGAGTCATCAGCATACTTTATAATGTGTCTGTTGTCATGTCTGCTCCGACACGTTTGTGTACAGGATGAAGAGTAGTGGTGACAACACACACCCCTGAGGAGAGCCAGTAGAAGAGCACTTTAGGTCAGACAATGTGCCATTGACCCTTACTCTCTGCGTCCTGTTGGTAAAGAAATCCAGAATCCAACCCACCAGATTATTGCTTAAATCAAATTGTTGCAGGAGCCTTTCAACTAAAATATGAGGTTGGATTGTATTAAAGGCAGAAGAAAAGTCCACAAATAAAAGCCTGGCGTGTGTCCCATTAAAATCCAGATGTTTAAAAGCATGTCAAACAGAATGACAGTGGCATCCTCCACTCCTCTGTGAGGCCTATAGGCAAACTGCAGAGGATCCAATGCATGTTCAGTCTGCCTTAGGACCTCACATCTGACCAGTTTTTCAAAAATTTTCATTAAAATTGAAGTCAAAGCAACTGGTCTAAAGTCATTTACCATTTTAGGACAGCTGGATTTTGGAACGGGAACAACCACGGCATCTTTCCAGATCTTAGGCACATGTTGTGTCTGTAAGGACTTATTGAAAATGTAATGAAATATAGGACTCAGTTCATGTGCATAGGACTTTACCAGGCGCCCACATATATTATCAGGGCCCTGACTTTTGTTCACTTTTACAGCGCGGAACTCCCTTTTAACATCCTGCATCTCAATATTAAAGTGCTGATTGTCTTTGAGTTTCTGTTTCAAATCTTGGATTTCTGTGCTAAAATCAAAGGAGTCAAAACGACCATAAAAACAATTAAGAGCATTAGCCAGCTCTGTGTCTGAACTAAAACCATCTAAAAACACACGATTACTGCGCTCTGTGCTCTGAAGGCCTGCAATAGTTTTCATACTGGCCCAGGCCGAACCAAGTTTATTTGCTGCCATCTTGCTTTCTAACTCTGATTTATAATTCTGTTTTGCTCTAAAAATTTCGGCCTTCAGCTCCTTAGTGGCAACCTGTAGCTCAGATACAGACCCCTGTTTAAAGGCAAGAGCTTTCCTCTGTAAGCAGGATTAGCTTGGAGTAGCTTGAGCTTCCTCAGCTGCCTCAGGAAGAACATCCTCTGCTGGGCCTTTTTGATGAGGGAGCTGATGGTCGGCTCCCACTTGAGGTCCTGGGTGATGGTGGTGCCCAGGAAGCGGAAGGAATCCGCAGTGGTGATGGGAGAGTCTGTGAGGGTAAGGGGGGGCAGAGGGGCTGTGACTTTTCTGAAGTCCATGATCATCTCCACTGTCTTCAGAGCGTTCAGCTGCAGGTTGTTGTGGCGGCACCAGGACGCCAGCTGGGCCACCTCTCTCCTGTAGACGGACTTGTCACCATTGGAGATGAGCGCGATGAGGGTGGTGTCATCTGCAAACTTGATCAGCTTGACAGACTGGTGGCTGGAGGTGCAGGAGTTGGTGTACAGGGAGAAGAGAAGGGTGGAAAGTACACAGCCCTGGGGTGATCCGGTGCTGATGCTAACAGAGTCTGAGACAGTCTTTCCCAGCCGCACATGCTGCCTCCGGTCCGTCAGGAAGTCAGTGATCCACCTGCAGAGGGAGTCAGGCACGTTGAGCAGGGACAGCTTGTCCTGGAGCAGAGCGGGGCGGATGGTATTGAATGCAGAGCTGAATTCCACAAACAGGATCCACAAACAGGATCCTGGCGTAGGTTCCCGGGGAGTCCAGGTGCTGCAGGATGGAGTGGAGGGCCAGGTTGACTGCATCATCCACAGACCTGTTGGCTCTATAGGCAAACTGCAGTGGGTCCAGGAGGGGAGTGGTGATGGTCTTGAGGTGGGGCAGGACCAGGCCCTCAAAGGACTTCATGACTACAGAGGTGAGCGCTACAGGTCTGTAGTCGTTAAGTCCAGTGATCCGTGGCTTCTTGGGGACAGGGACGATGGTAGAGGGATTGAGGCAGGCTGGCACATGGCATGACTTCAGGGAGGTGTTAAAAATGTCTGTCAAGACAGGAGTCAGCTCCTCCGCACAGTGTCTCAGGGTGGAGGGAGACACGCCGTCCGGACCGGGGGCCTTGCCCAGTTCAGTCTGGAGAACTGTCTGTGCACATCCTGCTCACTGATGGCAAGGTTGGGGGGGAGGGGGGCCGCCTTTGATGAAGTGGGGACCAAGGAGGCAGTGGCGCTGGGGGGAGGGGGAGTTGGACACAGCTGACGAGGTGTCAAAACAGGCATAGTGTTGGGACAGTCTTTGACAAAGGGCTCTGTCATCCTGTCCCTTAGAAGCCTGAGGCCAATAGTTGGTGATTTGCCTCAGTCCTCTCCACACAGAAGCAGAGTCGTTAGCAGTGAAATGTTGCTGGAGTCTCTCAGAATACACAGATTTAGCTCTCCTCAGCTCTCTGCTAAACCGGTATTTGGCCTCCCTGTAGCAGTCCCTGTATCCACTTTTCAACGCTGCTTCCTTCTCCTTCCTGATCTGTCTGAGCTTAGCAGTGAACCAGGGCTTGTCATTGGAGTAACTCACCCTGGTGCACGATGGAAGAATGCTCTCCTCACAAAAATGGATATATGAGGTCACAGTGTCCATGTACTCATCCAAATCATGCGTGGCTCCTTTAAACATGCCCCAGTCAGTTATTTCCAAGCACGTGCTCAGCTTCTCCCCAGCTTCACTGGTCCATTTCCTCGTAGTGCTCACAACAGGTTTTGTGAGCTTCAGTCTCTGTCTGTATGTGGGAATCAGGTGGACCATCACGTGATCAGATAGTCCGAGCGCAGCGCGGGGAACAGCGCGATACGCGTCCTTAACTGTAGTGTAACAGTGATCCAGCGTGTTCTCTTGTCTGGTGGGGCATTTAATAAACTGTTTGTATTGGGGGAGTTCGTGGCTCAGGTTGCTCTGGTTAAAGTCGCCAACCACAATAACCAGAGAGTCCGGAAAAGTCCGCTCCGCTTGCTGAATGTGATCCGTGAGCGCGCGCTGAGCCTCACGCACGTCCGTGTTGGGCGGGACGTAAACAGCGGCCAGGATGAATGAAGCAAACTCACACGGGGAATAAAATGGCTTGCAGTTGATGAATAAATATTCCAGAGTGGGAGAACAGTGTTGGGAGATCACAGTTACATCAGAGCACCAGCTGCTGTTGATGTAGAAGCAGACTCCTCCGCCTGTGGTCTTGCCAGAGAGCCCCGTGTCTCGGTCTGCACGAAACAGCTGAAATCCCTCGAGGAGGAACGCGCTGTCCGGTATCTTTTCCTTGAGCCAGGTCTCAGTGAAGCAGAGGGCACACGAGGTGGAGAGGTCCTTAAATCGCATCAGCAGTCTCAGTTCATCTACCTTGTTATAAAGAGAATTGACATTGGACAGAAATATCCCAGGCAAAGCCGTGCGCGTGCCTCTCCTGCAAAGCCGCACAAGGGCGCCCGCTCGTCTTCCTCTCTTTCGCCGTCTCACTTTTTGGGCTAAAAAGTGAACCGGATCGGCGGCAGGAGCCAAAAAAACTGGGAGTAGGTCCGTGGGAGTGAAAGTCCTGATATTTAGTAGCTCTTCACGGGTGTAAGAGCAGGCAGACACACAATTGACGAACAAAAACAAACAAAGAAAAGCACAGCGAAGCACCATGGCGACCACTGTGGGCGCCATCTTGGAGCAGACAACATCACAACAGCATCCAGAGAAAGAACTGCAGGCCTCACTTGCCTCAGTTAAGGTCAGTGTTCATGACTCCACCGTAAGAAAACATCTTGATGATCCCCAAGACTTTTAGGAAAATACTCTGTGGACTGATGAGACAAAAGTTGAACTGTTTGGAAGGTGTGTGTCCCATTACATCTGGAGCGAAAATAATGCAGCATTTTCAGAAAAGGATCATCATTCCAACAGTAAAATATGGTGGTGGTAGTGTGATGGTCTGGGGCTGTTTTGCTGCTTTTGGACCTGGAAGACTTACTGTGGTAAATGGAACCATGAATTCTCCTGTCTACCAAAAAATCCTGAAGGAGAATGTCTGGCCATCTGTTCATGACCTCAAGCTGGAGCGCACTTGGGTTCTGCAGCAGGACAATGATCCAAAACACACCAGCAAGTCCACCTCTGAATGACTTAAGAAAAAATAAAATGAAGACTTTGGAGTGGCCTAGTCAAAGTCCTGACCTGAATCCAATTGAAATGCTGTGGCATGACCTTAAAAAGGCGATTCATGCTCAAAAACCCTCCAATGTGGCTGAATTACAACAATTCTGCAAAGATGAGTGGACCAAAATTCCTCCACAGTGCTGTAAAAGACTCACTGCTAGTTATCGCAAACACTTGATTGCAGTTGTTGCTGCTAAGTGTCATGAACCTGGGTTTGGTGGGTTCTGGCTTATGGTTATTTTGCCCTATTTTCCATCAGGCGCTTCAGGGAACTATTGGGCCTTCGCTCCCTGACAGCTCGGGCACGCCCCCTCCTCCTGTCAGTGTCATCAGCTGTGCCTCTTTATTGGTTGTTTTCACACACATACACACACACACACTCCATTCATTCCCATTCACACGCTCAGACACTCACTCATGCACACCTGGGATTTATTATGTTCAGTCCACGTTTCCTCACACCAGCGGTCTCTTCCCTCGTTAGTGTCATTATTACATAAATACTGCGATAGTGGGAAGAGATCATGGGAGCATTCAGCTTCATACATGGCAGAAGGTTCCTCGGTGTTTGTTTGTTTCTGCTACCAACGGTTCATTCAGCCAGACATCTCAAGTTTGGGTACTCCCTTGGCATTAGCGGCTGACCCTGCCTCATCCACCGGACTACACGGACAGCCCCGGATGGTTCCAGCTGTAAGTACACATTTGCCTTTCTCTTTGTGCCCACCGTTACAGCGGCACTAGGCACTCCCTCTCCCAGGCTGTGGAACATCCAGGTGGCATCCCTGTATGTCTGGTGGCCTCAAACTCATCATTCCAACTCTCTGTAATTAGTGTGGTCATTACTGGACTTGTTATTTTGTGGTTTATGTTAATAAAGTGCACGTTCTACTCCAGCAATTGTGTTTTTCATTACTTCCCTCATGCGCCGCATAATGGCGCACGGGGAGTCATAACACTTAGGGTGGTGGTTTAGGAGGCAAACACTTTTTCACAAAGGGCCATGTAGGTTTGGATTTTTTTTCTCCTTAATAATAAACACTTTTGACTATGGACAAGATGGCGGAGGAGTAAGACGTGCATGGCGTGGGCTCTCTGCTAGTTTGCTCATTTTTGTTATTTTCTTGTGCCATCCAACTACAGTGGATTGTGTAAAAGCTTGTTAAAGTTATATCAACTGAAATTAATTGTTTGAAAGCTCAAATGGTGGCACATTTATGAAAATATAAGTACGCGGGGCCCTTTGGTGACAAAGTCAAATGCCTCCTCGAGCCAGAGTGTTTCCCAGGACCAGAGTGATTCTCCTTTGCCCTCGCCATGGAAGGCTGACCTGGACGTACTGAAAGTTGAACTTTTGGATGCTCTTAAGGCTGACGTCTTATCAGTGATTAAAATGGAAATTAGAAATGTCCTAGCAGAAGGTCTCAGTCCTCTCAAAAATGATCTGCAGGCTGTGAAAATTGAAATGCTTAACAGCACGACGGCTCGTGGCGCAGACATGGACCAGGTGAGAACGGACACGACAGAGATGGAGAACGGTTTGTCCTCCTGGTCTGATGAAGTGGTCCAACTGTAGAAGGAGGTGAAAGATTTGAGAAAGGAGCTCAAGAAACTCAAAGAGAAGTGCGAGGACATGGAGGGGCGTATGAGGAGGTCAAACATCAGGATCCTTGGTGTAGCTGAGACAACTGGCTCTAGTTCTTCAGCAGCAGAGTCTAAATTGCTGGTGGATGTGCTTCACCTGGAGAAGGGGCCGCTGGACGATCGTCCACACCGGGGCTTTGGCCCGCGGAGCAGGAGCGGCAAATCGAGAATTATCATCGCCAGGTTGCATTACCACCAGGATGATCTTGAGATTTTACGTCGGGTACGGAGCATTGGACAACTTCGCCTCAACGGGGAGCCTGTTGCCATTTTTCCTGATTACACCGCGAGTGTTGCTAAAGCACGGGCAGCTTTCACCGAGGTGAGGAAGCTGCTGTGGGACCGAGAAGGCAGTCGCTACGGCTTGTTGTTTCCAGCACGGCTCCATATTACACACGGAGGAGAAAATAGACGCCAAAAGGGCCATGGGTTATATGAAGGATGAAAATTATTACGATGACGCACCATAAAGTGTAAAATAAAAAAAAAAATTTAAGTTTACTTGTTCCACTCAATTGGTGACCTCTTTTGTTGTAGAAGATGTTAAAATTAAAGTGAACCATAGTTTTTACTGGAATTATCAGTTTGAATTACTAGAGGGGAAGGACCGGTTCATTCATTCATCGATTTTTTTTTCCTTTTCTTCTTTCAGTTATCTAAATAAGAGTTATTTACACAAAGTTACAATAATGGGGTAACGGTTATTTTCTCTTACGTGGATTTAGTTGATTTTCATGTGTTTCATTTCTTTTTTTTCTTAGTTTTAGGGCTGTGTATTTGGTTATATATAGATAACGGAGGGCTGGCAGAGAGGCTGCATAAGTAGTTCCATCCATCCATCCATCCATCTTCTACCGCTTTTCCGGAGGTCCGGGTCGCGGAGGCAGCAGTTCAAGCAGAGAAGCCCAGACTTCCCTCTCCCCAGTCACCTGCTCCAGCTCTTCAGAGGGGATACCAAGGCGTTCCCAGACTAGCTGGGAGACATAGTCTCTCCACCGAGTCCTGGGTCTGCCCCGGGGTCTCCTCCCAGTGGGACGTGCCTGAAACACCTCAAGTGGGAGGCGTCCAGGAGGCATCCTAATCAGATGCCCATACCACCTCAACTGACTCCTTTCAATGTGGAGGAGCAGCGGTTCTACTCTGAGCCTCTCCCGGATGACTGAGCTCCTCACCCTATCTCTGAGGGTGAGTCCAGCAATCCTACAGAGAAAGCTCATTTCAGCCGCTTGTATCCGCGATCTCGTTCTTTCGGTCATTACCCAAAGCTCGTGACCATAGGTGAGAGTAGGAACGTAGATTGACTGGTAAATCGACAGCTTTGCCTTAGAACTAAGCTCCCTCTTCACCACAACAGACCGGTACAACGTCCGCATCACTGCAGATGCTGCTCCAATCCGTCTGTCGATCTCTCGCTCCATTTTCCCCTCACTCGTGAACAAGACCCCAAGATACTTAAACTCCTCCACTTGGGGCAGGAGCCTGTCCCCAACCCGGAGAGGACAATCCACCTTTTTCCGGCTGAGGACCATGGACTCGGACTTGGAGGTGCTGATTCTCATCCCAGCCGCTTCACACTCAGCGGCAAACCGTCCCAGCAAGAGCTGTAGGTCATTGCTGGATGAAGCCAACAGGACAACATCATCTGCAAACAACAGAGATGAGATCCTGTGGTCACCAAGCATGACACCCTCCATTCCCTGGCTGCGCCTAGAAATCCTGTCCATAAAAATTATGAACAGGACCGGTGACAAAGGGCAGCCCTGGCGGAGTCCAACTCTCACTGGGAATGACTCCGACCGAGTGTTGGCAATGCGAACTAAACTCTCACAACGGTCGTACAGAGACCGAATAGCTCGTAACAACAAGCCCGATACCCCATACTCCCGAAGCCCCCCCCACAAAAATCCACGAGGGACGCGGTCAAATGCCTTCTCCAAGTCCACAAAACACATGTAAACTGGTTGGGCAAACTCCCACGAACCCTCAAGAATTCTCGAGAGGGTAAAGAGCTGGTCCGATGTGCCACGGCCAGGACGAAAACCACATTGCTCCTCCTGAATCCGAGGTTCGACTGCATAAGTAGTTATCAGAGTTTTTAGTCTCATATAAGCACTAACTGTGTGGATTTTTGTTATCTGGGTGTGGGGTTCACCAGGTTCATACGGGTGAAAGGGAGGGACGATACCAGATGTTCTATTTTCCTTTTTTTGTCAGACTTGTGTTTATATTGTTCCTTTGTTATCATGGTTTTGTAGTATGTATGGACATGTACATGTGAACTCTGATTCAAATGTTCAACCACTGATTGTGGTTGGAAAATTAGGTACATTTCCATTTACATTAGCTTGCTTTTACGCACCAAAGTGGGAAGATCCTGTATGGTTCAGCAACTTTTTCTCTTATTTACCAAACTGCAGCAGGCAACCTTATAGTTGGTGGTGATGCAAACTGTGCACTATCTGCACTTGATCGTAGCGTTCTAGTGAGGGCGTCTCTGTCTAAATTGGCTCAATCAATTCACCTACTTTTTGAAAATTATAGCATAGTTGATGTTTGGCTCTTTGTAATCCTTCTTCAAAAACATGCTCCTTTTTTTCATCGGTTCATAAAACTTATTCACGTATTGATTATTTTTTCTTGATAAAGGACTCTTAAATCTGATGAGGGAATGTGATTATCGCGGTATAGTTATCTCTGATCATGGGCCTCTGATAATGAAAATGCTTATTCCTAATACGCAATATATATTCCCATCATGGCGTCTGAATCCTTTGCTCCTTTCAGAGGAAGAGTATGTTAAATATATATCATGTGAAATTAAATTTTTTGTGGAGACAAATCAAACACCGGGTTTGTCTTCCCTGACAGTTTGGGAGTCTCTTAAAGCTTATTTGAGGGGTATAACAATTTCATCCTGTGCTAGGAAAAATAAAAAGTAATATTAAACAACTCACTGAAGAAATTTTGAATTTGGACAGATTATACAGTAATTCCCCAACAGCAGAATTGTTAAAAAAAGCGCCTGACTCTAAAACTGAATTTGACATTTTATCTCCAGAAAAAAAATAAAAAATGCAGAATTTCTTCTTTCAAAAATGAGATGTAATTATTATGAGTATGGGGAAAAATCAGGGCAAAAACTTGCAGATCAAATGCGTCAAAGATCTGTAAAACAATCTCGGTTATAAAGGACGGTTATGGTGTCCGTCATACAGATAATGAAGAAATTAATTTCTGTTTTAGAGACTTTTATCGGTCAGTTTAGACCCCAGATTCATCTATTAACGTATCTGAGATAAATAACTTCTTGCAGAGTTTGCATGTTCTCCCCGTGTCTGCGTGGGTTTACTCCGGGATTTCTCCGGTTTCCTCCCACAGGCCAAAAACATGCAGGTTAGGTTAATTGGAGACTCTAAAGTGGCCCTAGGTGTGAATGTGTGTGTGAATGGTGAAGGGATAGTGCCGTACCGTGGCTGCTTCATCCATCCAGGTGGATGCCCTCAATTTCCCCTCTGGGGATCAATAAAGTATACAAAATAAAAAAAAAAAATAATCAATTATTGAAAATTTAATCTGTTGATCTATATCAGTCTCTGGAGCTTGAGAAAGATTTTTCATTAATAGAAATAATATCAGCTATTAAAGAGGTGCAAAGCGACAAATCTCCAGGCCCAGATGGTTTCCCAGTGGATTTTTTCAAAAAAAAATTTCACATCAACTTCCCCCTTTGCTGTTATCTGTATTTGAGGAATCTCTCACCTTAAAATCCTTGCCTCCTTCCATGTATCAGGCAATTATATCTTTACTGCTCAAAAAGGACAGAGACCCCCTCTATTGTAGTTGGTATCGCCCAATTTCTTTGTTGAACGCAGATGTCAAAATTTTGGCCAGGGTTTTGGCTCGCCATCTTGAGGGGGTTGTTCCAGAAATCTTTTCTCCTAATCACACAGGCTTTATAAGAGGGTGTCATCCCTTTTTTAATATTAGACATTTGTTTAATATTTTATACGGTCCGCCCTCACCTGCTAGTACAGATTGTGAAGTAATACTTTCACTTGATGCCGAAAAGGCATTTGATTGGGTTGAGTGGGACTACCTTTTTAAGACTTTGGAGGCATTCAGGTTTGGGCCAAGATTCATATCTTGGATTAAGCTCTTATATACCACACCGATGGCAGCAATACAGACTAATTATTCAGTTAAAAATATTTCTTTCGCAGCTTTATTAGGTTCCAGCTTACCTCTCAAACAGCCTGTTTCATCTTATACATCTAATCCTGTTGTTATTCAATTCAATTCAGTTCAATTCAACTTTATTTATATAGCGCCATTTCACAACAACAGTCATCTTTTCAACTGTAGGGGGAACCCCCACAGTTGCAGAAAGACCCCAGCAATCAGGCGATCCCCTGTGAGCAGCGCTTGGCGATGGTGGAGAGGAAAAACTCCGTTTTAACAGGAAGAAACCTCCAGCAGAACCAGGCTCAGGGAGGGGCAGTCATCTGCTGCGACTGGCTGGTGGGTGAGGGGACAGAGAAGAAGAAAACGACAGACATGTAGAGAGCAAACAGCACGATGGGGACTCAATCTATGGGAGAGAACAGATGTTAATGACCAGCAAAAAAAAAAAAAAAAAAATTCATTGAGAGTGAAGAAAGGAGTGAAGTGGAATCAGTTTCGAAGAAGCTTCAACGCTACTGAAATGTGGCTTGCTGCACCATTAACCAGAGACCACATGTTTAAACCTTTGGTCATTGATGAAGCCTTCGATAGCTGGTCAAAATCCAGGATATGGTCACTATATGATTTATACGTAGAGAACAAATTTGCTTCATTTGAACAACTATGTCAAAAATATAAAATAAGCAGGTCACAGTTTTTCAGACATTTACAGCTCCGATGTTTTGTGTCATGTAACTCAAGCTGCTTCCCCCAACATCCTCAATCAGTTCTGTTAGATTTAATTTTTGAATGCAAAATTGATTCTAAAAAAATCTTGGCTAATATATACACCATTTTGGATGTGCATCAACTGACTACTTTAGAAAAGGTTAAACACAAATGGGAAGCAGACTTGGGAGAATCGATATCAGAGCTAACATGGTCTAAAATAATAAATAGGTTTCACCCCTCCTCAATCTGCGTTCAGCATTCTGTGATGCAGTTTAAAGTTCTTCACCGTCTCCATTGGTCTGAGGAGAAGTTATCTAGGATCCAGCTTGATCTGGATCCTACATGTGACCGATGTAGAAGGGATCCAGCTACATTACTGCACATGTTCTGGTTGTGTCCAGCGCTTAATGTATTCTGGAATTTGATATTTGAGGCCTTCTCTAAAGTAAGTGGACAAACGATACATCCATCAGTTCTGACTGCATTGTTTGGTGTGACCCCATCAGACTCCTCTCTGAGCAAGTCCCATTCAAATATGATCATTTCTCTACTCTGTTGGCTAGGAGATTGATTCTTTGTAAATGGAAAGACACTCGGCCACGAACTTTTGAACAGTGGCTCAGAGAAGTTATGTCTCATATCCATTTGGAAAAAAATCAGACATACTTAAGGGTCTGTTGGGAAATTTCATGCCACATGGTTACCTTTCATTTCCTTTGTTAACAACACAGCTCCGTCAATTATTAATACATGAACATTATGTTGTAATGCATTATTCATTTTTATGATCAAGTGTGTGTTAAGAGTGTCTGACTGTTGTACCTCTGATCTGGTATTGTGGGAGGGTAGGGGTGGGAGGGTTTTTTTTGTATTTTGTCATTATTAAAAATAATAAAAAGACTTTGATTAAAAATAATAAACACTGTGGTATATATGACTCTTATATCCCATATCTACATATGTTAGAACAAGTGGAAATGTTTTGTGACAGCATATGTAAAGAGCTTCACACCTAGTAAGGACAGAGCATCCCCCGCGCCGGGGTAAAGACAATGGACCTCCCAAGACGCGGCAGTGGAGACGGACTCGACACCTTTACCCCCTAAGCGAGAGGGGGAGTTCCCATCACCTCCCAAGACAGGGAGAGGGGATGGCAGGACAATGGGGATTAAGATAACAGGGAGATGTTACCTTTTTCAATGAGTGGCTCTGACGTCAGCTGTTTCAATGAGTGGTGCTATGCGTGCTTGTATTTAACCAGCGAGCGAAGCAGAGTTCTCTCTCTTGCCTTCTGCCAAGCTCTACACCTGATGAGATTTGATAGAGGAGCTATTCATTAAAAACCCTGTTTTTAATACAAAACCGCCTCGTTATTTCAGCTCCACTACACTGGTGACCCTGACGTGAGAATATGGACCGGAGGCGTTCTTCAAGCTGCTCATCCATGGTGACTCGGGCATACGCCAGCGATGACGCAGACGAGGGAACAAGCAGACAGCTGTTCCCCACGGCAGAGGGCACTGAGAGAGCTCAACCGAGCTCCAGCACCGCCGTGAGTGCCGAGGCAAGGCACTCTCACCCGGCAGGCACAACAGTGATGGTGTGCACGAGCACCGTCGCTGTCAACCTGCCAGACTTCTGGCGAGAAGACCCCGCCTCTTGGTTTCAGCAAGCTGAAGCCCAGTTTGTACTGGCGGGCATCACAGCAGACGATATTAAGTTTTACCATATCGTCTCCAAACTCAACTCCGCCACTTCGAAGTGTGTGCGGAGCTTGGTCCGGCGACCACCAGCCCGGGACAAATATGAGACACTCAAGGCGACCATCGTGGCGAATTATGTCCCGTCAGTGGAGGAAAGAGCCGAGAGGATCCTGGCGGTCTACGGCCACAGAGGGAGCAATCCGAGGACCCTCATGGAGGATTTGCTACAACTCAAGGAGGAGGATAATGATAATTTCCTTTTCCAATTCATTTTCCTCAGCACGCTACCACCGCATTTAAGAGGGACACTCGCCAGTATGAAGTGCAATAACCATCAGGATTTCCGCACACTGGCCAACGAGGCTTACCGGCTCGTCAACGCCTGCAGAGAACGGACACCCACAGCGGCATCCGCAGATCTGAAAACTGACACCCCGAGCCTTGGAGAGACTCAACCCACGGTGACAGCGGCGCGGCCCAAGCGCAACGAGCAGAACGACGTCTGCTATTATCACCACCGCTTCGCAGAGAAAGCCCGCAAATGCGTTCCCCCCTGCAAGTTTACGATGTCGTGGAAACGCCAAAGCCGAGGGCCATTAACAGCAGCGGTTCTCGGCGAGAAGAATAAGCTGTTAAACGTGACGGATGGATACACAGGCAAGCAGTTCCTCATCGACACGGGAGCTCAGCTGAGTTTCGTCATGCCCTCCCACGCAGATCGAACCATGGGCACCTGGGGCAACGGAGCAGTGGCAGCCAACAGCTCTGACATCGACACGTTCGGCGAAAAGAGCCTGCACCTCCTTATCCACGGCCGCAGCTACAGATGGACATTTGTTGTAGCAGCGGTGAGCTTTAACTTGTTAGGCGCAGATTTTCTGTGTGCACATGGGTTATTAGTGGATCTTGCAAATAGGCGCCTGGTTAATGCACTATCTTTTGCTTCTATTCCATGTTCAGCTCAAGTTTCCCCACCACCTGTGCAGGCCAACGTCACCACAGCGGGAGGTAAGTTTGAGCAACTCCTCACCCAATTTCCAGCACTCATAACCCCCAAATTCTCAGCCACTGTAGCCAAACACGGGGTTAAACACTTCATTCCAACAACGGGACCTCCCGTTTTTGCCAAAGCTCGCCGCTTAGACGCGGCCAAGCTCAACATAGTGAGGGACGAATTTGCAGCTCTTGAAAAATTAGGCATTTGCCGACGTTCAAAGAGTCCTTGGGCTTCACCACTTCACATGGTCCCGAAATCCGACGGTTCTTGGAGACCGTGCGGAGATTACCGCAGGCTAAACAACGCTACAGCGCATGACCGCTACCCCATTCCTCACATTCAGGATTTTTCATTACATTTAGCAGGTGCGCGCATTTTTTCAAAAATAGACTTAGTCCGCGGTTATCACCAAGTCCCAGTCCGAGCTGAAGATATTCCTAAAACAGCGGTTATAACCCCTTTCGCCCTTTTTGAATTCCTAAGAATGCCATTCGGCCTCAAAGGCGCGGCTCAAACTTTTCAACGGATGATGGACGCAGTCCTACGCGACCTACCCTTTGTTTTTGTCTACCTCGATGACATGCTGGTAGCCAGTTCATCCGAGGAAGAACACGAACAGCACCTCACTACCGTTTTTCAGAGGCTGGAAGAGCACGGACTTATAATCAATCCAGCCAAATGCAAATTCGGCGTATCACAAATTGATTTTTTGGGACATAGGGTCTCCCCGGCAGGGGCAATTCCGCTTCCAGACAAAGTTCATGCGATAGAAAGTTTTCCACGGCCTCAAACGGTTAAGTCGCTACAGGAATTTTTGGGGATGGTTAATTTTTACAACCGTTTCCTCCCCCACGCAGCTCAGCTCATGCAACCCCTATATGACGCGCTCAGAAAAAAGAAAGCTTCCAACGCGGTCGAATGGACCCCGGAGCGCGAACGCGCTTTCGCGGAAGTAAAAAGCGCCCTAGCTAACGCCACAATGTTAGTCCATCCAGATCCCTCAGCCCGCATTGCTCTAACCACAGATGCTTCAGACCTGGCTATAGGGGCAGTTGTAGAACAACTTGTCAGTGGGGTCTGGCAACCTTTAGCATTCTTTAGCAAATCGCTAAACCCAACTGAACGCAAATACAGCACTTTTGACAGAGAGCTGCTGGCGCTTCATTTGTCCATCCGCCACTTCCAGTTTTGGTTAGAAGGGCGGAGTTTCACGGCTTTTGTGGACCATAAGCCGCTCACTTTTGCTATGGCTAAAATTTCAGAACCATGGTCAGGCAGACAACAAAGACAGCTAGCTGCGATTTCAGAGTTCACCACAGACATTCGACACGTAGCAGGCAAACTTAACGTAGTAGCTGACTGTCTCTCTCGCGCTGTGACACCGCCAGAGCACGAGGAGACAGATTACACCGCCTCAGCAGCGGAACTCTTCACTAACGCACACACATACGCAGCACCTATCCAAGATGGGATAGATTATGCAGCCATGGCGGAAGAACAAAGCAGTGATGCAGACGTGTGCGCGCTCCTGTCTGGACCAACAGGGTTAAGGCTGGAGAAAAAAAACTTGCGCGACGGCGTGCCTCCCCTAATATGCGACGTTTCAACCGGCCGACCTCGCCCGTTAGTACCAACTGCTTGGCGCCGCCGTATTTTCGACGCAATTCACTCCCTCGCGCACCCAGGTGTGCGCGCCTCGGTCAAAATGGTTGCTGAAAAGTTTGTGTGGTCAGGCCTGTGCAAAAACGTAAGAGAATGGGCAAAAACTTGCATTCCTTGTCAACGCGCCAAAATACACAGACACACAAAGGCCCCTCTGGAGCCTTTTCCAATTCCTGCTTGAAGATTCGACCACATTCACGTCGACCTCGTGGGGCCGCTACCTTCCTCCCAAGGTTTCACACACCTGCTAACTATGATAGACCGCACCACGCGCTGGTCAGAGGCAGTCCCTTTAGCGTCAACCACAGCGGAGGAAGTCGCTCGCGTTTTTCTAGCAAACTGGGTGGCACGTTTCGGTGTTCCATCAGACATCACGTCAGACAGAGGGCCTCAATTTATCTCAGAGCTCTGGTCGGCCATGTCTAACAGTTTAGGGACAACAATTCATCGCACCACCGCTTATCACCCTCAGGCCAATGGGTTATGCGAGCGTTTTCACAGGTCCTTAAAGGCTGCCCTCAGGGCCTCACTAACGGACACAAATTGGGTTAATAAACTTCCCTGGGTTTTATTGGGGTTGCGTGCAGCACCTAAAGAGGATTTAGACGCTTCTCCTGCAGAATTAGTTTTTGCCCAGCCTATCAGACTCCCAGGAGAATTTCTACCAGAGAACCCAGAACCAGGACACTTTCCCGTCCCAAGGTTTTTAGGCAGCTGTGGACCGGTTTCCCTCCACGGTCCAGCTCATCACTCTTTTCCACGAGTTTTTCTTCCTCAAACTTTGAAAAGCGCTGAGTTCGTTTTTGTTAAGCATGAAGCTATTAAACCAACGTTACGCCCAGTTTATGATGGCCCGTTCAGAGTGCTGGAAAATGGTGACAAACACTTTGTGCTTGATTATGGGGACAGAAAGGAAGTGGTCAGTGTTGACAGACTCAAACCTGCCTTCTTGCTGAGAGACGAGCCTACACAGGTGGCACGAGCGCCTCGGCGTGGTAGACCCCCCAGAGGAAAAGTCTCAGCCCCGAGGCAGGGAACAAATAATCTCTTTCCTTCCCACAATGCAGATTCACCATGAGAAGGTCCCAGCGGGACGCCTAAGCCAACCTACAGCAGTTTTGGGAGAAGGATTAAGCCCAGACAGCACAAGGACTGATACCAATCACCCCGCAATTATCCACTAATTGTGCTACAACAGTTTAAGGCTACTTATGATTTCACTATGCTGTTATGTTTACTACTGAACTTTCTTAGGAGCATAGCTGCTAGAAAATTTCTCCGGTAGCAACAGTTGTAACACGTAGTATTTCATAGTCGTTATCTTAGACTGTAATTCTTTCTATGTCCTTTCCTAGTGTTTGGGGGGCCTGTGGTATATATGACTCTTATATCCCATATCTACATATGTTAGAACAAGTGGAAATGTTTTGTGACAGCATATGTAAAGAGCTTCACACCTAGTAAGGACAGAGCATCCCCCGCGCAGGGGTAAAGACAATGGACCTCCCAAGACGCGGCAGTGGAGACGGACTCGACACCTTTACCCCCTAAGCGAGAGGGGGAGTTCCCATCACCTCCCAAGACAGGGAGAGGGGATGGCAGGACAATGGGGATTAAGATAACGGGGAGATGTTACCTTTTTCAATGAGTGGCTCTGACGTCAGCTGTTTCAATGAGTGGTGCTATGCGTGCTTGTATTTAACCAGCGAGCAAAGCAGAGTTCTGTCTCTTGCCTTCTGCCAAGCTCTACACCTGATGAGATTTGATAGAGGAGCTATTCATTAAAAACCCTGTTTTTAATACAAAACCGCCTCGTTATTTCAGCTCCACTGCAACACCTTCATTTAAAAACTGCATTTTGTGTTTCTTCTTTTAGATTTGATTGGCGGTTGGCAACCAGCTTGCAGGTGCATTACCACCACTGACTTGATTCTATCACTCTATATCTTTGGATAAGGAGTTACAACTCCTGATGTGCGAAAAAAAATTATCCATCTTGGCCGTGGCCAGACATCTGGTTGTTCCTGCAGCAGGCAGGAGTTTCTTGTCTAAAATTTCAATTTGTTTGATGATCTGAAACATTTAAATGTGACAAACATAGAAAAAAAAAAGAGAAATCAGAAAGGGGCAAACACTTTTTCACACCGCTGTCTATATATATAGAGTTCTGGAAGTCATACATAAGTATGGATTGAAGTAATCCATACAGCCATCGTAATCTGTACCAAGTAATCCATACATAGAAACAGATCAAGGCCACTGTATTCACAAAACAAGTTTTAATACAGTAAATAAAGTGGAATGGCACAGGGAATAATAATCATTGTGTTTTGCAACAATAAAGTTGTGAAGATCTCGAGAGAGCTCTTTGCTTCTCCCCATCATGAATTCTTTGTGGTGTTAAAATCTGATATTCACAGATCTTTTTAAAGGCTGTCAGTCAGGACTTAACCAGCTGAAATTAATTTGCACTGATGGGGGATGGGATGGATTCCTAAATTCTGATGGATTTAAGCTGGTTTCTTGGATTTCTATGTCTTTATGCACCTTTTTCTTCATGTGTTCAATACATATTCCCTGTGTCATTCAACTTTCTTAAATATAACTTCATTTGTAAACACAGTTTCCTTGATTTCTTTGTATGTGTAGATTACTTTGGTTGTTACTGCTATGTGGTGAAACACGATAAAATTTACAGGTGAACTTACTTAGACCTTCTCTAACCTTCTGATTGCACATGTCCAACTGTTCAGTGTTTCAGTACTTGTTGCATAACTTGCTGTTCTCTAACAAGGTGCTTAACCTTTAGACCAGGGGTCCCCAAACTTTTTTCCTGTGAGGGCCACATAACTTTTGCCTTCTCTGATGGGGGCCGGGCTCAGTTTGTAACAGAAAAAGTGTGACGATCGCAGGGGTGCCTAAACGTAAACATTTATTGTTTTCCAGAAAGCCACACATAACCAAATATTAATAACCCTTTCGAAATAAATAATAACCAAATAATCCTCTCTGGGTTCTTCACAGAAAAAAAGTCCATGGAATATTAACTTTCTGTTGTGCCGTGCACAATCTTAACAGGTAAAACAAAAGAAAAATATTCCTTGGGTCACCAAGGGGTTAATAAAAGCATGTAAATAGAAGTATACATTATATAAACAATTCATTAAGTGTAGAACGGTGGAAGCTGAGATCAAATATAAAAGATATAAAAATAAGCTTACTAATATAATGAGGACCTATAAGAAAGAATATTGCAACAGAATATTAGAGGATAATGAAAATAACTTAAGAGGAATATGGCAAGTACTCAATGGGATTATTAGTAATCGACCTAAGAATGCTAATTATCCAGAATATTTTATTGAAAATGGCAATTTGATAAATAATATGGAGGATGTGGTCAGTGGTTTCAATAAATTTTTTGTAAACGGTCCTGAATTAGCAAAATCAATAGTGAAAACAGAAACAAACAACAGTGGTTCTATAAATGAAATAGAAGATAGAAATCCAAACACAATATTTTTGGGTGCAGTTACTGAAAAGGAAATTATTGAAACTGTGAGTAAATTTAAGAACAAAAAATCAACGGACTGGAATGAAACTGACATGACAATAGTGAAGAAAGTAATTGAAGAAATTGTTAAGCCACTCACCCACATCTGTAACCTGTCATTTCAAATTGGTAAAGATTTTTAGATTAGATTATTTGTTTATTTGACAGGGACAGTACAATAAACATAGACAATTAATCAAATGACAATCAATCTGATGTGTTGCACAAAGAGTGTATAGCTATTAGCTAATTTGCAACTCTTGTCCCTGGATGGGCTTTAGAAAAGAGAATCAAGTAAAAAGAAAAAAAAAGGATAAAGAAAAGAAAAAAATGAAAACACAATAAACAATAACCACATACATCAATGCAAAAAAGATTAAAAGTATATTATAAATACACAATTATAAATATTATAAATATTATAAATACACAATATAACAGCCTGACTCACATTTGCCTATACCAGGCCTCTCTCCCTTCGTCACTCACTATAAATAAACACATTCATTCCTTCCCTTCATTCACTCTCACCCTGCAGACATTTCATACATGGGTACAATCTTGTTTATTTTTCAGCCAGTTAAATTTCCAAACAAAATGAAAATAGCAAAAGTAATACCTCTATACAAAACAGGAGACAGTCATTGTTTCACAAATTACAGGCCAGTCTCTTTACTCTCACAATTCTCCAAAATACTTGAAAAAATCTTGACTAAGAGACTGGACGATTTCATTGAAAAACATAACCTCCTTACAAATAGCCAGTATGGTTTTAGAGCAGATAAATCTACATCTTTGGCACTGATCAAACTTATAGAAGAAATTACTAGTTGTATAGATAAAAAAAAAGTTTGTTGTAGGAGTATTTATAGATTTAAAGAAAGCTTTTGACACCATTGACCACAGAATACTACTAAGGAAACTGGAAAGGTATGGGATAAGAGGGGTCAGACTGAGTTGGGTGGAAAGTTATTTAAGTAACCTACAACAATTTGTACAAATTGGTGAGCACAAATCACCCTTCATGGACATCACTTGTGGTGTGCCCCAGGGGTCAGTTTTGGGACTCAAACTCTTTTCGATTTCGGCCTCCATCAGTCTATGATGACCATGGAAGAGAATCCTAAACGTCTACTCTGCTGGGACAGCACCACCTGTGGCTGAACAGGCCGATGTGCACCAGTGTTCTACCTTCCAGCGTTGGGCGTTGGTAGGATTCAAGCCTGGGCAGGAAGATATGGAGGACAAGATGTTACCCATGCAGCATGTCCCCCCTCTCCACGTCACTGATGAATCCAAAGGAACAACAAAGCTGCTATAGTTTGGCACCAGCGCCGTCGCAGGAGCTGCCAGAACAATGTTGAGCACAACAGAGAACTGCCTTAGGGGCTCCGACTCCGGATTTTTCCTCAGGGTTGACTCCCGAAGCCTTTCCCGTGACCGGGTGTGCCGCAAGGCAGCGGAGGTTTGAAATCAGGGTTTACCTTCCCCTAGATGGGCTACCTTCTCAGGTTGACGAGCCACCATCTACCCGAAGCATCTGGTTTTAAGGCGCCAGAGATTCGCCCTCGCCCCTTCTCCTATTAGTAAAAGCAGTTCTGCCGGGCTTAGAGACTAAACCACACAGGCAGGCTAGGAGTTGGACTTAGTTGTCAGAGGCTTTTCGAGACGCACCCCGTAAGGAGCATTTTATGAGCACTGGGAGCTTAACCCCAGTGCCACTCCTGGCTATGACAACCTTGGAACCAAGGAACCAAGGAACTCTTTATTTTGTATATAAATGACATATGCCAAGTATCAAAAATTCTGAAATTTATTTTGTTTGCAGATGACACAAATATCCTTTGCACTGGTGAGAATTTGGAGCAGTTTTTAGAGGTGGTCACAACTGAAATGAAAAAGTTAACGCAGTGGTTCAAATAAAATGAATTATCTCTAAATCTAAAAAAAACCCCAAAAGATTATGTTGTTTGGAAATTATAAAATAAATCATGAAATAATGGTAACGATAGATGATACCAGAATAGAAACAGTACAGGAAAATAAGTTTCTGGGGGTGACGCTAGACAATAAAATCTGCTGGAAACCTCACATCAGTCACATCCGGGCCAAGTTAGCAAAATGTATAGGCATACTGGGGAAGACAAGACACATCTTGGACTATAAATCATTGGTCTTACTGTACAATTCACTGTTTCTACCTTATCTTAACTACTGTGTAGAAGTCTGGGGAAACACCTACAAGACATACCTACAGTCAATATGCACATTACAAAAAAGAGCTATAAGGATAATAAATAATGTAGGATATAGAGACCATACCAATTCGTTGTTTTTAAAGTCACATGTCATAAAGTTAATCGATTTAGTTAAATTTAAGACAGCACAAGTCATGTGCAGGGCAATTAATAATCAACTCCCAACTAATATACAAAAAATATTTAAAAAATGAGACAATGATTATAATTTGAGAGGAGACTTAAACTTTACAAAACCCAAGATTTTTTTTTTTTTTTTTTTTTTTTTTTTTTTTTCCTCTCGGCGCCACACCAGTCGGCTGCCTTTTGCAACAGCGGCTCGATTCCGAGTTTTTTTTTTCCCTTCCTCTCTCTTTTGATCACTTTTTTTTTTTTTTTCACCCCACTTATATCACAGACACACAGATCATCCCAAATGTCTCCTGAGCCGGTGGACGGAGCCACTGTTTATAGCAGGATACGATATAACAGGGAAGAGCTGCTAGCATTTAACCGCCACCCGGTCCCACTGGAAAAACTCGACATACCGAGAGAACTGAGGCGAAAACGCCGCGGCTGCCGGGCTGGAGTAAGGCGGAGGACAAAAAATATAAGGTACAGACCCTCCCTTCCATCTGTTGTCATGGGAAATGTACGGTCGATACTGGGAAAGTTAGATGAGCTAGCGGCTATCTCCCGTTATGATAGCACTTACCGGGAGTGCTCTCTCCTTTTGTTTACTGAGACGTGGCTAACTGAACTAGCAGCAGATGCTAACATTGAGCTGGAGGGTTTTCACACGATACGAGCTGACCGAACACCAGAGAGTGGCAAAACTAGGGGCGGTGGAGTGATCATGTATGTTAACAACAACTGGTGCAGACCGGGACATATCACTGTTAAACAACGACACTGCAGCAAATACATCGAGTTGCTAGCTGTTAGCATGAGGCCTACATATCTCCCGAGAGAACACTCACACGTGATCTGCATTGTTGTTTATGCAAATCCGACGGCGAACGCTGGGACAGCGCGTGACGTCATCCATTCAGTAACCAGCAGGCTGCAGACAGAACACCCAGATGCTCTTCTCCTCATCTCAGGCGATTTCAACCACGTTTCACTGTCTCCCATTCTGCCCACTTTCACCCAGTATGTCACATGCCACACTAGAGACAATAAAACACTGGATTTGTTCTACGCAAACACTAAGGAGGCGTACACCTCATCACAACTCCCCCCACTTGGGAGATCGGATCACAACTTGGTTCATCTCCGACCGGTGTACAAACCCCTAGTGCACAGACAACCTCCGGCCATGCACACTGTGGAGTTATGGTCTGAGGAGACAATGGACACTCTAAAGGACTGTTTTGAAGCCACTGCCTGGAAGCAGCTCTGCGATCCACATGGTGAGGACATCGATGGCCTCATTCACACCTTCACGGGCTACCTCAGCTTCTGTGTGGACAAATCCGTTCCCACCAAGACCATACGGCGTCACTCAAACAACAAACCCTGGATCAACCCTGAGATAAAAACACTTCTGAGAGAGAAGAAGAGGATCTTCAGGTCGGGGAACAGGGAGATGCTGAAGTCCGTACAGAGGGAGCTGAGGAGAAAGATCAGAGAAGGCAAGGACAGCTTCAGGAAGAAGATGGAGGACAAGCTGCAACAGAGCGACATCAGCGGGGTCTGGAGAAACCTCAAAACCATCTCGGGGCTCCAGAATACCTCCCCCCAGGCCACGGGGGGCAGGGAGTGGGCGAACAACCTGAATCTGTTTTTCAATAGATTTGACCAACCGCCCTCCCCCCTGTCTGCACAACAACCACTGCTGCCTCTAAGAAATCAAGTCCTGCTACCCACTCCCCACTCCACCGACACCCCCCCCCCACTCCCAACACACAGCCCCCCATCCTGACCATGACCAAGACCCAGGTGAGGACGGAGCTGAGGAAGATCAAGGCGAGGAAGGCGTCGGGACCGGACGGCATCAGCGCAAAGCTCCTCAAGTCCTGTGCAGACCAGCTGTGTGGGATTGTGACGTATATCTTCAACATGAGCCTGAAACTGGGGAGGGTACCACAGCTGTGGAAAACATCTTGTGTGGTACCTGTACCAAAAACTTCCCACCCCAAAGACCTGAACAGCTTCAGACCGGTGGCCTTGACGTCCCACTTGATGAAGACCCTGGAGAGACTGCTCCTTGCTCATCTCCGCCCCCTGGTGGAACCAGCGATGGATCCACTCCAGTTCGCCTACCAGCATGGCATTGGGGTGGAGGATGCGGTGATCTTCCTCCTTCACCGTTCTCTGTCCCACCTGGAGAAGCCCGGGAATATGGTGAGGATCATGTTCTTTGACTTCTCCAGTGCTTTCAACACCATCCAACCGATGATCCTGAAGGACAAGCTGCTGCGCGCAGGGGTGGACCAGCACCTGTCATCATGGATCCTGGACTACCTCACGAACCGGCCTCAGTTTGTGAGAACCCGGGACTGTGTTTCCGACACGATCATCAGTAGCACGGGGGCCCCCCAGGGAACGGTGCTGGCTCCCTTCTTGTTCACTCTTTATACTGCGGACTTCTCACACAACACAACACATTGCCATCTACAGAAGTTCTCTGATGACTCTGCGATCGTTGGTCTCATCTCCAGCGGAGATGAAGCTGAGTACAGAGGGCTTATCCAGGACTTTGTGGACTGGTGCCATCGGAACTGCCTCCAGATCAACGCGAGAAAAATTAAGGAGCTGGTGGTGGACTGCCGCAGGCATGGGCAGCCCCTCACAGCACCAGTAAATATACAGGGAACAGACATCGAGATGGTGACATCCTACAAGTACCTGGGTATTCATCTGAACAATAAACTAGACTGGTCACACAATACTGACGCACTCTACAAGAAGGGACAGCGCAGGCTGTTCCTGCTGAGGAGACTCAGGTCTTTTGGTGTACAAGGGGCGCTGCTGAAGTCATTCTATGACACGGTGGTGGCATCAGCCATCACTTTTGGAGTGGTCTGCTGGGGCAGTGGCATTACTGCAGCCGATAGGAAGAGACTGAACAAACTGATTAAGAAAGCTAGCTCTGTCCTGGGGCAACGCCTTGATCTGATGGAGGAGATAGGAGAGAGAAGGACGGTGGCTAAACTGTCATCTCTGCTGGAGTCCGAGTTCCACCCTATGCAGGACATACTGGATGCACTGAGGAGCTCATTTAGCAGCAGACTACATCATCCCAGGTGCACAACCGAGAGGTTTCGTAGGTCCTTCCTACCAATGGCTGTCAGACTGTACAACCTAAGCAGGGCTGCTCGCAGAGATGGCAAAAAGACGTAACAAACTAATAGTTTTTTTTTTTTTTTTTTGTTTTTTTTTGAATGCAAAAGATGCAATAGACTTACACAATGGTCCTCTCCGGCATACAACTAGGAACATACCGGTCGCTATGGAGGGTGAGAATATGTATGGGCACATAATCATACCATGTAGGATAACTAAATAGACGGTTATGCTGTTTCATCCCACCTAGCAACAATGCTCTGCACTGTGTGTGTTTATATATTTACATATTTATTCTATCTAGCTACAATGCTCTACACTGGGTGTGTTTATATTTATATATCTATATATTTATTCCATCTAGCTACAATGCTCCGCACTGTGTTTTTATATATCTACATATTATTCCATCTAGCTACATTGCTCCGCACTGTGTGTGTTTATATACTTGCATATTTATTCCACCTAGCTGCAATGCTCCATACTGTGGGTGTTTATATATTTACATATTTATTCCATCTAGCTACAATGCTCTGCACTGTGTGTTCATATATTCATATATTTATTCCATCCAGCTACAATGCTCTGCACTGTGTGTCTGTGTGTGTGTGTGTATATATATATATTTTATAGTAATATGTACATATGTATATTAGCTGCTCTTGCTTGCTTGTTTTTTCTTGCCTTCTGATTGTTGCTCTGAGTGTTGCTATCCCTGTGCTGTTGCAATCCTGGAATTTCCCCGTTGTGGGACTAATAAAGGCTTATCTTATCTTATCTTATCTTATACGAACAACCAAGAAAAGTCTGTGGGGTGGATTTGTGGAACAGTCTGGAGCCGGAACTGAAACTATGTACAAATAGAAATCAATTCAAAAAGAGGTATAAACATTATTTGCTGAAAGGATATATGTTAGAAGGGTAGTATTTATATGTATGATTCACTATCTTCACTCTGGGACACTATGGAATGGTGGGTGGGACAGCACTGTGTATATCTGTGTTGTTTGAGGCTGGTTTTGATGTATGGACATCAATGTATGCTAGGATGGATGGGTGTTAATGTTGATATGTACAAAATACTGTAGCATCATCTCACTTTGGCTCAGCAACAATTATTCTTCTGCTTAAAGACATTTTGTTTCATCCAGGAGTATATGCATGTCAATGTTTAAATAAATGTTTATTCCTGCATGTTGATTTAGAAGCACTGCTTATAAGATACACTAAGGTTAGTTTAGTTATACATAAGTGTGTAACAGTACATTCCAATGTATTTAAAACTGTGTATTCCTGTGGACTGATATCATGTGTCACCAGTCTTCATAGAACCCCAGCTTCTTCATCCTATTGGTCTCTCACAGACAAGGTCTGTTATTGGACTAAAGGTTCATCGAGCCCGCCCACGAAGGACTCTCATTGGCTGAGATTCCGGTCAGGCCGGAAGCCCGCAAAACTCAACAGAGCCTATATAAAGCAGAGAGACCCCTGCTTCAGCCCCTTTTTCGTCAGCCCTCTTTTGCTTCACTCTTTTCGTCAACTCTTTTGCTCCGGACACTCTTTTGCAGATCCTCTGTCCGGCCCGCTTTTCTCTGATCTTCTCCATTGTCTACACACAGCAAGGAAGAACAAAGGACCGTCTGACCACGTGTCGCTTTTCTGAACACAGAGCAGATAACTCGTAATTTGTTTATGTCACTTTGTATTTTCTTTTCCTCTTAAATACCTAGGAATTCCTATTTCTTTGAGCTCAATTCTTAATCGGAGTTAAACTCCAATTTTTATTCATCACTTTTTCTTTGTTAAACTTTCTGTAAAACCACCGTTTGTTTAATTTTAATGTAAACTTTAATCTTGACTTTATTTTATAATATTTTTCTTGACCAAGCACCCACCAGAAGCTACTATTTTTATCTAAAGTCCGAAGCCTTTTTAATTTGAGATCGGATTAGATATCTTTTAATTATTATCAAAGACCTCTTGAGAAGACGCAGCTCCCACGTCACGTGCAGCTGAGGAATCAAGGCTGTCCATCACACGCTGAAGAAGCATCGGCACCATCTGGCTAGAACCCAGTTTCAACTATGGGTCATACGGCCAAGATCCAGCCCCCTTCGACCGCTTGAATTTAAAGGTCGAGCTGTGGACCCTGAAATATCTGCGGGCAGATATTTCCCCTGACATCCACGAAATCTTGGGCTGAGGACGACAACCGAACCATCATCACCGAGATTCACGTGAGCTGCAAAAACTTTAATTCCTCTGCTGAATTCAAATTTTGAGGTTCGGTAATAATTTGTATATCTAATCAGATGCAAATTAAGAAGCCCTTAACATTACTCTTCTTTTCATTAAAATTCCATTTTTATTTTTTTAAGATTAATTTAGGACATCTTCATATAATTAGTAAACTTTCTCCATAAATTTGCGTTTTTTTTTTTTTTTTTTATAATCTGTTAACTCAAACTGAGAGAAATTCATTTATCAGTTTAACCCTGGTTCCGAAAATATTGACATTGTTAATCTATCATTTACAAGATTGATTTTATGATTAAGGAAATTACTGCAATGTCTGTTAATCATTTCGTTTAATAAATATTTAAAAATGAGAGAAGTTGTTGGGAATTTATTTCATTCTGAGTCTGTTTCAAGCCCAGGTATCGAATTCACGGAAAATTTTTGAGACTGATTATTGATTAATTTATTGAGTGATCAAACAGGTATAAAGTGAAATTAAAGATCAAATTGCTTCTTAAAGATAGAAGCTGGTGCCCCTTACGAGTGTTATTAACTTTTCTTATGTATATGAAATGAGATCTGAGCTCAGATTCCAATACATCAATATAAATTAAATAATTCATACCTGATCATATTTATTATTTATTAATAAATTCCATTTTATGCTACATATTTATTGGTGCCCCATGTGAGGCTTGGTTGAACTTGACAGACTCAGAAAGAAATTAATACATAAGCTGTGTGTGATTTTGGTCAATTTTAACTCACAAAGGTGCATCATTGTCTGCCAGTCTATTGTCAGTCTATTGCCAGTCTATTGTCTCTGTCTCTGTGTCACGAAGGGAAGGGGGTGAATTCGCCCCCCTGATTACTAATGTGTGTGTGTGTGTGTCTGCTGACCAAGAGAAGGTGGGGGTGAAGAGACCCCACTGCACCCTAGTCAGTTTAGTTTTTCAATGCATGCTTAAGCGTGACTACACGCTGAATAATTAAAATAGGCCTGGGAACAAAATAGCGAAGAAATCCTATTTGTTTTCCCCGTTATTTCAACACCCCGCAGGCGAAGCAAACCCTTGGGGGATTTAATTGAATTAACCATTGTATAAACTTGTTGAATAAAGTTTAGGGAGACCAAAGTTTTCCCGCCTTTGGAAAGCAAGGTGTGGTTTTATGGACTGAAGCTTGAGCTGCATCCACGTGGCACGTGCACGCTCAGTTGCGCACGCGACCGTCAAGCTGTGCATGAAAAAACTGCGCATGTGTAGATCAGCTCAGCGACGCCATCTTAAGTCTAGGTAGAGTTCCCTGTAGCCGCCATTTTGAGTAGAGATCCTTGACTCCTTGTGACGTCATTGGGTTTCCTCTTATGGAAGTGCAGACGAAAACTGCCTCCATCTTGTGGTGAAACATAGGGACTGCAAATTTTATTTAAACTTCTAATCTTTAAAGACGATTTATAACCAAATTAAGTCTTCAAAGTAACTTCAAAGCCATTCATATTATTCGGAATAAACTAAATTTAACACTAATCCAAACTTTTATGCCAAGAATAAAAGGAAAAGGACCTGTTGGCTTCTGAAAGTTTTTCTCAGTGGTGAAATCCCACTCATTGCATAGATACCTATAGCAGGGACATTTATAAACACCCCTATTGTATTTAATCACTTATATAACCACATATTATAACCTTTTAAGCTAAAAGCAAACATATTTACACACTTTTAAGCAAAAAGTTACAAACTTTGAAGCTATTTGTGTGCTTATTTTGCTGTTTTTAAATGTGATATGGTGTGATTCCCTTCCCACAGAAACCCAGTTTTAGCTTAAGGATTCTAATGATGATGTTTACTCAAGAGTAGCATTAAAGTAGGATTAAATCTGTGCATTTTGACAAATTTACAGACTTAGTGAATATTTATAATTTTTCCTCTTTCTCAAATTTAGGAAACCACATCAAGCAATTAACACTTAAGAGAAGCTCTAGGTGTTATTTAAACTCATTGTGTCATTTCTGATTCATGTTTTCTCTACAGGAAAAGAAAAACATTTAACCAACCAGCATAATTTTCAAATTTTTCCCAGGATTTAAGAAAAGTCAAAAAGGTGCAAACTTTGATTATTCTGTAAATAAGAAATTTATAGATAACAATCAAGAAAGATCACTATTGGCTTCAATCCTAAGAAATCCTTGGACACCAAATATTCAAACAATTCACTTGTTTCTAATTTGTAAATATTTTAAACATTTAATGCTTCAAATGGAAATAGGCTTTAACAAATAAAACCAAAGGAAAGCCTTAACTTTAAAAGAAAGTGGAAACTTATAATCTTAAATCTTTAAAGCATTTAGCCTCTTTTGTTTCTGTATTTCTTTGTAAATAAAATCCTCACTTTCAAAGTGACATTTTGTAAAATCCCAAAGCTAGTTATTGATGACAAATTCCAATACTAGACTTGAAAATCAAAGGAAAGAAGTCAATCCACACAATTGAAATTCTTGTTTTTTGTGAAACAAATTCAATCCAATTTCAATTCAACTTTATTTATCAATACAGTTTCAACGAAAGAATTAATTGAACCATCTCTACATTTCTAAATAATTTCAAAATTATATTTCCCATCCTGCAAGCCTACAAGTTGAAACAAATTCTAAAGGAACTTTCAACTATCACGGTTGTAAAATAAAACACTCAAGGTTAAACCTTGTTGAACACATTTAAGAATAATCAACAAGTTGATTTTTTTTTTTTTTTTTGAAAGGCTAAATAATAACAGCGGTTAAACATGACGAGTCATCAGACACCCAACCAATTTACCAAACTGGATGACCTTCAAACAACATTGGAAGCATGGACTTCTAATTTAATTTCTAGCTTCACAACACGGGTCAAGGAAACGCAGCCCGAAGAAATGGAGCAACTCGCTGAAGAACTTTTGAATGAACACACTGAAAAGCCACCAGAAGGCAAGGACCTCACCAGTGTGTTAGGTAAGTTTGCGCTAACATTAGTCGCAAGATTAAAGGTAGCCAAGAACGAGCTAGCAAATCAACAAACAACGATCCTATCTCCCCAAGAAGAGAATGAAACACTGAAAGAAAATCTGGAACAATCTCAAGAGGAGAATGACAAAACTCAAAACCAACTGGATGAAGCGGTACAAGATTTGGACCGTGCAGAGTCAGAAAATAAACGGTTGATAGATAACAACGACGTGCTTCACCAAGACAACAATGAACTTGAAGATGCCCTTCAAGACACAAAGAAGGAACTCAGAAGAGTTGAAGGTCAACTTGAAAATGTGAAGGACTACAAGGAATGTCAACTGCTCCTAAAGGAAAGACATGAACACCGGGACATCCACCATGCTCCCTCGCCCGATTCCCGTTTCGAATACGGACGACCGCGTGGACAGCGTGCGTGTGCCCCTTCAGACCGCGACCTTGACAAGATCGCGCAAAATATCACCAAATTTGATCCAGGACCTACGGGTTCACCTGATGCCAAAGTCTATTTACAGGACATTGATTACTACCTGCGTAAGCACCCTGATGCTACAATTGACGATCACATCTATTTGATTAAACTAACATCTAACAGGTCAGTATCAAAATTCATAGACAGACAGCCGACAAACATCAAAGCAGATTACATGCTGCTCCACGAAGCCATTGAAAAGGAGTTCTCCGACGACTGCCTACAAGCAGGGCTAACCGCAGCCCTAGCCGTAAAGCAAGGATGCTCAGAGCCAACACAAGCCTACTACCAGAGACTCCTACTTGCATATTTTGGATCTCAAAATACACCAGGGATGGAAGAAGACCACAATTTCAAGACCCTCTTCATCCAAAACCTACATCCCACTGTGAGCCATTACCTGCGAGTTACAGCTAACCCAAGGTCAAACTCAATAAGTCAGCTGAGAGAGTTTGCACACTATGCGTTCCAAAAACAGCAACAAAGTCGCAACAAGCACGCTGAGCTTGCAACTGTGCTAGCTATTAGCGATGCATCTAACACCTTGGAGTTGGAAGGAGCCCCTCGCTCTACTCCACCTCTTACACCGCGAGTACATCAACAGCCGAAGCATTTTCCCAAGCGACCTCATCAAGGTCCAAACCACACTAGGTCCTCTGGATACCACTTTGGACCAACTTTGCGAAAACCCGACTACCGTTGTAGACCATATCCATGGGATAGGTCACGAGAACGCGATACGGACTACCATGATGACAGATACCGATACGAAGACGCACGCAACCGTGACAAATGGTCTCCATCCCATCACAGAAGCTCAGAAGCAGAGACCTATCACAAACCTTGGAAGGAAGAAGAAACTTCTACATTCAGTAGAGAAGCTATTGGAATTGTCCAACACCTCCTAGCAGAGATTCAAAACTACAAAGAAAATAAAACTGCTAACATTCTAGCTATATCAGCTGTGCCAACTCAAAACAAGCGTTCCAAACGAAGGAAACGCAAGAAGAAAATCCCTCATGCAAATGAAGAAGGACCAAAGGACTCAACACAGTCAAGTGCTGTCATGACAGCCCAACCACAGGTCACAGACCACTCCTCTAACATGTTGCAACTCTGTGTCGAACCGCCGGTTCCACGATTTCTATGCGATTTAAACGAGAGGGGGGTGGCACGGAAATTCTACCTTCCACTGACCCTTGAAGACATGGTGTGTCAGGTCACTGTTTTAGACACCGCTGCTGACATCACGCTCATGTCACACACCCTTTTTGACAAACTACGTGTAGCCACTAACCGTGCTAACAAACATTTGAAACTGGAACCCTGTTCATTAGCTGTGCGACCATATGCGCTCACTAAAACAACCCTGTTGGGCGTATCACTACTAAACATGTTCATTGGACCCATGACCTTGACACATCCGGTCTACGTGTCCAAACTTGACGCCATTCCATTACTTGTTGGCAAAGACCTACTGAACCGTTTTGAGCCACTGATTGATTTCAAGAACCTCAAACTATGGGCTCAAACGCAACACCCTCACCCATTTGACCCAACAAGAACAACTGAATCACAGTGCTTTGTTCTGAACACTTTGGACACCCCAAGTCTCACACAACTAGCACTGTTGGAACAACTGCAACCGAGTGAAAGCGACCGCCAAGACCAAGGTGAGTACTGTCCTAAAGAAGTCAAAAGTCACCTTCAAATACAAGGTCAAGCCAAACACTCAAATGATCTTGAAAACTCAATGGCCGAGCAGAAAACCCCAAACGGCCCCCTTGAAACCCTTGATACCCATGATTCAATGGTGGTGTCACATTTTGAAACCCACCCACCCACCCATGAGGCCTGCATGGTCACAAGAGCCACACCAACCGGCTCTCTAGACCCTCTAAAACCTCAACTTTTTGTGACAACGAACCCAACTTTTGCAAACGCAAGGCGCACAGTCACTCAACCTTGCAACCAAATGATCCATGAAACCGTCAAACACCGGTCGGATAAAACGGTACATGCGCTACCCACATCTAAACCCTATGACATACCAAAACTGAAACCACTTCATGCAACACAATCTTCTCTGCAGCTATGCAATGGCACTCCTGATCATGCTTCTGGCGAACCATCATCGCCACCGCTCAGAGTTCCTCGAAACCAGAGGGGGGTGATGACTGCCAATGCCTATAACATTCCAGCTGCAGAGCACAAAAGCGTCAAAACGACATACAAAGCTCCCAAGGCTGTATTTCAAAACCATTCGGACCGACTCGCTAAACGACACAGCGTACAACGACCAAAAACTCTCGCATGACAAACTGCGAAGGGGGGACAAGATCTTCCACCCCACATTTGTACCACAGACACCTGAAATAAATTTACAGGAAAGGAAAATCACTCCTAAATTCCTGCCCGAGTGGATGAATCCACACATTGTCAACAACAAACTTTGGCCACTCAAGAGCCAAATCCAGGACCCCATTTTCAAATGGGCTCACCAAAATCAGAGTAACCTTTACCAAAACCCCATGGGACTTGTCGGGTACAACACTGTCAAAGTAAGTCCATAAATAAGATTAAAATCAAACCTATATCTGAGAAATAACCGTAGCTAACTACTAGCCTCAGGTACACTCAGTCAAATTTCTTCAATTAGTTAACTGCATCAAAACCTCCAGAAAGGAAAGGGTATATTAAAACCAAATTAGCCCTTAAACTAATTTCAAAGACCTCTGTAAAATCTAATAAACTTCAATCAACTTACTATTACCAAATAGCATACACAAGACATTCAACACCATTAGCTTGAGCTAATAATCTTAAAACTCCCATCAAAGGTGAAAACAAGCACAAGGTTTTGAGTTTAATCTCTTAAGCTCTATTCTGTAATTTCCCAGTTTTGGGATCAATAAAGTACATCCAGCTAAAAGAAATCATTCCACCTCTGAGAGGAATTCTCATTTGCCAACCAGGTATCTAAAGAGAGATCAACAAGAAGATTAAGATCCAAAACCACTCACTTTTATGTTTGCCAAGATGATGGCCCTCCTGTTTATCAGTTTAGCCATCTGCCTAGCAATCACACCCACTGTTACCCAGTCAGAATTGGGCCAAGCCAAAACGAAAGGTCAAAGATCCTTGGGTGGATTCTTGATAACAGCCTCATCGTTAGAGCCTCTAGTTAACCTTAGCATGCCCACTGTTAACTCGGCCAACACCACTAAACCGAAACGCCAGGTTGTCGAAACACAAACTGTTACCAAAATCTTACAAGACACTGTGTTGGTTTTGAATGCTTGCTCCGAAGCTTCAGTCAAACTCAACAAGGTCTTGAACTCTTTGCTCTTTGTGTTAAAGGTTGACTATGCTCACACACAGCCAATGTCTATGTTACTCTCAGAAGTAGCTAGAAACATTAGCTTTTCAGTTAACGCTTTAGCAATGAATATGCTCTCTCATCATATCCTTTTTGCAGTAAATCCAAATTTACTTCTCATTGCCATCCAAAGAATAACGACATCCTATGCCCACTCAGTTTTTCTGAACAAAAGCCTCAAACACCCTATGATTTGGACATCTGTGGAACCATGGTTTAGTCTAACTAAACAAATTCAATTTGAACCTCCTTGAGTCACCTCAATATCGATTAGTCTGAATCTACCTCAAATATGAAAGAATTTTATTTTTGCTTTTGACTAAGATTTTTGGATACATGCTTGTGTATATACAAATAATCCTTTATACTTTATTTAGATTTTATGCACATTTAAACAGTTTTTGAAATTTTGACTAGATATTTTTTTCAGCAAACCCAAAACATTTATATCAAGTATGTTAAAACCCACATACTCCTAGTTTACTTTTTTGTACCCAGAATTTTTAAGTCTTTACAGGCTTATACAGAACTTTAGTATATCCGAGACAATTATACAATGTTTATATTTGGTCATGCCAAAATTATTTTTGAAATTTCCAGAAGTTTTTCAGAAAACCAAATTTAAGGACCTACACTTTGGAATAGATACTGTTCACAAGCTTAAGACTTATCGACATCAGAACTTTAGTTCAGCATTTGGATCAAGCCTCGCCAAATTGGGATTTGATGCCTAGGATTGCTATCAACGCTGAATCAACGTCACCATTGATACCAGAGGGGGGACTGTAGCATCATCTCACTTTGCCTCAGCAACAATTATTCTTCTGCTTAAAGACATTTTGTTTCATCCAGGAGTAACATAAAGAAATGGATTTTCTTCCTCCAGGCCACAGCTGAAATTCCCTTTGTTTTGTTAAAACCAGCCTAAGGAATTTCCCCAATGTCTGGCTTCACTTTTATTGCCCCCATAAAACCTACACAGACCCACAACTCAGCTAATTTCCTTAAACTCTGGACATGCTGGATTTAACTAGTGAACTTTAAAGTACATTATTACAAACTCAATTCTAAACCTTCATTCTTTTCAGAACTATGAAAATGCAGATGGGCTCTGATGTTTTTGATGTGGAAAATCAATAATATGTGTGAAATGCATTAATCTGTGATTTTATATATATGCATGTCAATGTTTAAATGAATGTTTATTCCTGCATGTTGATTTAGAAGCACTGCTTATAAGATACACTAAGGTTAGTTTAGTTATACATAAGTGTGTAACAGTACATTCCAATGTATTTAAAACTGTGTATTCCTGTGGACTGATATCACTTGTCACCAGTCTCCATAGAACCCCAGCTTCTTCATCCTATTGGTCTCTCACAGACAAGGCCTGTTATTGGACTAAAGGTTCATCGAGCCCGCCCACGAAGGACTCTCATTGGCTGAGATTCCGGTCAGGCCGGAAGCCCGCGAAACTCAACAGAGCCTATATAAAGCAGAGAGACCCCTGCTTCAGCCCCTTTTTCGTCAGCCCTCTTTTGCTTCACTCTTTTCGTCAACTCTTTTGCTCCGGACACTCTTTTGCAGATCCTCTGTCCGGCCCGCTTTTCTCTGATCTTCTCCATTGTCTACACACAGCAAGGAAGAACAAAGGACCGTCTGACCACGTGTCGCTTTTCTGAACACAGAGCAGATAACTCGTAATTTGTTTATGTCACTTTGTATTTTCTTTTCCTCTTAAATACCTAGGAATTCCTATTTCTTTGAGCTCAATTCTTAATCAGAGTTAAACTCCAATTTTTATTCATCACTTTTTCTTTGTTAAACTTTATTGTAAAAAAACACCGTTTGTTTAATTTTAATGTAAACTTTAATCTTGACTTTATTTTATAATATTTTTCTTGACCAAGCACCCACCAGAAGCTACTATTTTTATCTAAAGTCCGAAGCCTTTTTAATTTGAGATCGGATTAGATATCTTTTAATTATTATCAAAGACCTCTTGAGAAGACGCAGCTCCCACGTCACGTGCAGCTGAGGAATCAAGGCTGTCCATCACACGCTGAAGAAGCATCGGCACCATCTGGCTTAGAGCCCAGTTTCAACTGTGGGTCATACGGCCAAGATCCAGCCCCCTTCGACCGCTTGAATTTAAAGGTCGAACTGTGGACCCTGAAATATCTGCGGGCAGATATTTCCCCTGACATCCACGAAATCTTGGGCTGAGGACGACAACCGAACCATCATCACCGAGAATCACGTGAGCTGCAAAAACTTTAATTCCTCTGCTGAATTAAAATTTTGAGGTTCGGTAATAATTTGTATATCTAATCAGATGCAAATTAAGAAGCCCTGAATATTACTCTTCTTTTCATTAAAATTCCATTTTTATTTTCTTAAGATTAATTTAGGACTTCTTCATATAATTAGTAAACTTTCTCCATAAATTTGTGGGGTTTTTTTTTATAATCTGTTAACTCAAACTGAGAGAAATTCATTTCTCAGTTTAACCCTGGTTCCAAAAATATTGACATTGTTAATCTATCATTTACAAGATTGATTTTATGATTAAGGAAATTACTGCAATGTCTGTTAATCATTTCGTTTAATAAATATTTAAAAATGAGAGAAGTTGTTGGGAATTTATTTCATTCTGAGTCTGTTTCAAGCCCAGGTATCGAATTCACGGAAAATTTTTGAGACTGATTATTGATTAATTTATTGAGTGATCAAACAGGTATAAAGTGAAATTAAAGATCAAATTGCTTCTTAAAGATAGAAGCTGGTGCCCCTTACGAGTGTTATTAACTTTTCTTATGTATATGAAATGAGATCTGAGCTCAGATTCCAATACATCAATATAAATTAAATAATTCATACCTGATCATATTTATTATTTATTAATAAATTCCATTTTATGCTACAATACAGTTAATTGTTTACTTGGGGTCTTAAATGTGGTAATTTGTATATAATTCACATGAGTGTATTTATGGAAAAGAGGAGATGGAATTAATAAGTGTTCACTTCTTCCTTCTCCCTTTCAAACACTGTATACTGTTACTTTATTTATTGCATTTGTCATTTGTTTTGTTTTTGTTATACTTTTTTGTTCGAAATAAAATATCTATCTATCTATCTATCTATCTATCTGTCTATCTATCTATCAATCTATCTATCTATCTATCTATCTATCTAGCTATCTATCTATCTATCTATCTAAAAGTTCAGCTTAGTTGTCAGAGCAGAGTCTCTTACTTAAATGACTCATATGAGCAGTCTCTCAAAGTTCGTGGGTTTCTTCCTTATAATCCTTTTGTAGGTTCCAGTAGGCTTGTAGACACCGCTGTTTGAAGCTCTCTTTCTCATCAACTTCACTGTGAAAACCACAAAGCAAGCAGGCTGAGAAACCGAACTAAGTGATACAGCACCTACACAGCACAATACATTTCACTACCAGGATGGTTGTGGAGATGGATTTTATCCCAGTTGATTTTATTATTATTATATTTGTTTATACTCAGAATGACTCATTCAAGTCAGATAAGTGAGCTTACCTATGTATGTTCATCAGTGAGAACTGTGGGCCTGCATCTGGCTGGTGAGAAGTTTAATGTCAGGTTCCATTTTAGTCACAGCCAGTCTCAAACATTGATTCAATTCAATTCAATTCAACTTTATTTATATAGCGCCATTTCACAACAACAGTCATCTCATAGCACTATCAACTGTAGGGAGGACCCCCACAGTTGCAGAAAGACCCCAGCAATCAGGCGATCCCCTGTGAGCAAGCACTTGGCGACGGTGGAGAGGAAAAACTCCCTTTTAACAGGAAGAAACCTCCAGCAGAACCAGGCTCAGGGAGGGGCAGTCATCTGCTGCGACTGGCTGGGGGGTGAGGGGACAGAGAAGAAGAAAAGAACAGACATGTAGAGAGCAAACAGCATGATGGGGACTCAATCTATGGGAGAGAACAAACAAATGTTAATGACCAGGAAAAAAAAAAAAAAAATTCATAGAGAGTGAGGAAAGGAGTGAGGCCCAGTGCATTACTGGAGGTCCCCCGGCTGACTAAACCTATTAGCAGCATAACTAAGGGAGGGTTCAGAAACACATGATCCCTCCCTAATTGTAGGCTATATCAAAAAGGTAGGTTTTAGCCCTATTCTTAAAAACAGAGATTGAGTCTGACTCCCGAATCCAGATTGGCAGCTGATTCCACAGGAGAGGAGCTTGATAACTGAAGGCTCTGTCTCCCAATGTACTTTTGGAGATTCTAGGTATTACAGGTAAACCTGCATTTTGGGAGCGTAGTGCTCTGTTAGGATGATACGGTAGTATCAGATCTTTTAAATAAAAAGGAGCCTGATTGTTTAGGGCTTTGTAAGTAAGAAGAAGGATTTTAAACTTAATTCTAAACTCTATGGGAAGCCAATGAAGGGAGGCCAGAACTGGAGAGATATGATCTCTCTTTCTAGTACCTGTTAAAACTCTTGCTGCAGCATTTTGGATCAGCTGAAGACTTTTTAAAGATGTTTTAGGACAGCCTGATAATAAAGAATTACAATAATCTAATCTCGAGCTAACAAAAGCGTGGATCAGCTTCTCAGCATCACTCTGAGACAAGATGCTCCTAATCTTGGCAATATTACGCAAATGATAGAAGGCAGTCTTAGAAACAAATTTAATATGTGAATTGAAGGACAAATCCTGATCAAAAATAACTCCAAGGTTCCTCACAGAGCTATTAAGAGAAAGAGTAATTGCATCCAAACTGAAAGTTTGATTTGGAAAGGAATTTCTAAGGTTTTTTGGACCAACAAGAATGCCATCCATCCATCCATCTTCTACCGCGTTTCCGGAGGTCCGGGTCGTGGAGGCAGCAGTTCAAGCAGAGAAGCCCAGACTTCCCTCTCCCCAGCCACCTGCTCCAGCTCTTCAGAGGGGATACCAAGGCATTCCCAGACCAGCTGGGAGACATAGTCTCTCCACCGAGTCCTGGGTCTGCCCCGGGGTCTCCTCCCAGTGGGACGTGCCTGAAACACCTCAAGTGGGAGGCGTCCAGGAGGCATCCTAATCAGATGCCCATACCACCTCAACTGACTCCTTTCAATGTAGAGGAGCAGCGGTTCTACTCTGAGCCTCTCCCGGATGACTGAGCTCCTCACCCTATCTCTGAGGATGAGTCCAGCAATCCTACGGAGAAAGCTCATTTCAGCCGCTTGTATCCGCGATCTCGTTCTTTCGGTCATTACCCAAAGCTCGTGACCATAGGTGAGAGTAGGAACGTAGATTGACTGGTAAATCGACAGCTTTGCCTTAGAACTAAGCTCCCTCTTCACCACAACAGACCGGTACAACGTCCGCATCACTGCAGATGCTGCTCCAATCCGTCTGTCGATCTTTCGCTCCATTTTCCCCTCACTCGTGAACAAGACCCCAAGATACTTAAACTCCTCCACTTGGGGCAGGAGCCTGTCCCCAACCCAGAGAGGACAATCCACCTTTTTCCGGCTGAGGACCATGGACTCGGACTTGGAGGTGTTGATTCTCATCCCAGCCGCTTCACACTCAGCGGCAAACCGTCCCAGCAAGAGCTGTAGGTCATTGCTGGATGAAGCCAACAGGACAACATCATCTGCAAACAACAGAGATGAGATCCTGTGGTCACCAAGCATGACACCCTCCATTCCCTGGCTGCGCCTACAAATCCTGTCCATAAAAATTATGAACAGGACCGGTGACAAAGGGCAGCCCTGGCGGAGTCCAACTCTCACTGGGAATGACTCCGACCGAGTGTTGGCAATACGAACCAAACTCTCACAATGGTCGTACAGAGACCGAATAGCTCGTAACAACAAGCCCGATACCCCATACTCCCGAAGCCCCCCCCACAAAAATCCACGAGGGACGCGGTCAAATGCCTTCTCCAAGTCCACAAAACACATGTAAACTGGTTGGGCAAACTCCCACGAACCCTCAAGAATTCTCGAGAGGGTAAAGAGCTGGTCCGATGTGCCACGGCCAGGACGAAAACCACATTGCTCCTCCTGAATCCGAGGTTCGACCAACGGCCGGACTCTCCTCTCCAGTACCTTGGCATAGACCTTCCCAAGGAGGCTGAGGAGTGTGATCCCTCTAAAGTTGGAGCACACCCTCCGGTCCCCTTTTTTGAAGAGAGGAACCACCACCCCGGTTTGCCATGCCAAAGGCACTGCCCCGACCTCCATGCAGTGTTGCAGAGGCGTGTCAACCATGACAACCCAACAACATCCAGGGCCTTGAGGTACTTGGTGCGAATCTCGTCCACCCCCGGGGCCCGGCCACCAAGGAGATTTTTAACCACCTTGGCGACCTCAGCCCCTGTGATAGGTGAGTCATCCCCCTCGTCCCCAAACCCTGCTTCCTCTGTGGAAGGCGTATCAGTGGGATTGAGGAGATCCTCGAAGTATTCCTTCCACCGCCCAACGATATCCCCAGTTGAAGTCAACAGTGTCCCATCCGCACCATACACAGTGTGGACGGGGAGCTGCTTTCCCCTCCTGAGCCGCCGAACAGTTTGCCAGAATCTCTTTGAAGCCGACCGAAAGTCTTGTTCCATGGCCTCACCGAACTCCTCCCATACCCGGGTTTTTGCTTCAGCAACCACCCGAGCTGCACTCCGCTTGGCCTGCCGGTACACCTCAGCTGCTTCGGGAGTCCCACAAGCCAACCAAGCTTGATAGGACTCCTTCTTCAGCTTAATGGCCCCCCTCACCACTGGTGTCCACCACTTGGTTCGGGGGTTGCCACCACGAGATGCACCGACCACCTTGCGGCCGCAGCTCTGGGCCACCGCTTCAACAACAGAGGTGGAGAACATGGCCCATTCAGACTCCATGTCTCCAGACTCCCTCGGAATGTGGTTGAAGTTCTTCCGGAGGTGGGAGTTGAAGACCTCCCGGACAGGGGCCTCAGCCAGACGCTCCCAGCACACCCTCACTATACGTTTGGGTCTACCAGGTCTGAATGGCTTCCTCCCCTGCCATCGGATCCAACTCACCACCAGGTGGTGATCAGTTGACAGCTCTGCACCTCTCTTTACTCGGGTGTCCAAGACATACGGTCGCAGGTCTGATGATACGATAACAAAATCGATCATCGACCTGCGACCTAGGGTGTCCTGGTGCCAGGTGCACATATGGACACCCTTATGCTTGAACATGATGTTCGTTATGGACAGACTGTGGTTAGCACAGAAGTCCAATAACTGAACACCACTCGGGTTCAGATCGGGCAGGCCGTTCCTCCCAATCACCCCCCTCCAGGTTTCACTGTCGTTGCCCACGTGCGCATTGAAGTCCCCCAGTAGGACAATGGAGTCTCCAGGAGGAGCACCCTCCAGCACCCCAGTCACAGACTCCAAAAAGGGTGGGTACTCTGAAACATCATTTGGTGCATAGGCACAAATGATGGTCAAGACCCGTTTCCCAACCCGAAGGCGCAGGGAAGCAACCCTTTCGTCCACCGGGGAAAACTCCAATATAAAGGCAGCAAGGTGGGGCGATTCAAGAATACCTACCCCTGCTCGTCGCCTCTCGCCCGGGGCAACTCCAGAAAAGGCCAAGCTCCAGCCCCTCTCCAGGAGACTGGTTCCGGAACCGGAGCTGTGTGTTGAGGTGAGGCCGACTATATCTAGCCGGTATCGCTCAATCTCGTACACCAGCTCAGGCTCCTTCACCACCAGAGAGGTGACATTCCACGTACCAAAAGCCAGTTTAGAAAGCTTGGGATCAGTCCGCCAAGGTCTCCGCCTTTGACTGCCACCTAATCCACATAGCACCGGACCTCCATGATCCCTCCTGCAGGTGGTGAACCCACTGGAGGGCGGACCCATGTAACTCCTTCGGGCTGAGCCCGGCCGGGTCCCATGGGTGGAAACCCGGCCACCAGACGCTAGCCTTCGAGCCCCTCCCCCAGGCTTGGCTCCAGGGTGGGGCCCCGGTAACCCCATACCGGGCGGGGTACACTGAATCCTTGATATACAATTTATCATGAGAGTCTGTTGGATTGTTCTTAGTCTGGCCCTTCACCCAGGACCAGTTTGTCTTGGGAGACCCTATCAGAGGCAAATTGCCCCGGACAACATAGCTCCTGGGATCACTGGGGCACGCAAACCCCCCCACCACGATAAGGTGACGATCCATGAGGATCGTCACCTTATGACGAGGATGATGAGGATCGTCACCTTATGACGATCCCCTCATGGATCGTCACCTTATCGTGGTGGGGGGGGTTGCGTGCCCCAGTGATCCCAGGAGCTATGTTGTCCGGGGCAATTTGCCTCTGATAGGGTCTCCCAAGACAAACTGGTCCTGGGTGAAGGGCCAGACTAAGAACGATCCAACAAGAATGACTTCAGTCTTATCTGAATTTAATAGCAGGAAATTACAAGTCATCCAAGCTTTGATTTCCTTAAGACAGGCTTCTAACTTGGCTAATTGATTAGTATCATCTGGCTTCATTGACAGGTATAATTGTGTGTCATCTGCATAACAGTGAAAATGTATACAGTGCTTTCTAATAATGTTGTTGATGCAGATGTTCATCTGTCAATCTTGATCTCATTGGAGTTTTCAGGTGTTTCATGTGTGAAAAGGTTTGCTCGCAGATATACATGCTGCCAAAAAGTGTGGACATCTTCATTGCATGTTTTTTTAATGTTAGGGTACGTGTCGTTTGGGAGGGCAGCATAGAAGTCAGTGAGACTGTTGGTCTTGAATGAGTCTTTTAGAACATCACAGTTCTGTAACTCGGCCAACTCAAACTGATAAGAAGGCTAGGCTTCATCGATGTCGGCAACAAAGGGTTTCTGGAAAAGACGGATTTCTTTTGCATTAACATGTGGTTCACGGAATTGCACACCGAACTCCGCCTTCAGCATTTCCAGTGCTTCCACACACTTTGCAGCTGGGAACGGGACTGCTGGCTTCTCTGCAGAGAGGTTTTGGGTAGCAGGGAGATGGATGAAGTTGTGCTTTTTCGCTTGTTCCAAAAGCAGCGCTAGTTTCACCTCAAATGCTTTTATGTGAGAATACATGTCGCAAATGAGTTTCCCCTGGCCTTGTAGCTGCAAGTTAAGGCTGTTCAGTATTTCTGTCACATCTGTTAAAAATGCGAGGTGCCATTTCCATTCTGGCTCGATCGGCTCTGGGACCATTTTGTCTTTTGAATGAAGAAATGCATTAATTTCAGGTAGCAGCTCGTAAAAACGCCTCAAAACTCTGCCCTGGCTCAACCATCGGACCTCTGTGTAGTACAGCACATGGCCGTGGGCAGACTCCAGTTCAGACAGGAATTGTTGGAACTGCCTGTGTTTAAGTCCCTTTGCTCTGATGAAGTTTATGCATGACGCCACAACCTTAATGACAGAATCCCACTTCAACACTTTGCCGCACCGTGCTTGCTGGTGAATTAGGCAGTGGACTTGTAGCGGGGCAGTGAGACCCCGTTCTTCCATCTCCCGGTTCATGAGTCCTATTAGACCCCGAGACGCTCCCACCATACTAGGAGCTCCGTCAGTCATGATGCTGGCAAGCTTTGACCAGTCCAGGTCCAACTCTTCCATGGTTTGGCATACTTTGCTGAAAATATCCTCCCCCGTCGTAGTCCCTTTGAGACTTTGGAAGGCTGCCAGCTCCTCGCACATTTCAAAGTTTGCGCTAACTCCACAAATAAAAATGAGCAGCTGTGTTGTGTCCTGCACGTCCGTGCTCTCATCCAGTGCTAATGAAAAAAAGTCAAATTCTTTTGTCTTCTGCTGCAGCTGGGCATATACATTACCCCCAATTTCTTCAATGTGTCTGGTGATTGTACTCGCCGACAGACTCATGGCATTGAAGACATCTTTCTTCTCGGGACACACCTCCTCCGCGACAGCATTCAAACATTTCTTGACAAATTCTCCATCAGTGAAAGGTTTACTGTTGCTTGCTATCAGTTGAGCAACCCAAAGGCTGGCCCGAACGGATGACAGGTTCAGCAGAGCTTGGCGTACAAATGTATTCTGCTGAGCTAACAGTCCACTTTTTAGCTTTGAGAGTTTGTCTGCTCACATTTGGCCTTTCAAGCTATCATACTTGTCTTTGTGACGGGATTCATAGTGTCGGCGCAGATTGTATTCTTTGAATACCGTCACAGCCTCTTGACAGATGAGACAAACAGCCTTTTCTTTGCATTGAACAAAAAAATAATCGTTTGTCCACTGCAGGTTAAATACCCTGCATTCTGAATCAATTTTTCTGTTACCTAACCTTTTCGCCATTATTCTGTTTTATTTGACAGGGGTGAGTCTAGGATTTTTTTTTTTTTTTTTTTTTCTGAGGGTGGGGGTTTCAGATAGGGGCACAGACTGCAGAAGGGTGGAATAGAATGTGACATTCTATGCATGTAATAGTCTCGATCGCGTGGCCAGACTGAAAAAAAAAATCATAATGCGTCTCTGGTATTGTTCAGGGGGCCGGGCCAAATGTGGAGGTGGGCCGTATCTGGCCCGCGGGCCATAGTTTGGGGACCACTGCTTTAGACTGTGTTAATTTCTTGGACAAATCGCACCCCTAGTGGCACAGCACAGTACTGCACCGGTCAACTGGTATGACGTGCCAAACACTCCCCAGCTGGACTGAGGATTTGTACTGATCGTGCCAGTTCACAAGTTGGCAGACACACATTGGAGGAATCATGGCTGACACGGAATACACCAAAGAGGAAGAAATTGTTCTTCTTCTTCTTCTTCTTCTTCTTCTTCTTCTTCTTCTTCTTCTTCTTCTTCTTCTTCTTCTTCTTCTTCTTCTTTGAGATTAGAAAACAAATATGGCTGCTACTCATCGCTGTGGATATACTGAAATCGCAGACGGAGAAGCAAATTCAAGAGCATTTGCTCCCGAATTTGCCAACTATGATTCTAAAAAGAGATTATTCAGCTCATGAAGGTAAATGTTTACATGTTGTTACAACAGATGGAGCGCAATGCTGCCTGTATTCACCTGCTGCCGCTCCGCAGCGCCATGTGACCACAGAACATTCACCCAGTTGTGTCATCATATAGACGGCGTCATATAAGATAAACTGCTGCGGAATAAAAGCAAAATTGTGGTGGGATAATCATAAGAGTGAAGGAGATCGTCACTTCCTTGTGGTAACGTATCGTCACTTCCTGTTTTGCTGTCTGCCTGTGTGGTTTGCTCTCCAGCTCTCCAGCCACTAGCTATGGCTACTACCTCTCTTTCCTCTCCTCCTCTGGTGTGCTCTCTCTGTCAGATGTTTAGCTACACCTCTGCCTCTTTTAGTGATAACGGTAAATGTAATAAATGTTGTCTTTTTGAGGCGCTCGAGGCGAGGTTGTCTGATTTGAAATCCCGGCTCCGCTGCATTGAAACACCGTCTGCGCCAGTTAATCTCGACGGACGCCCATTAGCTGCAGCGGAGCTAGCTAGCTTAGGTCGAACTGTCAGCGGTTCCCCGGCTCTCCTCAGCAGCGAGGAGACTGGGTGGGTGACGGTGAGAAGGAAGCCTAGTCGCAAAGCCCCGGTTCACCACCAACCTGTTCACGTTTCTAATCATTTTTCCCCGCTCAGCGACACACCCGCTGAGGAAAAAACTCTGATCATTGGTGACTCTGTAGTCAGAAACGTGAACCTAGAGACTCCAGCGGCCATAGTCACATGCATTCCTGGGGCCAGAGCAGGCGACATCGAATCAAATTTGAAAATGCTGGCTAAAAGTAACTGTAAATACTCCACAATTGTTATTCACGCCGGCATTAATGACATCCATCTCCGGCAGTCGGAAGTCACGAAACTTAATATAGAATCGGTGTGTGAGTTTGCAAAAACGATGTCTGCCACTGTAGTATTCTCTGGGCCCCTCCCCAATCTGACCAGTGATGACATGTTTAGTCGCTCGTCATCCTTGAACCGCTGGCTGTCTGTGTGGTGTCCTAAAAATGACGTGGGCTACATTGACAATTGGAGCTCTTTTTGGGGAAAACCTGGTCTTATGAGACGAGACAGCATTCATCCCACTTTGGATGGTGCTTCTCATTTATCTAACAATCTGGCATCTTTTTTATCCAAATTTCCAAAACCATGACCACTCAGAGTTGGGACCAGGAAGCAGAGTTGTAGTCCTACACGCCTCTCTGCAGCTCCTCTTCATCCGCCACCCCTCAGCTTAGCCCCTGTCTTCCCCATCAGAGAATCGTTGTCTGCTCCCTCCAAAGTAAATAAAAATATAATGTATAAGCATCCCAAAGTGATAAAGCAAAATATTGGTAAAACTCAGATTAAACATAAAGCCTCTAAATTGAATGATTTGGCCTCTATTCCTCCTCATAATTTAAAAATTAAATGTGGTTTATTAAATATTAGGTCTCTAACTCCCAAGTCTCTGTTAGTCCATGATCTGTTAATTGATCATCAGATTGATTTAATTTCCCTTACAGAGACTTGGTTAGGGCAAGAGGATTATGTTGGTTTAAATGAATCAACTCCCTCTGGTTATTTAAACTGTCAAAATCCCAGAAGTTCTGGTCGTGGAGGAGGAGTAGCAACTATTTACCATTCCAAATTACTAGTTAATGTAAAGCAAAAAACATGTTATAATTCCTTTGAGGGCCTGGTCCTCAGTGTTGGGCACTTTAGCAATTTCAGGTTAAACCCAATTTTATTTGCCATAGTTTATCGTCCCCCATCAACCTATTCAGAATTTTTATCCGAATTTGCTGATTTCTTAGCTGATTTAGTGCTGAAATCTGATAGAATAATTATAGTAGGGGACTTTAATATACATGTGGATGTAGATAGTGACTGCCTTAATGTGGCTTTTAATTCAATATTAGACTCGATTGGGTTTTCTCAGAAAGTAGGAAATTCTACTCATTACCTCCACCATACATTGGACCTTGTTCTGACATATGGCATAGAAATAGAAAATCTTGTAGTGTCTCCTCATAACCCTGTACTGTCAGACCATTGTCTGTTAACCTTTGATTTTACTATTTCTGACTATTTGGCTCCTAAAGAAAAATATTATCACAGTAGATGCCTCTCAGATGATGCTGTTTCCAAATTTATGCAGATTGTTTCCTCTATGCCATGTGTCAACACAACGGAAATAAGCTATAGACAGCTTGCTCCTTCTGTAATTGATAACATGGTGGATAGTGTTTAAGCTTCTCTGCATCAGGCTCTAGACTTGGTGGCCCCCTTAAAAAAGAAAAAGTCTAATCAGAGATTTTTAACTCCTTGGTTCAACACAGAAACTCGTACCTTAAAACAGAAGACTCGTCAGTTAGAAAGAAAATGGCGCTCTACTAATTTAGATGAAATCTATTTAGCTTGGAGAAATCATCTTTTAATTTATAAAAAATCTCTTAGAAAAGCTAGAACGAGTTATTACTCTGCATTAATAGAAGAAAACAAGAATAATCCCAGGTTTCTTTTCAGTACTGTAGCCAGGTTGACAAAGAGTCAGGACTCTGTCAATCCTAGCATCCCCTTAGAGCTTACTAGTCAGGACTTTATGAACTTTTTCAATAATAAAATTTCATCCATCAGAGATAAAATCAATCAGATTCTTCCCACAGTTAACTTAAATACTGTAACTACTACAACTCCTTCTATTGATGTCTGTCTTGATGAGTTTACTCCAATCGACCTTTGTGAGTTAGACAAAATAGTTTCCTCATCCAAACCTTCAACTTGTCTTTTAGACCCTATTCCTACCAGGTTATTTAAAGAAGTCTTCCCACTTATTGGTAGCTTTATTCTTCATATAATCAATTCTTCATTAACTTTAGGCCATGTACCGCAGGCTTTTAAAACGGCTGTAATTAAACCCTTACTCAAAAAGCCAACGCTAGATCCAGGAGCTTTAGCTAACTATAGACCAATCTCTAATCTCCCTTTCATTTCAAAAATCTTAGAAAGAGTTGTTGCTACGCAATTATTTGACCACCTGCAGGAAAATGGTTTACTTGAGGAGTTTCAATCTGGGTTTAGAATCCATCATAGTACTGAAACAGCCTTAGCAAAGGTCACTAACGACCTCATTGCATCTGATAATGGACTAGTTTCTGTACTTGTCCTTTTAGATCTTAGTGCAGCTTTTGATACTATTTTTTTCCACAATATCTTTATTGAACCTTTTTTTTTTAACAAACATGATACAAACAATCAAACACTAACACTAAAGTACTACAAAAAAAAAAAAAATGCACTAAAAACACCAACAACCACCAACAAAATCAAGTCTTCAACAATGCTCCTCTGTTTAGTCTAGACAATCCAATACATAAGTATACATATTATGTTCACCAGTTTGGAATTTACAAGGTCCACACACATCATTCACCTTCTTCTTCAAGAGTTATGTTTAATTTTTTTACATAATCAATAAAAGGTCTCCATATATTCTCAAACACAATTTCCTTTGATTTTAGTATATATGTTATTCTTTCTAATGGAAGGTTTGTTAACATCTGTCTTAACCACTGAGTCACATCTGGTCTATGAGTCTTTTTCCATAATAGTGCAATACATTTTTTGGCATTAAGCAAACTGAGGTCTATGAATGTTCTTTCACTTTTATTGAAATTATGCTTTTCTGGGTACAGACCCAACAAAAACAGTTTAGGATTCAATATGATTTGTTTTGAGATTATTTTTTCAATTGTTACCCTCACCTCTTCCCAAAACATTCTTATTAATCTACATTCCCATAAACAATGAAATAGGGTTCCTTTACTTTCCATGCATTTTGTGCATGTATCTGGTATATTTTTGTTGTATCTATTTAACTCCTCCGGTGTAACATACATCCGCATTAACCATTTGAAATGTATCAATTTAAGGCGTGCATTTATTGATTTGGTTTGAGCTTCTGTACAAGCCAATTCCCATTGTTCCTCTGAAATTTCAATTTGCAGATCTTCTTTCCAGTAGTTTAATCTTTTCAGTGAATTTTCACTTGAAGATAGTGTCAATGAGTTATAAAACTCTGAAATAATACCCTTTCTTTTACTATCTTTCATCATCATTTTTTCCAAGGATGAATAAATAGGTCGAGTGAGAGCTTTATTTTGATTTGATCGAATAAAGTTTCTAAGTTGAAGATATTTAAAAAAATGTGTTCTATTGAGATTAAATTTGATCCTCAGCTCTTCAAAAGACATTATGTTGTCTGCACATGGCAAATATAAATCCTGAATCTTTTGTATCCCTTTTAAATTCCATACTTTAAATACAGCGTCCGCTCTTCCTGGTTTAAAATATTGATTACCCCATATTGGACTAAATTGTGACAATAACTGTGGTTCTTTTAAATAGTTTTTAGCTTCACACCATATTTTGATCATATGCTTTACAAATGGATTTTTAACTTGTTTTTGTAATTTTTTTGCCGAATCTGAGTATATGAATATGGGAAGAGGTAAAGGTAAATTGTATGATTCCATTTCAGTCCAGTGAGGGAGATCATTTGATGAAAAATAATATGTCATAGACCTCAGTTGTGCCGACCAATAATACAACATAAAATTTGGACATTTCAGACCTCCACGATCAAATGGTAAATATAATAAAGACAAACGTAATCTAGCCCTCCTGTTGTTCCATATAAATTCCACTAACTTTTTTTTTATTCTTGAGAATAGATCTAAAGGTGGTGATAAGGGAATGTATTGAAATAAATAAAGTATTTTAGGTAAAATATTACTTTTAAGTATATTGATTCTCCCGATCATCGACATTGGTAGTGACATCCATCTCTGAGTTAACTCATTGATATCTGACATTAAGGCTTCATAGTTGACACTGGCGACTGATTCTAGCTTAGGCATAATTTGGATTCCTAAATATTTAAACTGATTTACAACATTGAATTGATTTACCTCAGGGGCTGGGTAATTTCTCTGGGTCTCATTTAGCATTAATATTGAAGATTTAGTTTTATTTATTTTATATCCTGATATTTCCCCAAAATTCTTTATTAAATTCAACAAGGTTGGAATTGATTTTTTTAGATTCGACATAAACAAAATTATGTCATCGGCGTACAGGGAGATTTTATGTTCTGTTGGTCCAACTTTAATTCCATATATTTGTGAATGTAAACGTATCGCTATCGCTAAAGGTTCAATTGCCATAGTAAACAGTAAAGGTGAAAGTGGACAGCCTTGTCGACATCCTCTATTGATTTTTATTGGTTTTGAAATATTGTTATTTGTTAGGATTTCTGCTGTAGCATTATTGTATATTATTTGAACCCATTTTATGAAATTATTTCCAAGTCCAAACCTTTGTAGGACTTCAAAAAGAAAGGGCCATTCAACTCTATCAAAGGCCTTTTCGGCGTCCAATGATAGGAGAGCTGTATCCGGTGCTTCTTTATTAAAATAAATAATATTAAATAGTCTTCTTACATTATGGAAGCCTTGTCTACCCTTTATAAAGCCATTCTGATCTCGATTAATAATATTTGGTAAAATTTCTTGTATTCGTCTTGCTAAAATTTTACAGATTATCTTAAGGTCGGCGTTTAATAGGCTTATTGGTCTCATATTTTCACATTTATTAGAGGGCTTACCTGGTTTTGACAGCAGTATAATTAAGGCATTATTTATGTATGATGGTAAATTATTATTTTGAAATGCTTCTAAAACCATTTCCAAAAAAGGTTTTATTAATTTATTCTTAAATTTTTTATAAAGGTCAACTGGAAGACCATCTGGTCCTGCACTTTTTCCTGATTTCATATTATCAATGGCTAGCCCAACTTCTTCTTGACTAATTTTAGACTCCAATATCTCCCTGTTTTCATTTGGAATACACGGTATAGATAGTTCGTTCAAAAACCCATTTAGTTTTGTTAAATCAGGTTCATTTTTGGTATCATGCTTTTGATACTATTGATCATAATATTCTACTTGATAGATTAGAACACTATGTTGGACTTAATGGAACTTTGTTGCAGTGGTTTAGATCTTATTTATCTGATAGGTTCCAGTTTGTTCATGTAAATGATGAGTTTTCTCTCAGCTCAAAGCTTAGTCATGGAGTTCCACAGGGATCTGTGCTAGGCCCTACTCTTTTTAGTTTATATATGCTTCCGTTAGGCAACATTATTAGAAAGCACTGTATACATTTTCATTGTTATGCAGATGACACACAATTATACCTGTCAATGAAGCCAGATGATACTAATCAATTAGCCAAGTTAGAAGCCTGTCTTAAGGAAATCAAAGCTTGGATGACTTGTAATTTCCTGCTATTAAATTCAGATAAGACTGAAGTCATTCTTGTTGGTCCAAAAAACCTTAGAAATTCCTTTCCAAATCAAACTTTCAGTTTGGATGCAGTTACTCTTTCTCTTAATAGCTCTGTGAGGAACCTTGGAGTTATTTTTGATCAGGATTTGTCCTTCAATTCACATATTAAATTTGTTTCTAAGACTGCCTTCTATCATTTGCGTAATATTGCCAAGATTAGGAGCATCTTGTCTCAGAGTGATGCTGAGAAACTGATCCATGCTTTTGTTAGCTCGAGATTAGATTATTGTAATTCTTTATTATCAGGCTGTCCTAAAACATCTTTAAAAAGTCTTCAGCTGATCCAAAATGCTGCAGCAAGAGTTTTAACAGGTACTAGAAAGAGAGATCATATCTCTCCGGTTCTGGCCTCCCTTCATTGGCTTCCCATAGAGTTTAGAATTAAGTTTAAAATCCTTCTTCTTACTTACAAAGCTCTAAACAATCAGGCTCCTTTTTATTTAAAAGATCTGATACTACCGTATTATCCTAACAGAGCACTACGCTCCCAAAATGCAGGATTACTTGTAATACCTAGAATCTCCAAAAGTACAATGGGAGGCAGAGCCTTCAGTTATCAAGCTCCTCTCCTGTGGAATCAGCTGCCAATCTGGATTCGGGAGTCAGACTCGATCTCTGTTTTTAAGAATAGGGCTAAAACCTACCTTTTTGATATAGCCTACAATTAGGGAGGGATCATGTGTTTCTGAACCCTCCCTTAGTTATGCTGCTAATAGGTTTAGTCAGCCGGGAGACCTCCAGTAATGCACTGGGCCTCACTCCTTTCCTCACTGTCTATGAAATATTTTTTTTGCTGGTCATTAACATTTGTTTGCTCTCTCCCATAGATTGAGTCCCCATCGTGCTGTTTGCTCTCTACATGTCTGTTCTTTTCTTCTTCTCTATCCCCTCATCCCCCAGCCAGTCGCAGCAGATGACTGCCCCTCCCTGAGCCTTGTTCTGCTGGAGGTTTCTTCCTGTTAAAAGGGAGTTTTTCCTCTCCACCATCGCCAAGTGCTTGCTCACAGGGGATCGCCTGATTGCTGGGGTCTTTCTGCAACTGTGGGGGTCCCCCCTACAGTTGATAGTGCTATGAGATGACTGTTGTTGTGAAATGGCGCTATATAAATAAAGTTGAATTGAATTGAATTGAATTGAAGAGTTTCTGGATGTGGGAGAGAAAGCACAATTGACCGACAGAAGGCAAAATAATGTCCAGGATGGATGAAAATGGATGAAGCCAGAGCCACCTTCTCCAGCTGTAAGTGATGAATTTCTTGGTTTCTTTACATTGTACTGATTTTCTGGTTCTTATACTTTGATGATAAGATAACAAAATGCCCCAAACAAGAAACCATGACAAAAAGCAGAACCATCCTTTGTGTAAACATGTCCAAAGTCCACTTTTGACTGTTATGTTATTCGATATGGGTGCCATGGCATTATGCAAATTAGATGCGTAAATTTACTCCTATCTCAAACTTTGGATCATATTCTACATCTTTCTAATTGACAATAAGCTATTATCTCTTCCCACTTTCAAGTTACAGCCTTGTTGGGTTTTGTTTCAATACATTGTTTGAGATGAGGAAATCACCACTGCATGCTTCTACTTAAATGCTTTACATTCATGATATAAAATCACTGTAGCGTGAAATTTTTACATTTTTCATAAATTTCACCTGAAAGTCAAATATCCCTAACTTTTTGTGAGTAGTGTGTTTTGCCAAGTAATTAAGCTGTAATGCTGTTGATTCCATTGAGCTGCAATGCTCCTGCACTGTGTATGTAACTGTGTACATACTTTATGTATATTTATTTACTGCCTTGGCTAACCAGTTCTTATTATCTTACAGTATTTACTAGTCCTCTGAGCGCTGCTATCCATGTGCTGCTGCAATCCCGGAACTTCCCCATTGTGGGACTAATAAAATAAGTATTTTTAACATTGATATTAAATATCCATATGTTCAAATATGTTAAAACAACACACAGGCTTATACAGGGTGCCCTAATTTTTTCACATGACTATAGTAACTCCTGGAATCCATGTTGTCCAATCAAGTTGCTCGGTCAGAACTAACTGTTGTACAGGAAGGTTCTAGAATATGAGAGTGGCACATAAAATGTCTCAGCTTTAATCATGACCACCAGTCATTTCATATGGAGGACCAGAGAGGAAAAACTCTATTAAAAGGTCTTCATGATTTCATGATCGGGTTCAGTGTAAAACACAGAAAATGGTTAATAACAGGGTTAATAACAGCGTCAACTGGGGATAAAAAGAGGGCATAAAAACCTCACATAAAGACAATGAAATCCATCCATCTTCTCCCTTCTCTCCAGCCACCTCCTCCAGATCTCCACAGAGGACACCGACATGTTCCCACACCAGCTGGGAGACAGAGGGCCCTATTTGGATGGTCATCAGTGGACTTTTTTTGCCAGACTTCCCACCATGCATCAGTGTTTTTGTTAGTTTCTGTCAGCACATTGTCTGTTTTTATGCTTTGTGTCACACCATCTAATTACCAGCAGGCAGTGCCCCACCTTTGCCCTGGGAGGAGGAGAGTCAGGTCAAAGAGGTGTGGCACATCGGTATTATGGTGCATGTCATGACAGTGGACTTCTGATCAGGCAAAAGGAGGTCTGTCATCAGAAACACATTGTTTAATGATACAGAGCATCCGGAAAGTCTTCACAGCACTTCACTTTTTCCACATCTTGTTATGTTACAGCCTTATTCCAAAGTGGATTAAATTCATTTTTTCCTCAAAATTCTAAACACAATACCCCATAATGACAATGTGAAAAAAAGGTTTTTGGAGATTTTTTGTAAATTTATTAAAAATAAAATCCTAAGAAATCCCATGTACATCAGTATTCACAGCCTTTGCTTAGTACTTTGTTGATGCACCTTTGGCAGCAATTACAGCCTCAAGTCTTTCTGAATATGATGCCACAAGCTTGGCACACCTATCTTTGGGCAGTTTGGCCCATTCCTCTTTGCACCTTTCAAGCTCCATCAGGTTGGATGGGAAGCATCGGTGCACAGACATTTTCAGATCTCTCCAGAGATGTTCAATTGGATTCAAGTCTGGGTTCTGGCTAGGCCACTGAAGGGCATTCACAGAGTTGTCCTGAAGCCACTCCTTTGATATCTTGGCTGTGTGCTTAGGGTGATTGTCCTGCTGAAAGATGAACCGTCGCCCCTGTATGAGGTCAAACACGTTCTGAAGCAGATTTTCATCCAGGATCTCTGTACATTGCTGCATTCATCTTTCCCTCTATCCCGACTAGTCTCCCAGTTCCTGCCACTGAAAAACATCCCCATGCTATGGGGATGTTTTTCAGTGGCAACATTCCTCTTCCTTTGATGATTTTTGGGAACGTACAGTCTCTGAGAAACAAGGTGGATGAAATTCAAGGGGATGTACACTACCAGAAGGACTTTAAGAACTGCTGTGTCATGGCTTATACGGAGACTTGGCTTAATGCGCATGACCGAGACACAGACCTGTGGATTGACGGCTTTGGAGCCCCGCTGCGCTCGGATCGGCAGGAAGAGGTAACGGGGAAGCATCAGGGGGGTGGCGTATGTTTATACATTAATAAGCAGTACTGCACATCTGTCACAGTCAGAGAGCGCATCTGTACACCCGATGTGGAGCTGCTGTCTGTGTCACTACGCCCCTTTTATTTGCCTTGCAAATTCCCCCAACTTTTCATCACAACTGTGTACATTCACCTGAGGGCAGACGCTGACTCCGCCTGCAGCACGATCTTTGATGTGATCCAGCAGCTGCAATCAATTTCTCCAGAGGCGCCAAACTTCATTCTTAGGGATTTTAACAATGTATGTCTCCTGCCCAACCAGGCGAAAAAAGACATTTGACCTGTGCTATGGATCCATAGAGAGGGCCTATAAATCACTTCCCCTTCCTCCTTTAGGATCCTCAGATCACAACTGTGTACATTTGCTGCCCACATATAAAACTGCTCTCAGAAGAGGCAAGGTAGAGACCAGAGACATTGATGTGTGGACAGAAGATTCAGTGCACAGCCTCCAGGAATGCTTTGACTGTACAGACTGGGAGATGTTCACACTGGCCTGCGGGGATGATTTGGACTCTTTGGTGGACGTCACATGCTCATACATGGCTTTCTGTAAAAATAAGATCGTTCCACGTAAACGTGTCAAAATATATCCCAACAGCAAACCATGGGTTACAAAATCAGTTAAATCCTGCTTACAGAGGAAAGCACTTGCCTTTAAACAGGGGTCTGTTTTTGAGCTACAGGTTGCCACAAAGGAGCTGAAGGCCGGAATTTTAAGAACAAAACAGAATTATAAATCACAGTTGGAAAGCAAGATGGCAACAAAGAAACTTGGTTAAGCCTGGGCCAGTATGAAAACTATTGCAGGCCTTCAGAGCACAGAGCACAGTAATCATGTGTTTTTAGATGGTTTTAATTCAGACACAGAGCTGGCTAATGCTCTTAATTGTTTTTATGGTCGTTTTGACTCCTTTGATTTCAGCACAGAAATCTAAGGTTTGAAACAGAAACTCAAAGACAATCAGCACTTTAATAATGAGGTGCAGGATTTTAAAAGGGCGTTCTGTGCTGTAAAAGTGAACAAAAGTCAGGGCCCTGATAATATATGTGGGCGCCTGGTAAAGTCCTGTGCACATGAACTGAGTCCTATATTTCATTATATTTTCAATAAGTCCTTACAGACACAACATGTGCCTAAGATCTGGAAAGATGCCGTGGTTGTTCCCGTTCCAAAATCCAGCTGTCCTAAAATGGTAAACGACTTTAGACCAGTTGCTTTGACTTCAATTTTAATGAAAATTTTTGAAAAACTGGTCAGATGTGAGGTCCTAAAGCAGACTGAGCATGCATTGGATCCTCTGCAGTTTGCCTATAGGCCTCATGGAGGAGTGGAGGATGCCACTGTAACTCTGTTTAACATGCTTTTTAAACATCTGGATTTTAATGGGACACACGCCAGACTTTTATTTGTGGACTTTTCCTCCGCCTTTAATACAATCCAACCTCATATCTTAGTTGAAAGGCTCCTGCAGCAATTTGATTTGAGCAATAATCTGGTGGGTTGGATTCTGGATTTCTTAACCAACAGGACGCAGAGAGTAAGGGTCAATGGTACATTGTCTGACCTAAAGTGCTCTTCTACTGGCTCTCCTCAGGGGTGTGTGTTGTCACCACTAGTCTTCATCCTGTACACAAACATGTGTCGGAGCAGACATGACAACAGACACATTATAAAGTATGCAGATGACTCAGTTATTGTCAGTCTCCTCCAGGATGGTGAGAGTGGCCACGGCCCAGTAGTTGATGACTTTGTTCACTGGTGTGAGGATTCCTACCTGCAGCTGAATACGACAAAAACTAAAGACATGATTATTGACTTTAGGAGGAAAACTCCCAGGCACAAAGTCACTGTACTAAAAGGCCACCGAATGTGTACAGTCCTACAAATATCTTGTGACGATTATTGATAGTAATTTAAACTTTGAAGAGAACTCTGAAAGGGTGTGCAAAAAGGGTCAACAACATTTGCATTGCTTGAGAAAACTTGCACGCTTCCAAGTTGACCGAAACATAATGACAATGTTTTATCGGGCTTTTATTGAATCTGTTTTATCCTTTTCTTTAGTGTCATGGTTTGGTCAGATAAAACTGAAACAGAGGAAATCCTTTGATCAGGTAGTTAGATGGTCCAGTCGTTTGCTTGGTGAGTCACAGCTGAGCCTGACATCCCTGTACACCAGACAAGTACAGAGGATTGCTACATCCATTTTAAATGATGATTCCCACCCTTTGCACTGCCACTTTCAGCTTCTTCCCTCAAGACGGAGGTTTGCTGTCCCAAAAAGTAAAACCCAGCGCTACAAAAACAGCTTTGTTCCTGCTGCTGTCAAAGAGTTGAACAAGCTGTAAAAATTATATTGCACATAATTTAGGTACCTATTTATTAACTCCATTTTATGTTTACTTATTTCTGTAGGATGTCAATTGGGTTCTAAATATTTTATTGGGTTTTAGACCTTTGAGTTTTTAACCTCTTTGACTAGTTTTTAACTTTTAATATGACCCTTCTCTCTTACCTCTGGTTTTTCTCCCATCTGTTTGTCTTTTTATACCCTGATTGATGGAGCCTTGAGTATTTTTATCATGTTTATAGTCAGCTTCATATGTGCCTGTGTTTGTGTCTATGTTGAATGTAATTTGTGGCTTGTAAATATGGATGTCACCAGACTGCAAAACAATTCTACCTACGGGTACAAATAAAGTAACCTGAACCTGAACCTAGCATGATGCTGCCACCACCATTGGCATGGTGATGAGTAGTGCCTGGTTTCCTCCAAACATGACGCCTGGCATTCACGCCAGAGAGTTCAATCTTTGTCTCATCAGACCAGAGAATTTTATTTCTCATGGTCTGAGAGTCCTTCAGGTGCCTTTTGACAAACTCCAGGCAGGCTGCCATGTGCCTTTTACTAAGGATTGGCTTCCATTTGGCCACTCTACCATACAGGCCTGATTGGTGGATTGCTGCAGAGATGGTTGTCCTTCTGGAAGTTTCTCCTCTCTCCATAGAGGAATGCTGGAGCTCTGACAATGTGACCGTCGGGTTCTTGGTCATCTGCCTGACTAAGGTTCTTCTCCCTCAATCACTCACTTTAGATGGCTGGCCAGCTCTAGGAAGAGTCCTGGAGGTTCTGAACTTCTTCCTTTTACGGATGATGGAGGCCACTGTGCTCATTGGGACCATCGAAGCAGCAGAAATTTTTCTGTACCCTTCCCCAGATTCATGCCTCGAGACAATCCTGTCTCAGAGGTCTACAGACAATTCCTTTGACTTCATGCTTGATTTGTGCTCTGACATGCACTGTCAACTGTGGGACCTTATATAGACAGGTGTGTGCCTTTCCACATCATGTCCAATCAACTGAATTTACCACAGGTGGACTCCAGTTAAGCTGTAGAAACATCTCAAGGATGATCAGTGGAAACAGGATGAACCTGAGCTCAATTTTGAGCTTCATGTCAAAAGTTGTGAATAGTGATGTACATGTGACTTCTTAGTTTTGATTTTTTAATAAATTTGTGAAAATCCCCAAAAAACCTTTTTCACATTGTCATTATGGGGTATTGTGTGTAGAATTTTCCATCCATCCATCCATCCATCCATCTTTTTCCGCTTAATCCTTTTCAGGGAGCTGGAGCCTATCCCAGCATCTTTGGGTGAGAGGCAGGGTCCACCCTGGACAGATCACCAGTCCATCGCAGGGTCAACACACAGAAACAGACAACCATTCACTCTCAGTCATACCTGAGGACAATTTAGAATCCCCAGTTGATACCAATTAACCTAACTTGCATGTCTTTGGCCTGTGGGAGGAAACCAGAGTACCCAGAGTAAACCCACGCAGACACGGGGAGAACATGCTGGAAAAAAATTAATTTAATCCATTTTGGAATAAGGCTGTAACACAAAATGTGAAAAAAATGAAGTGCTGTGAAGACTTTCCGATGCACTGTATCGTGCAGCTCCAGAGCTCATGAGGAAACAGCACATGCTGTCCTTCTTCTTCTATAAGAATATATATACAGTGGGGCAAAAAAGTATTTTGTCAGCCACCAATTGTGCAAGTTGTCCCACTTAAAAGATGAGAGAGGTCTCCAATTTTCATCATAGGTATACCTCAACTATGAGAGACAAAATGAGAAAAAAAAAATCCAGAAAATCACATTGAAGGATTTTTAAAGAATTTATTTGCAAATTATGGTGGAAAATAAGTATTTGGTCAATAACAAAAGTTCATCTCAATACTTTGTTATATACCCTTTGTTGGCAATGACAGAGGTCAAACGTTTTCTGTAAGTCTCCACAAGGTTTTCACACACTGTTGCTGGTATTTTGGCCCATTCCTCCATGCAGATCTCCTCTAGAGCAATGATGTTTTGGGGCTGTCGCTGGGCAACACGGACTTTCAACTCCATCCAAAGATTTTCTATGGGGTTGAGATCTGGAGACTGGCTAGGCCACTCCAGGACCTTGAAATGCTTCTTACGAAGCCACTCCTTCGTTGCCCGGGCGGTGTGTTTGGGATCATTGTCATGCTGAAAGACCCAGCCACGTTTCATCTTCAATGCCCTTGCTGATGGAAGGAGGTTTTCACTCAAAATCTCACGATACATGGTTCCATTCATTCTTTCCTTTACACGGATCAGTCGTTCTGGTCCCTTTGCAGAAAAACAGCCCCAAAGCATGATGTTTCCACCCCCATGCTTCACAGTAGGTATGGTGTTCTTTGGATGCAACTCAGCATTCTTTCTCCTCCAAACACGACAAGTTGAGTTTTTACCAAAAAGTTCTATTTTGGTTTCATCTGACCATATGACATTCTCCCAATCCTCTTCTGGATCATTCAAATGCTCTCTAGCAAACTTCAGACGGGCCTGGACATGTACTGGCTTTAGCAGGGGGACACGTCTGGCACTGCAGGATTTGAGTCCCTGGCGGCGTAGTGTGTTACTGATGGTAGCCTTTGTTACTTTGGTCCCAGCTCTCTGCAGGTCATTCACTAGGTCCCCCCGTGTGGTTCTGGGATTTTTGCTCACCGTTCTCGTGATCATTTTGACCCGACGGGGTGAGATCTTGCATGGAGCCCCAGATCGAGGGAGATTATCAGTGGTCTTGTATGTCTTCCATTTTCTAATAATTGCTCCCACAGTTGATTTCTTCACACCAAGCTGTTTACCTATTGCAGATTCAGTCTTCCCAGCCTGGTGCAGGTCTACAATTTTATTTCTGGTGTCCTTTTACAGCTCTTTGGTCTTGGCCATAGTGGAGTTTGGAGTCTGACTGTTTGAGGTCGTGGACAGGTGTCTTTTATACTGATAAGTTCAAACAGGTGCCATTAATACAGGTAACGAGTGGAGGACAGAGGAGCCTCTTAAAGAAGAAGTTACAGGTCTGTGAGAGCCAGAAATCTTGCTTGTTTGTAGGTGACCAAATACTTATTTTCCACCATAATTTCCAAATAAATTCTTTAAAAATCAGACAATGTGATTTTCTGGATTTTTTTTTTCTCATTTTGTCTCTCATAGTTGAGGTATACCTATGATGAAAATTGGAGACCTCTCTCATCTTTTAAGTGGGAGAACTTGCACAATTGGTGGCTGACTAAACACTTTTTTGCCCCACTATATATATATATATATATATATACTGTATATATATATATATATATATATATATATATATATATATATATATATATATATATATAAAGGAGATTGCAAAAAGGCATAGAAAGCCAAGAAACCAGCTGAAGTCCATCCGAAGGTCTGTGAATATCAGATTGTCACACCACAAACAACTCATGATGGGTAGAAGCAAAGAGCTTTTTTATTGTTGCAAAATTTAGTGATGATATTGGTTACAGGCCCATTTCTAAACTGCTGAATGTCCCAGTGAGCACTGATGGACCCATCTTTGGGAAGTGAAAAGAACATCATTTTACCATAAACCGTCCGTGACCAGGAGCTCCTCTCAAGATTTCTTCAGAGGAGTATAAAGAATTGTCAGAAGAGCCAAGAGCCAAAGACCACTGGCGGAGAGCTCCAGAAAGACCTGAGGCCTCATGTACAAAGGCTTGTGTGGATTTCCTACTGAAAGATGACATACGTTTAAATCAAGAAAATGCCGTAAGGAAAAAAAAAAAATAATCCAGATTTATGAAACAGTGCATACGCAGGAATCCAAGCACATTTCCTTTGTACATACCGATCTGCTTGAAATTGAACGCACATGAGGAAATACTGGACTCCTCCCTTGACACGCCAGCATTTGAATATGCAATTAGATGCACACTGTCAGCGATGGTCCTCACGAGCCATCAATGAGACGCCGAAAGCCAGCTGACGAGTTTGCATAATTTATTAACAAAGGACAAATGAGAAATTAATGAGCCATGGGGGAAAAAACACAACTAAGGTTTGACTCAGACACAGGAATACAGACTCTCAGGAAATACACTTACAGGAACGAATGATAGAAGAAGGAGTGTTCGACGAGGTCACAGCCCCAAGCAAACAGAGCTGCTCCCTTAAATAGGGCTTGACAAATTGATCAGCTGATGGAGTCATCAGCTGATTGGGATCCAGCCGTCCCGTGGAGCTTGGCTTCTGACAGCCGGAAACACCGCCGAGAAGCTGTCAAAATAAAAGCCTGGAGGCAAAGAGGTGCGCTAGAGGAGAGAACGGGAAACTTCCGCACAACCTGAGTGCAGACAGAGTCAGCACACGGACCATGATGCAAATAGGTATGCGGATAGATATCTACAAGCCCAGCATGTTTGATTCTCCTGCATCCATGATCAAAAATAATGGATTTAATGGAATTTCATGGACTGTGAGTTGGAGGCGCTGCTGAATGAGGCAGAGGCATGTAACGACCCAGCAGACAGCGCGCTGACGCGCTGTCTTAACACCCTTAGCGCACGAGTAGATTTAATTGCCCATCAACAGACGGTTATTCTTAATCAATTAACTCAGATTAATAGCCGGCTGGATCGCCTGGAAGGACGCCAGGCGTTCCCCCCGGTCACTGGGGCCTCACCAGCCCTTGTCAACCCACCTGCTAGTCAAACACACCAGCCTCCTTCACCTCGCCTCACTCCCGTGCCGACCCCCGCCCGCTTTAGCGGAAAACTCGGGGAGGCACGAGGTTTCTTGTTACAGTGTGAAACAGTTTTTCACCGTGTCCCGGGAGATTTCCCCACGGATCATAGCAAGATTGGGTACATCTCAATCCTGCTTGAAGGGAGGGCGTTAGCTTGGGCGTACGCAGTTATGGCTAAACCCAGCTACGTCCATTTAACATAACAGCAATTCATGGCAGAGTTCCTTGAGAGTTTTGACCATACTGACCGGGACACGGTGTTAACAGACCGGTTGCTTAACCTTCGGCAGGGCAGCAAATCCGCCGCCGATTTCGCCGTAGACTTCCAGGTGTTAGCTGCAGAGGTGGGGTGGGGGGATTCTGCTCTTTGCAGTATTTTTCTCCGCAGTCTTAGCTCAGAGCTAAGAGATGAACTAGCCACATGGGATAAGCCAGATAGATTAGGTGAACTGATTTCACTCACCATTAGTTTGGACAACAGGCTGAAGGAGCGGGCGGCCGAACATAGAGCTGCCAGCCATTTGGTTAAACCATGCCTCTCCCGGCTCTGCCCCCTCCGGAGGAACTTCCTGGGCAGGAGGAAATGATTATTGGGCAATTGGGTGTTTCGGCGGCTGAGAGACATCTCCGAAGGGGTCTGGGCCTGTGTTTTTACTGTGGTAGTGAGTCCCACGGGGTAGCTGAGTGTACCAATCAGTTTAAAGGGGAGGTCCGTGGGTTACAGTAGGGGGATTCATGAACGTAAATCAGAAAAAAACCCTCACCAGTTGCCTTATCCCCATCAGATTATTTAATAAACACAGGGAACACATGACACATGCCCTCATTGATTCTGGAGCTGAGCAAAGCTTCATTTCAGGAGACCTGGCAACCCATCTGGACCTCAGCTGTCAACCCCTTTGCCCGTCTGTCAACCTCATTATGCTGTCAAAGGCTTCACTAACTACTGTCTCCCACCAGACGGCCCCTGTGTCGGTGATTATTTCTGGAAATCATAGGGAGGAGAGCCGGTTTTTGGTGTTGCCCATCTCCTCCTCGCCTGTGATCCTGGGTTACCCCTGGCTACGACTTCACAACCCCACTTTCGACTGGCAAGCAGGAAACATCACTGCGTGGAGCACCTTTTTTCTCAGTGCCTGCCTCCAGTCTGCAGCATGTGCCCCCTCAGTGTTGATGACCCCTCCCACGACACCCCCCCGGACCTGTCCAAGGTACCAGAGGTCTACCATGATCTGGGAGCGGTTTTCAGCAAATCACGGGCGCGGTCCCTTCCCTCCCACCGCCCCTACGACTGTGTGATCAACCTTAGGGCAGGGCCCCGCTTCCGGCAAGTCGATTGTATAGCCTGTCTGCCCCGGAGCGTGAGGCCATGGACACGTACATTAAGGAGTCCCTCAGCTCTGGAATCATTCGACCATCTTCCTTGGCGGTGGGGGCAGGTTTCTTCTTCGTGGGAAAGAAGGATGGCTCGCTACGTCCCTGTATTGACTTCCGGGGGCTCAATGAAATTACCATCAAGGACAAATACACGCTGCCCCTAATGAACTCGGCCTTTGACTCTCTCCAGGGGGCATCATGGTTTACGAAGATGGACCTTCGTAACGCTTATCACCTGGTGAGCATTAAGGAGGGCGATGAGTGGCAGACAGCGTTCCGGACCCCAAGCGGTCACTTTGAGCACTTGGTGATGCAGTTTGGGTTAACCAAAGCTCCGGCCGTCTTCCAGCGTTTCATCAACGACGTCCTCCGGGACTTTCTTAACTCCTTTGTGTTTGTTTATTTGGATGACATCCTGATCTTTTCACGCACGTTGGAGGAACACCAGGTGCACATTAGACGGGTCCTGCAGCGCATCCTGGAGAACCAGTTATTTGTCAAGGCCGAGAAGTGTGAGTTTCACACCAGCTCGACGTCCTTTTTGGGGTTTATTGTTGCACACAATCAGGTGCTCCCTGACCCGGCCAAGGTCAAGGTGGTGGTGGATTGGCCCACGCCCATGTCCAGGAAACAGTTGCAGAGGTTTTTGGGATTCACCAACTTTTACCGCCGTTTTGTGCAGAATTTTGGGATCATCGCCCGGCCCCTAACCAGCCTCACGTCCACCAAGACCCCCTTTTGTTGGAGCGAGGAAGCGGCTGCGGCTTTCGGGAAGCTGAAGGAGGAGTTCGCCTCTGCCCACGTCCTGACCCAGGTGGACCTGGCCCTGCAGTGCTAAGGTGGAGGTGGACACCTCGGATTCTGGAATTGGGGCGGTCATCTCTCAACGCTCCCCTGTTGATGGGGTGATCCGGCCGTGTGCCTTCTTTTCCCACTGCCTAACATCTGCTGAGAGGAACTACGGCATCAGTGACAGGGAGCTGCTGGCAGTGAAGCTCGCCTTGGAGGAATGGAGGCACTGGCTGGAGGGGGCTGCCCAGCCGTTCGTCGTCTGGACGGATCACAAAAACCTAGAGTATCTCCGGATGGCTAAATGGCTGAATTCCCACCAGGCCTGCTGGTCTCTCTTCTTTGGCCGGTTTAATTTCACTATCACCTACCGGCCAGGGAGCAAGAACACTAAGCCGGACGCCAGGCAGTTTGAGGCAGAGACCGTTGGAGATCAGGAGGAGACCATCCTGCCTTCATCCTGTGTGGTGGGCGCCCTCGTGTGGGAGATCCAGGACAGAGTCAGGAGGGCGCAGGAGACTGAGCCTGACCCGGGTGGGGGTCCCCCGGGCCGTTTGTTCATCCCCTCTTCGGTCAGGAGCGAGGTCATCCAGTGGGGTCATGCTTCTAAGTTGGCGTGCCATCCAGGAATCGCTTGCATGGTCGACCTGCTTCAGAGAGCCTTCTGGTGGCCAGGGCTGAGGAAGGACGTCGCCAGCTATGTCCGGGCCTGCACCCAGTGCGCCACCAGGAAATCGTCATCTTCCCCCCCGGCAGGTCTTCTCCATCCTCTGCCGGTTCCTTCCCGCCCCTGGTCCCATGTGGCTTTGAATTTTGTGACTAGCCTGCCCCCTTCTGATAACTTCACCTCGGTCCTGACTACAGTGGACCGCTTCTCCAAGGCAGCCCATTTTGTGCCTCTCCGGGGGTTGCCTTCGGCACGGGAGACGGCGGATCTCCTGGTGCAGCATGTGGTCCGCCTTCATGGCATCCCTGCGGATATTGTCTTGGATCAAGGTCCGCAGTTTGTCTCCCAGGTTTGGAAGGCATTTTGCACGGTGTTGGGGGCCACGGCAAGTCTCTTGTTGGAGTATCATCCGTAGAGTAACGGCCAGTGTGAGCGAGCCAATCAGGAGCTGGAGGCTGTGCTCCGCTGCGTTATATCCTCTTGTTCCTTTTCTTGGAGTACGTTTCTACCCTGGATCGAGTACGCGCACAATGCCACTGTGTCTTCAGCGACTGGGATGTTCCCGTTCAAGGCATCTTTAGGGTATGATCCACCACTGTTCCCGGAGGAGGAGAAGGAGGTGGCTGTCCCTTCGGTGCAGGCTCATGCCAGGCGCTGTCGTCGGATCTGGACCATCACCCGCAGAGCCCTCCTCAAGACCACGGAACGCAATATTTACGTGGCCAACCATCACAGGAGGCCTGCCTCGGACTATAAGGTGGGTCAACAGGTTTGGCTGTCTACAAAATATATCAATGTGCCGGCCGAGAAACGCAAGTTAACCAAGCATTTCATTGGCCCAAATGTGATTTCACATATTGTTAACCCGGTGGCTGTGCGCCTAGCTCTCCCCCCTTCCATGCGCATCTTCCCTACCTTTCATGTCTCCCAGGTCAAGCCCTACATCTCCGACCCTCTGTGCCCGCCCCCCAAGGTCGCCTTCACCCCCCGAGGATGATCGACGGCCACCCAGCTTGGGAGGTTACTGCCATCTTGGATGTTTGCCGGTGGGGCCGGGGTCTTCAGTACTTGGTGGACTGGGAGGGATTCGGCCCTGAGCACCGCTCCTGGATTCACCCAGCGTTGATCCTTGACAAGCAGCTCATCCGCGATTTCCATCGGGCGCATCCAGGCAGGATAGGGCAGGTGCCTGGAGGCACCTATAGAAGGGGGAGTACTGTCATGGTAGCCGCTGGGCCGTCATCAGCTCCAGCTGCACACACACCTGCCGTCAATAACCAGCAGGCTTTAAAAGCCGGTGTCACTGACTGCTCTGCACGGAGTCGTCTGTCGTCTTCGCCACGCAATGTGTCAAGGACACGACCTCAAACCAGAGCTACTACAAAGCCTCTTTGCCAAGCCACGTCACGTAAGCATCAGCAAACCTTACCTTGTCAAACTAATTTCCCCTGTGCACAGGTGGACCTCCCTGGCGGCAGACTTGTCTCCCCTGACAACGGGGCTTCTCCTCCTCCTCCTCGGATTTCCTCCTCACCTTCACAGCGCCAAGCTCCACGCTCACCCTGCCACGTCAAGTCACGGAGCGGACAGAAGTCTCATAGCGGCACCTGCAAGTAAGCAGCACAAATCATAATTCCCTCTTGCTGCGAGCTGCATTAATCCCTTGTGCTTGTGTGTTTCCAGGGTTTGCCAGGTTGCAGCGAGACTCGCTCAGCTCCAGCTGTCTGTCAACATCGCACTCATCCACACACACTAACTTCACTGGGTTAATAAATAATTGTCAAATCACCCTACTCGTGTCAGTGTCTGTCTCCTGGGTCAAGCAACCATGTCAATCGTATTGTTTCTAAATGCATGTTATATGTATTATACAATGTTATTTTAAACAATGAATAAATCAATCAATCAATTTGTGACCAGCTGGGAGGATCAGCTGGTTGAATAAAGGAAAACAGTCATGAAAAAGAAGACAATCACGGTCACATCCCCCCTGCCCCCCCTCACCATCACAGGCTCTCCCATCACCTTTGCAGATTCCTTCCGCTTCTTGGGCACCACCATCACCCGAGACCTCAAATGGGAGCCAACCATCAGCTCCCTCATCAAAAAGGCCCAGCAGAGGATGTTCTTTCTGCGGCAGCTGAGGAAGCTCAAGCTACCCACCAAGATGTTAGTGCAGTTCTACACGGCCATCATCGAGTCCATCCTCACCTCCTCCATAACTGTGTGGTACGCAGGAGCCACTGCCAGGGACAGACTAAGGCTGCAGCGCGTCGTGCGCACTGCTGAGAAGGTGATAGGCTGCAAGCTCCCATCTCTCCAGGACCTGTACATCTCCAGGACCCGGAGGCGTGCTGGCCGGATCATAGCCGATCCTTCACATCCTGGTCACGTGCTGTTTGCCCCCCTCCCCTCAGGTAGAAGGCTTCGGTCCATTCGGACTAAAACCTCTCGGCACATGAACAGCTTTTTCCCCTCTGCCATCAGACTGCTGAACACTAAGTGACTTTTGACTCTCGTGCACTATGTACAGCAGCTCAACCAGACTCATGTCATTCATCACTGTTTTTCTGTTGCATTATTGACTGCACTATGTGGTACTTCACATTATCTGCTACATGCTAATTTTTTAAACTGCCTTGACTAGTACTACTCATTATTACTAGTATTATTATTATTATTACTTATTACTACTTATTTTTCTACACTTATTGCACGTTTCTAGTCCTTTAGTTTTTTAGTTTATCCCTTTTTCTCATTATGTTTTTATTGTTGCAGCATGGCACCGAGACAAATTCCTAGTTTGTGTATCACATGAACAATGGCAATAAACCTGATTCTGATTCTGATTCTGATTCTGATTACAATATGATCCTATTTAGTGGGCAGCCACGGTCACCTGTCAGTTGAAAGCAGATCATATTAGACTCCACAAGTACATATTTTATGTCCAATATGCAAATCTCATCCTTGATAGTTATATACAGCTTACATGGATTACACACACTACTAAATGAATGAAGTGTGATGGGGAACAGGTGAGACTGTTGCATTTCAAACTTTACGCATGTGTTTATTGACATAACTACTGTATACATGGAGGCAATTGGAGGCTTGGTAGAATGCTGTGAAACTGTAGTTTAATCAGCAAAAAAAGAAAGTCACTTACTCAAACCATAGAGTTGTAAGTTGAGCATGAGGTTGATTATAATTAGGACAATTGCATAAATTTACTCACCAAGAAGCCACCCATCCACACAGGGCAGCTGGTAGTTTGTTCCCAACAATGCTGTTCATCAGAATCATTGGGAAAACCGGCTCTCGCTACAAATTGTGCTTTGATGTTGGCCTGTTCTACTGCATTGTGTGGGAATATGATGTACCTGGGTGACAGCTGGATAATGCCATCCCACACAGCTGGCATAGCTCGGCTCAGGGTTTAATGGGAAATTCCTGATTGATTGATTCCTGATTGATTCCTGATACATTCCTGATTGATTCCTGATACAATTTCCAAGATGGCGCCCACAGCGGCCGCCATGGTGCCTCGCTGCTCTTTAATTTTTATAATTTGTCTGTTTTTGTTCATTGATTGTGCGTCTGCCGGTTCATACACCCGTGAAGAACTATTAAATATCAGGACTCTCACTCCCATGGACCTTCTTCCAGTTTTTTTAGCTCCTGCCGCCGATCTGATCCATTGTCTGGCCAAAAGAGCAAGACAGCGGAAAAGAGGGAAGAGAGGGGGAATTCTCGCTCGGCTCCGGAAAAGAGGCATGCGAACAGCCTTGCCTGGCATATTTCTATCCAATGCCAATTCTCTCTCGAACAAGGTAGAAGAATTAAGACTGCTGATGCGATTCAAGGACGTCGTTTCCTTGTCTGTCATCTGCTTCTCTGAGACCTGGCTTAAAGAGAACATTCCAGATAGCGTGATCAGCCTCGAGGGATTTCAGCTGTTTCGTGCAGATCGCGTCACAGAGCTCTCCTGTAAGTCTATTGGAGGAGGAGTGTGCTTCGATATTAACAACAGCTGGTGCTCTGATGTAACGGTGATTTCCAAACACTGTTCTCCCGCCCTGGAATTTCTTTTTATTAACTGCAAGCCATTTTATTCCCCGCGCGAGTTTGCCTCATTCATCCTCGTCGCTGTGTACGTCCCTCCCGACGCGGACACACTCGAAGCTCAGCGCGTGCTCGCAGATCACATCCAACTTACGGAGCGGAACTTTCCAGACTCCCTGGTTATTGTGTTGGGCGATTTTAACCAGAGCAATCTGAGTCATGAGCTCCCCCGCTACAAACAGTTTATTAAATGTCCAACCAGAGGATTTAACACGCTGGATCACTGTTACACCACAGTGAAAGACGCATATCGCGCTGTTCCCCGCGCTGCGCTGGGTCTATTTGATCACGTGATGGTCCACCTCATCCCCACATACAGACAAAGACTGAAACTCACTAAACCTGTTGTGACCACCACGAAGAAATTGACCAGTGAAGCTGGAGAGAAACTGAACACATGCATGGAAATAACTGACTGGGGCATGTTTAAAGGAGCCACACATGATCTTAATGAGTACACAGACACTGTGAACTCGTATATCAACTTCTGTGAGGAGGACATTCTCCCATCGCGCACCAGGGTGAGATATTCTAATGACAAGCCCTGGTTCACAGCTAAGCTCAGACGGATCAGGAAAGAGAAGGAAGCAGCATTGAAAAGTGGAGACAGGGACTGCTACAGAGAGGTCAAATATCGGTTTAACAGAGAGCTGAGGAGAGCTAAATCTGTGTATTCTGAGAGACTCCAGCAGCAGTTCACTGCTAATGACTCGGCTTCTGTGTGGAGAGGACTGAGGCAAATCACCAACTATCGGCCTCAGGCTTCTAAAGGTCAGGATGACAAAGCCCTTTGTCAAAAACTGTCCCAACATTACGCCCGTTTTGACACCTCGTCAGCTGTGTCCAACTCCCCCACTCCACCCAGCTCCACTGCCTCCTCAGCCCCTAATTCATCAAAAGCGGTCCCCCCCTCCTCCTCCTCCTCCTCCCCCCCTCCCCTTGTCATCAGTGAGCAGGACGTGCACAGACAGTTCTCCAGACTGAACCCGCGCAAGGCCCCCGGGCCGGATGGTGTGTCTCCCTCCACCCTGAGACACTGTGCGAAACAGCTGGCTCCTGTCTTCACAGACATTTTTAACACCTCCCTTAAGCAATGTCACGTGCCGACCTGCCTCAAATCCTCCACCATCATCCCTGTCCCCAAGAAGCCACGGATTGCTGGACTTAACGACTTCAGACCTGTAGCGCTCACCTCTGTAGTCATGAAGTCCTTTGAGCGCCTGGTCCTGTCTCACCTCAAGTCCATCACCACACCCCTCCTAGACCCGCTGCAGTTTGCCTACCGTGCTAACAGGTCTGTGGATGACGCAGTCAACCTGGCCCTCCACTCCATCCTGCAGCACCTGGACTCCCCGGGAACCTACGCCAGGATTCTGTTTGTGGACTTCAGCTCCGCATTCAACACCATCTGCCCCGATCTGCTCCAGGACAAGCTGTCCCTGCTCAATGTGCCTTACTCCCTCTGCAGGTGGATCACCGACTTCCTGACGGACCGGAGACAGCATGTGCGGCTGGGGAAGTCTGTCTCAGACTCTGTTAGCATCAGCATTGGATCACCCCAGGGCTGTGTACTTTCCCCCCTACTCTTCTCCCTTTATACCAACTCCTGCACCTCCTCCCACCAGTCTGTTAAGCTGATTAAGTTTGCGGACAACACCACCCTCATCGGGCTCATCTCCAACGGCGACGAGTCCGCCTACAGGGATGAGGTGGCCCAGCCGGTGTCCTGGTGCAGCCACAACAACCTGCAGCTGAATGCTCTGAAGACAGCGGAGATGATTGTGGACTTCAGGAAAGTCACAACCCCCCTGCCCCCCCCCCTCACCATCACAGGCTCTCCCATCACCATTGCAGATTCCTTCCGCTTCTTGGGCACCACCATCACCCGAGACCTCAAATGGGAGCCAACCATCAGCTCCCTCATCAAAAAGGCCCAGCAGAGGATATTCTTTCTGCGGCAGCTGAGAAAGCTCAAGCTACCCACCAAGATGTTAGTGCAGTTCTACACGGCCATCATCGAGTCCATCCTCACCTCCTCCATAACTGTGTGGTATGCAGGAGCCACTGCCAGGGACAGACTAAGGCTGCAGCGTGTCGTGCGCACTGCTGAGAAGGTGATCGGCTGCGAGCTCCCATCTCTCCAGGACCTGTACATCTCCCGGACACGGAGGCGTGCTGGCCGGATCATAGCCGATCCTTCACATCCTGGTCACGTACTGTTTGCTCCCCTCCCCTCAGGTAGAAGACTTCGGTCCATTTGGACTAAAACCTCCCGGCTCATGAACAGCTTTTTCCCCTCTGCCATCAGACTGCTGAACATTAAGTGACTTTTTGACTCTCGTGCACTATGTACAGCAGCTCAACCAGACTCACGTCATTCATCACTGTTTTTCTGTTGCATTATCGACTGCACTATGTGGTACTTCACATTATCTGCTACTTGCTAATTTTTTTAAAACTGCCTTGACTAGTACTACTCATTATTAAGATAAGATAAGATAAGATAAACCTTTATTAGTCCCACAATGGGGAAATTCCAGGATTGCAACAGCATAGGGATAGCAACACTCAGAGCAACAATCAGAAGGCAAGAAAAAACATCTAGTAAACATATGTCCATATTACTATAAATGTATATATATAGACACACAATGCAGAGCATTATGGCTGGTGAATGTGCAGCAGAAAGTCTAAGCTCTCTCTCCGCGGATGCAGCGGGCCAGCTGGAAGTCTTTGGGCATGATGGTGACCCCCTTAGCGAAGAAGAGACCACCAGGTGGGCCTCGCTGGTCTTCTGCAGAGCCATGACGGCGAAGCTCAGGAAACGCAGGACGGTCTTGAAGTACTGAGCGATCCCCCTCCCCAGGCGCTGGACGGGCAGCTTACGGATGAGCAGCTCCGTGGATTTCTGTGCTCAAACAGTTCTCCAGACTGAACCCGCGCAAGGCCCCCGGCCCAGACAGCGTGTCTCCCTCCACCCTGAGACACTGTGCGAAACAGCTGGCTCCTGTCTTCACAGACATTTTTAACACCTCCCTTAAGTTATGCCACGTGCCGTCCTGCCTCAAATCCTCCACCATCATCCCTGTCCCCAAGAAGCCACGGATCACTGGACTTAATGACTACAGACCTGTAGCGCTCACCTCTGTAGTCATGAAGTCCTTTGAGCGCCTGGTCCTGTCCCACCTCAAGTCCATCACCACCCCTCTCCTGGACCCGCTGCAGTTTGCCTACCGAGCCAACAGGTCTGTAGACGACGCAGTCAACCTGGCCCTCCACTCCATCCTGCAGCACCTGGACTCCCCGGGAACCTACGCCAGGATCCTGTTTGTGGACTTCAGCTCCGCATTCAACACCATCCGCCCCGCTCTGCTCCGGGACAAGCTGTCCCTGCTCAACGTGCCTGACTCCTTCTGCAGGTGGATCATCGACTTCCTGACGGACCGGAGACAGCATGTGCGGCTGGGAAAGACTGTCTCAGACTATACTAGCATCAGCACCGGATCACCCCAGGGCTGTGTACTTTCCCCCCTACTCTTCTCCCTTTACACCAACTCCTGCACCTCCAGCCACCAGTCTGTCAAGTTGATCAAGTTTGCGGACGACACCACCCTCATCGGGCTCATCTCCAACGGCGACGAGTCCGCCTACAGGAGAGAGGTGGCCCAGCTGGCGTCCTGGTGCAACAATAACAACCTGCAGCTGAACGCTCTGAAGACAGTGGAGATGATTGTAGACTTCAGGAAAGTCACTACCCCTCTGCCCCCCCTCACCCTCTCAGGCTCTCCCATCACCACTGCTGATTCCTTCCGCTTCCTAGGCACTACCATCACCAGGGACGTCAAATGGGAGCCGACCATCAGCTCACTCATCAAAAAAGCCCAGCAGAGGATGTTCTTCCTGCGGCAGCTGAGGAAGCTCAAGCTACCCACCAAGATGTTAGTGCAGTTCTACACAGCCATCATCGAGTCCATCCTCACCACCTCCATAACCGTGTGGTACGCAGGAGCCACTGCCCGGGACAGACTAAGGCTGCAGCGCGTTGTGCGCACTGCTGAGAAGGTGATCGGCTGCAAGCTCCCATCTCTCCTGGATCTGTACATCTCCAGGACCCGGAGGCGTGCTGGCCGGATCATAGCCGATCCCTCACACCCTGGTCACGTACTGTTTGCCCCCCTCCCCTCTGGTAGAAGACTTCGGTCCATCCAGACTAAAACCTCCCGTCACATGAACAGCTTCTTCCCCTCTGCCATCAGACTGCTGAACACTAAGTGACTTATTGACTCTCGTGCACCATGTACAGCAGCTCAACCAGACTCATGTCAATCATCACTGTTTTCTTCCTGCATTACCGACTGCACTATATAGTTCTCCACAGTATCTGCTGCTGGCTAATATATTTTAACTGTTGACCAGTATCACTTAATCTTATCCTACACTTTATTACATGTATAGTTTATTTCTTTTATCTTATCATGTTTAATGTTGCAGCATTGTACCGAGACAAATTCCTAGTTTGTGTACTACATGAACAATGGCAATAAACCTGATTCTGATTCTGATTCTGGCAGCGACGGATCTCTCTCAGAGCCACGGGCCTGTGACGGCGAGGCCTCTTCACTCTGCCGGTGGCCGGAGCGCCTCTCCGAGCAGCCCTGGTGGCTAGCTGTCTCCTGGGGGGCTTCTTCCTCCAGTAGATTTTATGGGCGGTCTGCTTGGTTCTTGCCATCGCTCTTTATTATTCTGTCTTATATTTCTTTCACGCCCCCTAAACTCCAGCCCGGCACCCGCGTCGTTTTCGCTACAGCTCCTGGTATGTCGAGTTTCCCATTAGCACCGGGCGGCGGCCAAGTGCTAGCTAGCACTAGCTCCTCCCCGCTGTAACGTCTCCCGCTGCAAACCGTGGCTCCGTCCGCCGACCCGGGAGACCCCCGGGGCGATCCGAGTGTCCGTGATATATATACAGAGTGAAAGGTGTAGAAAGAAGAAGGAAGATAAAAAAAAAAAGGCTGTTGCAACAGGCAGCCCACTCGTGTGGCGCCGCCGGTCCGGCGGAACCGGAACCGGAAAATTGTTATTTATTACTATTTATTACTACTATACTATTTATTACTAGTATTGTTATTATTATTATTATCATTATTACTTATTATTACTTATTTTTCTACACTTATTGCACGTTTTCAGTCCTTTAGTTTTTTAGTTTATCTCTTTTTCTCATCATGTTTTTAATGTTACAGCATGGCATCGAGACAAATTCCTCGTTTGTGTACTACATGAACAATGGCAATAAATCTGATTCTGATTCTGATTGGTCTGCCAGCTCCTTCTGGAATGCGTGTTGCCAGGAACCCCAGAGTTGTCAGCACCTGCACTGGGACGGCAGTGCACGGCTTCTCGCCATGTCACGCTCCAAGAGCGGCCGTAACTCTGTTCAGCTCAGTTCCACATGGACTTCCCCTGGAAACCTAAACCGGCTGACAAGCCAGTCATCATCCTGAGCCAGAAAATCTTCTGTCTCTGAATACCTTTTCTCTTCTCACTGCATGATTTGCAATATCTTCTAGTAATGCTAACGCCATTGTTGTTAGAGGCATTTTCTGCACTTCTGTCTGCTTGCTTTTATATCCACTCATCTAATTGCTCACACTTGGATGTTTGTTCATTATGTGTCTCCGGTGCGTAAAATCATTTTCACATCATTATCAGTCTCTCCAACATCTGTCTTTAAGAACAGGGTAAAATCCTTCCTTTTTAATATAGCTTTCATTTAAGGAGGGTTTTTGTGTCTTTTAACCCCACTCTTGTTCTATTGTTATTTGATCCATAATCTTTGATATGATCCAGCAGCTTCAATCAATTTCTCCAGAGGCGCCAAACTTCATTCTGGGGGATTTTTACCATGTTTCTTTAAAGAAGACACTTAAAAACTTTTATCAGTATGTCTCCTCCCCAACCAGGCGAAAAAAGACATTGGACCTGTGCTATGGATCCATAGAGAGGGCCTATAAATCATTCCCCCTTCCTCCTGTAGGATCCTCAGATCACAACTGTGTACATTTGCTGCCCACATATAAAACTGCTCTCAGAAGAGGCAAGGTAGAGACCAGAGACATTGATGTGTGGACAGAAGATTCAGAGCACAGCCTCCAGGAATGCTTTGACTGTACAGACTGGGAGATGTTCAAACTGGCCTGCGGGGATGATTTGGACTCTCTGGTTGACCTCACATGCTCATACTTGGCTTTCTGTAAAAATAAGATTGTTCCACGTAAACGTGTCAAAATATATCCCAACAACAAACCATGGGTTACAAAATCAGTTAAATCCTGCTTACAGAGGAAAGCACTTGCCTTTAAACAGGGGTCTGTTTTTGAGCTACAGGTTGCCACAAAGGAGCTGAAGGCCGAAATTTTAAGAGCGAAACAGAATTATAAATCAGAATTGGAAAGCAAGATGGCAACAAAGAAACTTGGTTCAGCCTGGGCCAGTATGAAAACTATTGCAGGCCTTCAGAGCACAGAGCGCAGTAATCGTGGGTTTTTAGATGGTTTTAGTTCAGACACAGAGCTGGCTAATGCTCTTAATTGTTTTTATGGTCGTTTTGACTCCTTTGATTTTAGCACAGAAATCCAAGATTTGAAACAGAAACTCAAAGACAATCAGCACTTTAATATTGAGGTGAAGGATGTTAAAAGGGAGTTCTGCGCTGTAAAAGTGAACAAAAGTCAGGGCCCTGATAATATATGTGGGCGCTTGGTAAGGACCTGTGCACATGAATTGAGTCCTATATTTCATTACATTTTCAATAAGTCCTTACAGACACAACATGTGCCTAAGATCTGGAAAGATGCCGTGGTTGTTCCCATTCCAAAATCCAGCTGTCCTAAAACGGTAAACAACTTTAGACCAGTTGCTTTGACTTCAATTTTAATGAAAATTTTTGAAAAACTGGTCAGATGTGAGGTCCTAAGGCAGACTGAACATGCCTTGGATCCTCTGCAGTTTGCCTATAGGCCTCACAGAGGAGTAGAGGATGCCACTGTCACTCTGTTTAACATGCTTTTTAAACATCTGGATTTTAATGGGACACATGCCAGGCTTTTATTTGTGGACTTCTCTTCCGCCTTTAATACAATCCAACCTTATATCTTAGTTGAAAGGCTCCTGCAACAATTTGACTTGAGCAATAATCTGGTGGGTTGGATTCTGGATTTCTTTACCAACAGGACGCAGAGAGTATGGGTCAATGGTACATTGTCTGACTTAAAGTGCTCTTCTATTGGCTCTCCTCAGGGGTGTGTGTTGTCACCATTAGTCTTCATCCTGTACACAAACATGTGTTGGAGCAGACATGACAACAGACACATTATAAAGTATGCTGATGACTCAGTTATTGTCAGGATGGTGAGAGTGGCCACAGCCCAGTAGTTGATGATTTTGTTCACTGGTGTGAGGATTCCTACCTGCAGCTGAATACAACAAAAACTAAAGATATGATTATTGACTTTAGGAGGAAAAATCCCAGGCACAAAATCACCATACTAAAAGGACAGACCACCGAATGTGTACAATCCTACAAATATCTTGGGACAATTATTGATAGTAATTTAAACTTTGAAGTGAACTGTGAAAGGGTGTGCAAAAAGGGTCAGCAACATTTGCATTGCTTGAGAAAACTTGCACGCTTCCAAGTTGACCAAACCATAATGACAATGTTTTATCGGGCTTTTATTGAATCTGTTTTGTAAGGTTGTCATAGCCAGGAGCAGCACTGGGGTTAAGCTCCCAGTGCTCATAAAATGCTCCTTATGGCGTGCGTCTCGAAAAGCCTCTGACAACTAAGTCCAACTCCTAGCCTGCCCGTGTGGTTTAGTCTCTAAGCCCGGCGGAACTGCTTTTACTAATAGGAGAAGGGGCGAGGGCGGATCTCTGGCGACTTAAAACCAGATGCTTTGGGTAGATGGTGGCTCGTCAACCTGGGAAGGTAGCCCATCTAGGGGAAGGTAAACCCTGATTTCAAACCTCCACTGCCTTGCGGCATACCCGGTCACGGGAAAGGCTTCAGGAGTCAACCCTGAGGAAAAATCTGGAGTCGGAGCCCCTAAGGCAGTTCTATGTTGTGCTCAACATCATTGTGGCAGCTCCTGCAACGGCGCTGGTGCCAAACTGTAGCAGCCCTGCTGTTCCTTTGGATTCATCAGTGACGTGGAGAGGGGGGACATGCTGCATGGGCAACATCTTGTCCTCCATATCTTCCTGCCCAGGCTTGAATCCTACCAACGCCAACGCTGAAAGGTAGAACACGGATCACTGGAGAGGACACTCCAGCTTCGCTTTGGCGTAGAAAAAACACGGGGAATGACAGTTACCGGTTATAAGCCACCGCTCAATTGGCGTAGAGCGTGGCGCCAGGGGTTGTTCCCGACGGTGGGAGGGATCATCGGATCTCACTGGACAGCTACCGCCCGCCTCAAGCTGGGCAGCCCCCAGCCAATAAGGTGTTGTCCCGCCACAGCTTGCTTTCCTCATTGGGTGCATGGGGATGAGGAGAAGTCCGAACAGCAGGCTAAGAACCTTCGCACCAGGCAAGACAATAAAACAAAAGAGACCAACTCTAAAACTGGGAAGTTGGAACGTCCGCACTATGATGACAGGACTCGCTGCTAACCTCAAGGACATCAACGACACCAGGAAGACTGCCATCATCAATAATGAGCTGAAGAGACTGGGAGTGGATATTGCCACTCTCCAGGAAACACGGTTGGCTGACGCAGGCACACTAAGAGAGGAGGACTACACGTTCTACTGGCAGGGAAAGGGCAGTGACGAACACAGGAAACAGGGAGTGGGCTTCGCAGTGAAGAACACCTTGCTGAAGATGGTGGAACTAGGCAGCACTGGCTCTGCACGACTCCTTACCCTCCGCCTGAACACCACTCAAGGCTCAGTCACCCTCATCAGTGTGTATGCCCCAACACTGACAGCCACACCAGAGGCAAAAGACGAGTTCTACGAGAATCTCGCAACAACTGTCAGGACGATCCCCAACTCTGAACAACTCATTCTCCTTGGAGACTTCAATGCCAGAGTGGGTGCTGACCACGACTCCTGGCCCTCCTGTCTTGGACCTTTTGGCGTGGGAAGAATGAATGACAACGGACAGCGGCTGCTCAAGTTCTGCACATATCACGATCTGTGCATCACAAACTCGTTCTTCAAGACCAAGCCCCAACACAAGGTTTCCTGGCAACATCCGCGCTCAAAGCACTGGCACCAGCAGGACTTGATCCTGACCAGGCGCACCTCACTGAAGAACGTGCTAATCACCCGTTCGTTCCAGAGTGCAGATTGCGACACAGACCATTCATTGGTGTGTTGCAAGGTCAAGCTGCAGCTGAAGAAATTCCATCGTGCTAGACAGCCTGGAAAGGCATGGATTGACACCAGCAAGATGGCTCAACCAGAACTTGTTGAGCAGTTTGCCTCCACCTTTGAGAAGGAACTTGGTGTACCACAAGAAGGAGAATCTGCAAAGCAGATGTGGGAAGAGCTGCGAAACACCATCCACCGCACAGCCTTGGCTACCTTTGGGAGGAAGACCTCGAAGTCACAGGACTGGTTTGATGCCACGTTGACCGAGATGACCCCCGTCATTGAAGCCAAGTGCTCAGCACTTGCTGAGTACAAGAAGTACCCAAATGAGAAGAATCTCCAGATTCTCAGGGCTGCGAGAAGCAAAGTTCAGCTGACTGCTCGGCGCTGTGCCAACGAGTACTGGACTCAGCTCAGCCAAGACATTCAAACCGCTGCCATAACAGGGAACATTCGTGGCATGTACGATGGCATCAAGAAAGCACTTGGTCCGGCTCAGAGCAAGACGGCCCTCCTCAAATCCTCCACTGGGGTGATGATCACAGAAAAGAACAAGCAGATGGAGAGATGGGTGGAACACTACTCCGACCTCTACTCCAGAGAGAACACCGTGACACCGTCAGCCCTTGATGCCATCAACTGCCTGCCATCCATGGACGAACTTGACGCCAAGCCAACCATCGATGAACTCAGCAAGGCCATTGATAGCTTGGCTGCTGGCAAGGCACCCGGCAACGACGGCATACCCCCTGACCTGATCAAGCACTGCAAGACCGCCCTACTGCTGCCATTGCATGACGTCCTCTGCCAGTGTTGGAAGGAAGGTGCCGTACCACAGGACATGAGGGATGCCAAGATCATCACCCTCTACAAAAACAAAGGGGAGAGAAGCGACTGCAACAACTACAGGGGCATCTCCCTCCTCAGTGTTGTTGGTAAAGTCTACGCACGAGTTGTTCTCATTCGTCTACAGAAGCTTGCCGAATGTGTCTACCCCAAGTCTCAGTGTGGCTTCCGCGCTGCGCGATCGACGATAGACATGATATTCTCCATCCGCCAACTCCAGGAGAAATGCAGAGAACAGAACATGCCCCTGTACGTCGCCTTCATTGACCTCACCAAAGCGTTTGATCTGGTCAGCAGAGAGGGCCTATTCAAGATCCTGCCAAAGATAGGATGCCCACCAAAGTTGCAAAGCCTCATCGAATCGTTTCACACCAACATGCAGGGGATAATGCAGCACGATGGCAACGTCTCAGAGCCATTCAACTTACGCAGCGGAGTGAAACAGGGCTGTGTACTTGCGCCAACCCTCTTTGGGATTTTCTTTGCTAAGCTCCTGAGGCATGCCTTCAGCACAGCAACAGAGGGAATCTACCTGCACACAAGATCTGACGGCAGGCTTTTCAACCTCGCCCGCCTGAAAGCCACAACCAAAGTACACGAGGCTCTAATCAGAGACATGCTGTTCGCAGACGACGCTGCAGTCGCAACCCACACACAGCAGGAGCTTCAGACCCTGATGGACCGCTTCTTCCAGGCATGCAAGGACTTCGGGCTTACCATCAACCTGAAGAAGACTAACGTCTTGGGGCAAGGCACGGAAGCACCACCAACCATCACCATCGACGACTACGAGCTGGAGGTCGTGAATCAGTTCACGTACCTGGGGTCCACGATCAGCAACAACTTCTCCCTTGATACAGAGATCAACAAGAGGATTGGAAAATCAGCCTTCACACTCGCTCGCCTCACCACACAAGTGTGGGAGAATCCCAAACTCTCTGTCAAGATGAAGATGGCAGTGTACAACGCCTGCGTCATCAGCACACTGCTCTATGGGAGTGAGACATGGACAACATACGCCCGGCAGGAAAAGTAACTGAACTCCTTCCACTTGCGCTGCATTCGCCACATCCTGGACATATCCTGGCAGGACAAAGTGCCCAACACAGAAGTTCTGTCCCGCGCCGGCCTTCCCTCCATGTTCACTCTACTCAGGCAGTGCCAGCTCCGCTGGCTAGGCCACGTTCACCGTATGGAGGATGGCAGAGTCCCCAAAGATGTTCTCTACGGAGAACTGGCAACTGGCAGGAGAGACCTTGGCCGCTCACAGCTGCGCTTTAGAGATGTCTGCAAGAGAGACATGAAGGAACTTGAGATCAACACAGAGCGCTGAGAGGACCTTGCAACGGACCGCTCCAAATGGAGAGGCACCCTGACCAGACAGCTCAAGGCGGGTGAAGAGAGACTGACTGCTGCAGCAGATGAAAAAAGGACCCGCAGGAAGAACCGCCACAGACCCAGCAGCACGGAGACCACCCACAAGTGCGACCTGTGTGACAGGGACTGCCATTCGCGCATCGGCCTGTTCAGCCACAGGCGGTGCTGTTCCAGCAGAGTAGATGTTTAGGATTCTCTTCTATGGTCATCATAGACCGACGGAGGCCGACGATTGAATCTGTTTTATCCTTTTCTTTGGTGTCATGGTTTGGTCAGATAAAACTGAAACAGAGGAAATCCTTGGGTCAGGTAGTTAGATGGTCCAGTCGTTTGCTTGGTGAGTCACAGCTGAGCCTGACATCCCTGTACACCAGACAAGTACAGAGGATGGCTACCTCCATTTTAAATGATGACTCCCACCCTTTGCACTGCCACTTTCAGCTTGTTCCCTCAAGACAGAGGTTTGCTGTCCCAAAAAGTAAAACCCAGCGCTACAAAAACAGCTTTGTTCCTGCTGCTGTCAAAGAGTTGAACAAGCTGTAACAATATATTGTACATAATTTAGGTACCTATTTATTAACTTCATTTTATATTTATTTATTTTTGTAGGATGTCACTTGGGTTCTAAATATTTTATTGGGTTTTAGACCTGTGAGTTTTTTAACCTCTTTGACTAGTTTTTAACCTTTAACTTGACCCTTCTCTCTTACCTCTGGTTTCTCTCTCATCTCTTTGTCTTTTTATACCCTGATTGATGGAGCCTTGAGTATTTTTATCATGTTTATAGTCAGCTTCATGTGTGCCTGTGTTTGTGTCTATGTTGAATGTAATTGTGGTTTGTAAATATGGATGTCACCAGACTGCAAAACAAATCTACCTACGGGTACAAATAAAGTAACCTGAACCTGAACCTGAACCTGAACCTGATACTGCTGGTTGATCTCCAATATTGTACTTGGAATCTTACTGCTCTGTTCTTTATGTCTGTCATTTCCATCCTCTCTATCCCCTCACCCCCAGCCAGTTGCAGCAGATGACTGCCCCTCCCTGAACCTGGTTCTGCTAGAGGTTTCTTCCTTCCAAATGGGAGTTTTTCCTCTCCACTGTCGCCTAGTGCTTGCTCATAGGGGATCGTCTGATTGCTGTGTCTTTCTGTGACTGTGTGATTTTTTTTATCTGCACTGTGGTGCCACGAGGCGGCTTTTGTTGTGATGTGGCGCATTATAAATAAAGCTGAATTGAATTGAATTGAATCACCTCTAAGTGTCGCCAACAGACCAATAACAGTAGAAACGTACGTACGCCAGCCATGAAGCTGGCGTGGGGCTGCACATAGTTCAACGGTCATTTCATTCTTGATGCATCTGAAATTTTTCGTGGAATAGGACGTACGCCATGTTTTTGTGCGTAAGTACCCTTTGTACATGAGGCCCCTGGTGCTTGGACCTCGTGAAGATGATGGTCCTGACAGTTATCTTGGTTTCTTATCTCACAAACTTCCATTTCTCCTCTAAAGGTCAAACTCCTCTTTAATAAATGGATTCTTCTTTCCTGCTTCTACCACTGATGTAAATGTTCTTCAAATGTCAAACATATCTGCGTCTGTTCTTCATCTTTTATTATTTATCCCCCGTCATGTTTTAATGTTTTAATGTCTTCACTAATGGAGCTCTGATGTTTGTTCCCTCTGAGTAAACGGCGTCTCAAAGCTCAAACTCAGCTTTTTCTTCCCTCTCATTGTTTTCTGACATTTTCCTCCTGGTTCACTCATTTTTTTGAAAAGAGTTTTTACATTTATGTGAATTCTCTGGAATAAAATCAATAAAACTTCAGCTGCAATTGTTAGTGACTTTATCACAGAGTTTGAATTATTTTCATAAGTAACATTTGCATATTTAGGCAGATAATTTATCATTTAGTAGTAGTAGATTAGTTTATTTGACAGGGACAGTGCAATAAACATAGACAATTAATCAAAGACAATCAATCTGATGTGTTGCACATAGAGTGTATAGCTATTAGCTAATTTGCAACTCTTGTCCCTGGATGGGCTTTAGAAAAAAGAATCAAGATAAAAAATATACACAATAACCACATACATCAATGCAGAAAAATTATAAATACACAATTATAAATATTATAAATATTATAAATACACAAATATAACAGCCTGACTCACATTTAACATAAATATTATAAATATTATAAATACACAAATATAACAGCCTGACTCACATTTAACACATATAACATAACTCACATTTGCCTATTTCAGGCCTTCCTCCCTCCGTCACTCACTATAAACAAACACATTTATTCCTTCCCTTCATTCACTCTCACTTTGCAGACAATTAATTCATACATGAGTACATTCTTGTTTATTTTTCAGCCAGTTTTTAACATTTTTAGTGAATGTTTTAAAGTCCGTTATTATTTTAATTTCATTTGGCATTGTGTTCCAGATGTGACTGCCCTTTATAGAGAAAGCTGTTTGTCCAAATGTGGTTCTGCGGTGGAATATTTTACAGTTATTGTTAACAGAACTCCTGGTGGCTCTGCTGCTGTCCTGTCTTTGGACAAAACCAGCAAGTGGCTCGGGTGCTGATTTATGAAAACATTTGAACGTTAATTTCAGAAGACAGAGGTCAATGAAGCTCTCAAAACTCAATAGGTTGTATTTTTTTAAAACATTACAGTGATGCCACCTAATGGGCTTTTTGTCCAAGATTTTTAGGGTTTGATTATATAATGAACCTATACGTCTTATTGTGGAAGGGGCTGCTTGAGCCCAGACTGTCAAACAGTATGATATATGAGAAAAAACCATAGAATGCATATACAGTGCAGCTGCTTCGTAAGGTATGTAATATCTAATTAATTTAAAGCAGTTCAGATTTTTTTTTACTGTTTTTGAAATTTTCTTTATATGAAGATTAAATTTGAGTTGAGGATCTAGTACAATGCCAAGGTATTTGAATTCTGTAACTAAACTGATGTCATGATCATGTATATTAACTTTAAAATGTTGCAGGTTACATTTTTTGATTGAAAAGCACATTGAGACTGTTTTCTGAAGGTTCAGCAATAGATGGTTCTGGAGGAGCCACTCTTGGACATCAACCATACTTGTAGACAGTACATCTGCAGCCTGTGCTGGAGTCTTGGCAGCTGTGTAAATAACTGCATCATCTGCATAAAGTTGGCATGTTGCAGCTGAGCAGTGTAACGGCAGGTCATTAATAAAAATGCTGAAAAGTAAAGGACCAAGAATGGACCCTTGTGGGATACCCATGCGGTTGTTTAAAAATGAGGATTTATCCTGGTGAACTTTTACACACTGTTCTCTATTCTGGAGATAAGATGCAAACCATTCTAATGTATTTGGGGAGAAGTTAAAAGATACCATTTTGGATAAAAGCAAACTGTGGTTTACAGTATCGAAAGCCTTTTTGAGATCTAGAAAAACAGCTCCTACCACATTACCCCTGTCCAAGGACTGTTTGACGTTTTCAATAAGGCAACAATTTGCTGTTTCTGTTGAGTATCCTGGTCTAAAACCAAATTGATGTGGATGAAGAAGTAGATTGTCTTGTAAGTAGTCTATCAGCTGTGTAGCTACAACTTTTTCAAGAACCTTAGATAGGACTGGTAAGATAGAGATTGGGCGGTAATTGCATATATCGTCTTTACTGCCTGATTTATGAACTGGTATGACGACAGCTTTTTTCCAGCCAGATGGAAATGTACTAGACCTAATGGAGAGATTAATGAGATGAGTCAGTGGTTTGATTAATATTTTGCTGTGCATTTTGAGAAAGGAGGTGCTCATATTGTAGATATCATTAGTTTTTGAGTTTGACAGTGTTTTAACAATACCAGCAATTAACTTCTCATTTACCTCATCGATGTGAAAAGTATCTGTTGGGAGTATGGAATTTGTGTTGTTGAGCACATTTGGCAGCACAAAAATTTTTGTTAAGTCTTCCACAGAGCCCACAAAGTGTGAATTAAATTCATTTGCCAAAGTAGCCTTGTCACTGACGGTCTTGCCATTGATTCTAAGTTCCTTTACCCCCTTCTGATCGTTTTTTTTATTAGTTAAGTTATTTAAATGCCTCCATAGGGAACTGTTGTTACCCTTTGCATGATCTATCAGTTTATTGTAATAAGATATTTTTGATTTTCGCAGCTCATGTACCACTTTATTTCTTAAACTTTTGTACACAAGGTGATCATTTTGTAGTTTGGAGGTTAGTGATGTTTTCAGTGCATAGTCTCGCCTCTTCATAAGTTTTCTTATTTCATTATTTAACCATGGTAGGCTAATCTTCTGTTGTCTACTTTTAATTTGCTTTGAAAATTTTTCTATAGACTTTGTGATTGTTGCAGTTATAAAATTACAACAATCATCTACTTCACATGTTGACATGAGCTGCTCCCAATTTTGATTCTCTAAGTAATGTTCAAACTCCTCATTTTTTGATTTGGGGATAATAAAATTTGATTTGTCAATATCGACTCCCCCAAAATACTGTAGTCGCTTTTTAGTAAGTTTCCTGACAGCAAGAACCATGTTATGATCTGAGAGACCAGTTACAAGATTATAGGTTCTGGTTATTCTTTCTGGTTTATTAGTAAATACCATGTCAATAAGTGTTCTGGATTGTTTGGTTATCCTGGTGGGTCCTTTGATGATTTGCTGGTAATTAAATTTAGTCATGAGGCTTTTCAGTTTTTGTTTGTCTTTTTTATCAGACCAGTTGATATTAAAGTCACCATGAATTATTGTTTCTCTGTTCTTCTCAAGTTGTTTAACCAGATCACTTAATTCATTATAAAAGGAAGAGTTGTGTGACGGTGGGTTGTACACTACTGCAATGTTGAAATTCATTACCGGAGAGAGACATACATTAACAGCTAAACATTCAAGTGAAGTATTCAAATCAACCAGTTGACATTTATATTTGTCTTTGATGTAAATTAAAACACCTCCTCCCCTCCCTACCTGCCTGTCTTTTCTAAAACACTGGTAGCCCACAATATCGATCATATTAGTGTCTATGTTACTGTGTAGCCAGCTTTCTGAGAGACAAAGGTAGTCCAGATTTGAGTCCAACAGCAACACCGAAATCTCATCTCTTTTGGGGATTATGCTCCGTATGTTTAAATGTCCGCCGAGGATCCCCTTTGGTTTAGCCTTGGTGTCCCAAAGAACTTGTGCATGATTAACAGTTTGGAAAAATAAATGTTGTTTTTGCTTTTGTACAGCTCGGTTTTGTGCTAACCCAGTGGTCTGCTGTTTAATAGTGGCAGGTCCAGGGTTAAGGTGAATATCTCCTGCCAGAAGTAGCAGAACTAACAGAACTTTAACTGTATATCCTCTGCCATATTGTGATTTTTGGTTAACAGCCATGTTTGCCTTAATTTGGAAGTTTTTGCTCAGGGCTTTTAAAGACCACATAGAGTGTAGGGTGAGATGTCCAAGCCCAAATCCATACAGATAAAACTTTTTAACTTCACCTTTGGTTGAGTTTGTCGGAAAATCCTTCTTGTTGCAGGTCCAGACACACAAAGACAAAACGAAGAGGAAGTAGAGAAGTAGAGAAGGCTTATTAGTGGTGCCCATCAGCCCACTTTTTAATCCGGTGGCCGCCATCTTCAGTCTTTCTTGGAAAGAAGGAAAAAGAAAATCTGTGGATAGTAAAATAAATTCTGCTTATATCGCCAGAATCTGATCCGATCGTCCTCGAATCCAGCTGGGCCTCAGCTAGCCAACTAGCCCCTTCCGTTGCTGGTCTCGTTGCTCATAGTCGCCGTAACTGGTCTCCCGTCCCGCTCCTCCAACCGAGTCTCGTCACACACCGCCGCTGCCACCGAGCTCCGCTGAGGTCACGGTAAGTCCTCCGCTAGGCACCGCCACCTACCGTTGTCTGCCTGGGTGAAATCTCTGCTGAGCCCCGTCAACAAATAGCCGCTTGCCTGGTAGTATCTCCGCTGGGCCTCGCAGCTGGGCTTCGATTCAGGCTGGTGTAAGGTGGAATGACTGGCGCCAGCATTAAGCTAACTAGCGTTAGCTTAGCAATCGCTTCGGGTAGTCTCGTCGCACACCGCCGCTGCAGTCACGGTAAGTCCTCCGCTGGGCACCGCCGCCTACCGCCGTCTGCCTGGGTGAAATCTCTGCTGAGCCCCGTCAAACAAATAGCCGCCTGCCTGGTAGTATCTCCGCTGGGCCTCGCAGCTGGGCTTTGATTCAGGCTGGTGTTAGGTGGAATGGCTGGCGCCAGCATTAAGCTAACTAGCGTTAGCTTAGCAATCGCTTCAGGTAGGGCACATCAGTGAATCACAAGGAAGCGCTGGAATCGCTGGTCAGTTTACTCACAGTGGCCGGATAAAAGCGATCAAAGGGGTAATCCACCGGAGGTATATCCGATCGCTGTAGGTTAGATTTTTAGAGACTGGCGCCAGCATTAAGCTAACTAGCGTTAGCTTAGCAATCGCTTCAGGTAGCATTAAGCTAACTAGTGTTAGCTTAGCAATCGCTTCAGGAAGGCGCAGGAAGTCGCTGGAGAAAGGCGATTAAAGGGCAATCCAACGGAGGTGGCAATTCAGCCCGTGCGTGTTCGCCACGAGCGCCGATCGCTGCAGGCCAGCCACTTTTAATGGCAAAATCAGTGACTTTGTCTCAGCACTGAAAAAGTGTGACCATCCCGGTCGCCATCTTGAGTCTCCTCCTTTAATCAACTAAAACTTAACTCTGAGGCCATGAACCACTGATGTGAATTTCTGCTTATTTTACTGACGCTGAAGGAGAAAATTTATGAAAGAAACTTTGAGGAGAAATCAAGTTTTTAAAAAAATGTCTTTTAATTTTACTGATCAAACTGCTTAAAACAAAAACAAACAAACAAACAAAAAACTTCCTCTCAAAAATTATCCTTGTTTTAAACAGGTTGATCAGTAATTTTTTTTTTTCTCCATTGGCAGAAATTTTTACCTAAAACCATAAAAAAACCAAAGCAAGTAAAATATCTTATAACAAGTCAGATTGTCTTGCAGAAAACTCCCCGACAAGAAGAAAAAAGTAGAATTATCTTCTTCTTCGGTGTTATTCACGCCGGCATTAATGACATCCGTCTCCGGCAGTCGGAAGTCACGAAACTTAATATAGAATCGGTGTGTGAGTTTGCAAAAACGATGTCTGCCACTGTAGTATTCTCTGGGCCCCTCCCCAATCTGACCAGTGATGACATGTTTAGCCGCTCGTCATCCTTGAACCGCTGGCTGTCTGTGTGGTGTCCTAAAAATGACGTGGGCTACATTGACAAATGGAGCTCTTTTTGGGGAAAACCTGGTCTTATGAGACGAGACAGCATTCATCCCACTTTGGATGGTGCTTCTCATTTATCTAACAATCTGGCATCTTTTTTATCCAAATTTCCAAAACCTTGACTACTCAGAGTTGGGACCAGGAAGCAGAGTCGCAGTCTTACACGCCTCTCTGCAGCTCCTCTTCACCCGCCACCCCTCAGCTTAGCCCCTGTCTTCCCCATCAGAGAATCGTTGTCTGCTCCCTCCAAAGTAAATAAAAATAAAATGTATAAGCATCCCAAAGTGATAAAGCAAAATATTGGTAAAACTCAAATTAAACATAAAGCCTCTAAATTGAATGAATTGGCCTCTGTTCCTCCTCATAATTTAAAAATTAAATGTGGTTTATTAAATATTAGGTCTCTAACTCCCAAGTCTCTGTTAGTCCATGATTTGTTAATTGATCATCAGATTGATTTAATTTCCCTTACAGAGACTTGGTTAGGGCAAGAGGATTATGTTGGTTTAAATGAATCAACTCCCTCTGGTTATTTAAACTGTCAAAATCCCAGAAGTTCTGGTCGTGGAGGAGGAGTAGCAACAATTTACCATTCCAAATTACTAGTTTAGCAAAAAACATGTTATAATTCCTTTGAGGGCCTGGTCCTCAGTATTGGGCACTTTAGCAATTTTAGGTTAAATCCAATTTTATTTGCCATAGTTTATCGTCCCCCAACAACCTACTCAGAATTTTTATCCGAATTTGCTGATTTCTTAGCTGATTTAGTGCTGAAATCTGATAGAATAATTATAGTAGGGGACTTTAATATACATGTGGATGTAGATAGTGACTGCCTTAATGTGGCATTCAATTCAATATTAGATTTGATTGGGTTTTCTCAGAAAGTAGGAAATTCTACTCATTACCTCCACCATACATTGGACCTTGTTCTGACATATGGCATAGAAATAGAAAATCTTGTAGTTTATTTATTTAGCGAATGCAAAGTCCTTAAGCCAAGCAGTTGCCTCCTGGTTTGCTGTATGGAGGGTGTGTAATCCTCCTTCCAGTCTTTGGAGCGGGCAAGCCTCTATGATGTGTTCCATTGTTTGCTCCTCTCCACATGCGCACAGTGGGCTAGGGCTACTGCCCCATCTGTGAAGGCTGGCCAAGCAGGGGCCATCTTGTAGTGTCTCCTCATAACCCTGTACTGTCAGACCATTGTCTGTTAACCTTTGATTTTACTATTTCTGACTATTTGGCTTCTAAAGAAAAATATTATTACAGTAGATGCCTCTCAGATGATGCTGTTTCCAAATTTATGCAGATTGTTTCCTCTATGCCATGTGTCAACACAACGGAAATAAGCTAAAGACAGCTTGCTCCTTCTGTAATTGATAACATGGTGGATAGTGTTTCAGCTTCTCTGCATCAGACTCTAGACTTGGTGGCCCCCTTAAAAAAGAAAAAGTCTAATCAGAGATTTCTAACTCCTTGGTTCAACACAAAAACTCGTACCTTAAAACAGAAGACTCGTCAATTAGAAAGAAAATGGCGCTCTACTAATTTAGATGAAATCTATTTAGCTTGGAGAAATCATCTTTTAATTTATAAAAAATCTCTTAGAAAAGCTAGAACGAGTTATTACTCTGCATTAATAGAAGAGAACAAGAATAATCCCAGGTTTCTTTTCAGTACTGTAGCCAGGTTGACAAAGAGTCAGGACTCTGTCAATCCTAGCATTCCCTTAGAGCTTACTAGTCAGGACTTTATGAACTTTTTCAATAATAAAATTTCATCCATCAGAGATAAAATCAATCAGATTCTTCCCACAGTTAACTTAAATACTGTAACTACTACAACTCCTTCTATTGATGTCTGTCTTGATGAGTTTACTCCAATCGACCTTTGTGAGTTAGACAAAATAGTTTCCTCATCCAAACCTTCAACTTGTCTTTTAGACCCTATTCCTACCAGATTATTTAAAGAAGTCTTCCCACTTATTGGTAGCTTTATTTTTCATATAATCAATTCTTCATTAACTTTAGGCCATGTACCGCAGGCTTTTAAAACGGCTGTAATTAAACCCTTACTCAAAAAGCCAGTGCTAGATCCAGGAGCTTTAGCTAACTATAGACCAATCTCTAATCTCCCTTTCATTTCAAAAATCTTAGAAAGAGTTGTTGCTACGCAATTATTTGACCACCTGCAGGGAAATGGTTTACTTGAAGAGTTTCAATCTGGGTTTAGAATCCATCATAGTACTGAAACAGCCTTAGCGAAGGTCACTAACGACCTCCTCATTGCATCTGATAATGGACTAGTTTCTGTACTTTTCCTTTTAGATCTTAGTGCAGCTTTTGATACTATTGATCATAATATTCTACTTGATAGATTAGAACACTATGTTGGATTTAATGGAACTTCGTTGCAGTGGTTTAGATCTTATTTATCTGATAGGTTCCAGTTTGTTCATGTAAATGATGAGTTTTCTCTCAGCTCAAAGCTTAGTCATGGAGTTCCACAGGGATCTGTGCTTGGCCCTACTCTTTTTAGTTTATATATGCTTCCGTTAGGCAACATTATTAGAAAGCACTGTATACATTTTCACTGTTATGCAGATGACACACAATTATACCTGTCAATGAAGCCAGATGATACTAATCAATTAGCCAAGTTAGAAGCCTGTCTTAAGGAAATCAAAGCTTGGATGACTTGTAATTTCCTGCTATTAAATTCAGATAAGACTGAAGTCATTCTTGTTGGTCCAAAAAACCTTAGAAATTCCTTTCCAAATCAAACTTTCAGTTTGGATGCAGTTACTCTTTCTCTTAATAGCTCTGTGAGGAACCTTGGAGTTATTTTTGATCAGGATTTGTCCTTCAATTCACATATTAAATTTGTTTCTAAGACTGCCTTCTATCATTTGCGTAATATTGCCAAGATTAGGAGCATCTTGTCTCAGAGTGATGCTGAGAAGCTGATCCACGCTTTTGTTAGCTCGAGATTAGATTATTGTATTTCTTTATTATCAGGCTGTCCTAAAACATCTTTAAAAAGTCTTCAGCTGATCCAAAATGCTGCAGCAAGACTTTTAACAGGTACTAGAAAGAGAGATCATATCTCTCCGGTTCTGGCCTCCCTTCATTGGCTTCCCATAGAGTTTAGAATTAAGTTTAAAATCCTTCTTCTTACTTACAAAGCTCTAAACAATCAGGCTCCTTTTTATTTAAAAGATCTGATACTACCGTATCATCCTAACAGAGCACTACGCTCCCAAAATGCAGGTTTACTTGTAATACCTAGAATCTCCAAAAGTACAATGGGAGGCAGAGCCTTCAGTTATCAAGCTCCTCTCCTGTGGAATCAGCTGCCAATCTGGATTCGGGAGTCAGACTCGATCTCTGTTTTTAAGAATAGGGCTAAAACCTACCTTTTGATATAGCCTACAATTAGGGAGGGATCATGTGTTTCTGAACCCTCCCTTAGTTATGCTGCTAATAGGTTTAGTCAGCCGGGGGACCTCCAGTAATGCACTGGGCCTCACTCCTTTCCTCACTCTCTATGAAATATATATATATTTTTTTTTTTTTGCTGGTCATTAACATTTGTTTGTTCTCTCCCATAGATTGAGTCCCCATCGTGCTGTTTGCTCTCTACATGTCTGTTCTTTTCTTCTTCTCTGTCCCCTCACCCCCCAGCCAGTCGCAGCAGATGACTGCCCCTCCCTGAGCCTGGTTCTGCTGGAGGTTTCTTCCTGTTAAAAGGGAGTTTTTCCTCTCCACCGTCGCCAAGTGCTTGCTCACAGGGGATCGCCTGATTGCTGGGGTCTTTCTGCAACTGTGGGGGTCCTCCCTACAGTTGATAGTGCTATGAGATGACTGTTGTTGTGAAATGGCGCTATATAAATAAAGTTGAATTGAATTGAATTAAACCTATTAGCAGCATAACTAAGGGAAGGTTAAGAGACACATGATCCCTCCCTAAATGTAGGCTATATCAAAAAGGAAGGTTTTAACCCTATTCTTTAAAACAGATCCAGTCTGACTCCCAGATCCAGATTGGAAGCTGGTTCCACAGAAGAGGAGCTTGATAACTGAAGGCTCTGCCTCCCATTGTACTTTTGGATATTCTAGGTATTACAAGTAATCCTGCATTCTGGGAACGTAGTGTTCTGTTAGGATAATAGGGTTGTATCAGATCTTTTAAATAAAAAGAGGCCTGATTGTTTAGAGCTTTGAAAGTGAGAAGAAGGATTTTATACTTGATTCTAAACTCTATGGGTAGCCAATGAAGGGAGGCCAGAACCGGAGAGATATGATTTCTCTTTCGAGTTCCTGTTAAAAGTCTTGCAGCAGCATTTTGGATCAGCTGAAGACTTTTTAGAGATGATTTAGGACAACCTGATAATAAAGAGTTACAATAATCTAATCTCGAGGTAACAAAAGCGTGGATCAGTTTCTCAGCATCACTCTGAGAAAAGATGCTCCTAATCTTTGCAATATTACGCAAATTATAGAACGCAGAAACCCAAATTTAATATGTGAATTGAAAAACAGATCTCAATCAAAAATAACTCCAAGGTTCCTCACAGAACTATTAAGAGAAAGAGTAACCACATCCAAACTGAAAGTTTGATTTGGAAAGGTATTTCTAAGGTTTTTTGGACCAACTAGAATGACTTAAGTCTTATCTAAATTTAATAGCAGGAAATTACAAGCCAACCAAGGTCTGATTTCCTTAAGACAGGCTTCTAACTTGGCTAATTGATTACTATCATCTAGCTTCATTGACATGAATAATTGTGTTCCATCTGCATAACAATGGAAATTTATACAGTGCTTTCTAATAATGTTGCCTAACGGAAGCATATATAAACTAAAAAGAGTAGGGCCTAGCACAGATGCCTGTGGAACTCTATGATTGAGCTTTGAGTTGGAAGAAAACTGATTACTGACATGAAAAAACTGGAAACTATCAGATAAATAAGATCTAAACCACTGCAACAAAATTCCATTAAGTCCAAGATAGTGTTCTAATCTATCAAGTAGAATATTATGATCGATAGTATCAAAAGCTGCACTAAGGTCTAAAAGGATAAGTACAGAAACCAGTCCATTATCAGATGTGATAAGGAGGTCATTAGTGATCTTCACTAAGGCTGCTTCAGTACTGTGATGGATTCTAAACCCAGATTGAAACTCTTCAAGTAAACCATTTCACTGCAGGTGGTCAAATAATTGCGTAGCAACAACTCTAAGATTTTTGAAATGAAAGGGAGATTAGAGTTTTTTCTATAGTTAGCTAAGACTCCTGTATCCAGCGTTGGCTTTTTGAGTAAGGGTTTAATTACAGCAGTT